>PVLA01001983.1:0-304326 GCA_004027455.1 Hydrochoerus hydrochaeris
GATTTCCTTAAGGCTGTTTGTTCAACCTGATGTGATCTGTACGGATATTAGAAATGCCCCTGTGCTTCAAGGTCATGTTCTGTTGATGGGGATAACTTATCCTACAAATGGGAAATGCACCACTGCTCCCCACCCTGCCACATGTAGTCAGTCTGTGCTCTCCAGAGACCTGGACTAGTGCCTCCAGCTTGGCTGTGTCCTCAAGGAGCTTCCATGCTGTGGGGAGGTACTAGGAAGTAAGTGAATCAGCAGACAAGGAAGATGTTCTTTCAGATAAGTGCACTGAAGAGACACAATCCAGGAAATGTGATGAAATGTGGCCAGAGAAGAGCAGGAGGAAGTAGAAAGTGAGAAAACTGACCTTCAGATGAGGGTTGAGGGGAAGACAGATGGGACCAGCCAGCCTGCCTCGCCCACATTCTCAGGCAGAAAAAAGTACAGTGGCATCCACCTTGTCTCACCATCTTGTCTAAATTTTTTTTCTAGAACACATACTCAAAAGGTGCTCTTGCTCTTGTTAAAACAGAAGAAAAACCAAGCAAGGAAAGTTATTTCCACAGCTTTTATCCACTATTCCCCAGTACTAGCAATTCTAATTATCTTGACTGGTTTTCTACATTGCTGCAAGACAATTCAAGTTGCAAAACTTTGAGCTGGGTTATTTCCATTCATACTGTATCTCTGGGTTTGCCTGTAGAGTTTAGTACAACTTACGACTTTAGAATTACTGCGCAATACTCAGAGGTGTGAAATGCCATTTCGAGTAATGCCTTTCTTCAGTTAATATAGATAAATATTGATGGCAGGCGGCAGTAAAACAAGTCATTAAATTCTTCAGTGCAAAGTGTGTCCCACACATTGCTGGAAGCTACAGAAATCACATCGGACTCCCAGAGCCACTGCATGTGATTAGAGAGTGCTTCCATTTCCAGTTCCTTGTTCCAAATTGGAGTTAGAGTGAGCTAGGGTGGGTACAGAAACCAGTGTAAGAGGCTGGATGAGGGTTAGAGCCCTCCTGGCCCATCTATCTGCAGTGCTTTCCTCTGCCACCCTAATGTACCCCTGGGTGAGCCAGAAAGCTTTGAAAAATGGCATTCAGCTACAGTGGGAGGTCTGGTGCTTGGAAGACAAAGAAACTTTAAATCTACACTAGTAACCCCGTAAAAGGAGCTAAAGATTTCAAGGGGCAATAAACCCCTTCTGTGTGGCTGTTGGGATTATTTCACTTCAGTGTCCATCATGGTGATGCAGAACTTGGCTTGGGTCACGGGGAAATATGGTGGTGGTGGAGTCTTATGGGGCCAGATAACATGTTTTTGTTGCCTGAGTCTTAGGATGAAAAATGAAAGGAACCATTTCCTCATTTTATAACACCATCCTCAAGGATTCCAGCCTGGTATAGATTTTGACGCGGCAGTGTGGGGTGTGCTTTCTTCAAGGTGTTTTTAATAGGCTCTGGGTTGTCAAAGACACCGCTCTGATAATGAGGCTGAGAGCTCCAAGTGAGGCGCAAGCTCCGTAATGAGGGAGGAGCACAATTTGTTACAGTTATGTGGTTACTTGGCCATAATATCTTTTTGAGGTTTATTAAATCATATAAAATTTCAATTTACACTGTAATATTCTATAAAAGATGGAGCACACAGAAGTAATAAGTATGACAACATTTCTTTCATTTATGAATTGTATTGTTGATTGCGTTAACATTGCCACATCCCGCAGCAGGATTATTTATGTCGGGACAGTAATTTTCTGTCTTCAATTTAATTTTGTAAAAGTTAATTACAAATTAGAACAAAACGGAAGGCAGTGAAATGCTGAGATAGGATGTTATTGGGGGGAAATCTTTACACAGGCTGTGACTGTGCAGATCATTGTTATGGATGCCAACGATTTGTGGGGTGCAGGGGAGCTCTGGGCTTTCTCTCCCAGGAAATGGCCTCTTCCTGCAGAACATAGAGTGTCAGCAGTCTGTTTAGTGAAAGCCTTTCCTCCCTCCCACCTGCCAGCTGGGCCCCAGACAGGTCAGTCACCAGCAAGGTTGTGACAGAGCAAGGACATGAACTCAGGGCTGCTAACACTAGGTCAGTCAACCTCCACTTCCATCGTAGAAGTCAGAGAGGGAGTTTGACAAGACAGAGCAATGTTTCCACATAACTCCCACACGTCAGTGTGGCCGGGGAGACAGCTCTTCAAACGTATCATTCCTGGGGAGGCCCTCTCGGTTGAACTCTTGTTCTATCGGGCCACTGCCCTTGATAGGATCAACAAGGTTTCTTAGGTAGACTTTCTGTCAGAGCCAGTGAGCTCTGCAGACTCCAGCCAGCCCTAACCCCTCAGAGAGAAAGGAACAGCAGAGATGAGGCAGAAGTGACAAGAAACTCCCTTTGCTCCCTTTTGTTTCTCTCGACACACTGTGTACCTCCCTCCGGAACTGGTTCAAGTCACCTGTGTTCTTGCTGGGTAGTTGGGGGAGCTCAGAGACCCCAGTTTATCCTCCTTCCTGTTCACTCTACTCTCTCCATCTGAAATATCATGATTGACTTGCTAGGTGAAAGACTTTTATATTTCGTTTTTAATAGAGCAAAAGCGACTCTAAATTTGTTAATATTCTTTAGGTTACATAGGACAAATTACAGATAAGTGAATCAGTAATGAAATTTGTAATGAGAATTTCTCAAGTATGAAATGTTGGCGCAAGGAAAGTTAATTGCAGGGTTTTACAGCCATTATAGTTTATATCATAAATGCAAAAATGACTAGGGCCATTTAATTACAGTAGGAACACACTAAATTTTTATGGAGTGCCATTTTGTTAAAGAGGTACTAGGAGCATTAAGAGCAAATACGGCCCTAACGGTGGGGCCAGGTAGCTTTCACAACATCAAATAAATGTCCTATTGCTACAAAATTGTTCCTTGGATAGTATAATTGACATGATGACTAATGAGATGGGTTTGTTCTCACAGCTTCACATACTCAATTTACAGTGTCTGAAAGTTATTTTTTCTGCTATCCATAGACCTGGAAGGAACCAGAAATATCCCTGTTGGAAAACACTATCTCTGCTGCTTCCTTAATTAACCTTCAAAAACGCATTTTGAAATATAGAAGTTGGTGCCTAGCATAGAAATTGGATTGTCTCTGAAAAAAAAACTCTAGTGCTAATTTGTTCCTTATTCAGTATCTGACATGTCAAAATTACAGCCGATTAATGTTTTGAAGGTTTTCAGTGGGTTAGGGACAGAACTTTCCTATGGCCAGGGCTCGGTGGGGGTGGCTCTGAGTATCAGGGACTCCAGAAACCGGTGCTGTCCTCATTAATCTCCCAACCCAAACTGCTCCTTCCCTTTCCCTACACCCCACTCAGGCCAGGCCCTGTGGGCATCAGATCCCCAATGTATAATGTCCAGTGGGACAAATGGGGCTCCCTGAGCTCCCCCTGCATTGCCCCAAGCCTCAGGATCTTCTTGAATGGGAAAGAAAGCACTATACTATGGGGGGTGTGTGTTTACTCTGGACCCCTAAAATGTTTCAGATTATTTTGAAAACAGAGGGTGCCATCCCCTCTATCGCTCAGTGAAGAGGAGACTTCCAGGTAATGTTCCTTTCCTTACCAAAACTGAGACTTTTTGTTTTGTTTTAGTTGGTACTAGGGATCAAACTCATGATCTTGAACATGCCATGAAGGTGCTTGTGCTGCTGAGCTAAATCCCCAACTCACTATTGGAACCTAAAGTGAGAAATAATACCTTCCTGTTGCTTGCTTTCCTTGTGAGCGATTAACAAGATCCTGTACACAGAACTCTAATCATGTATGACCTGTGGTGCCAGCAGGCCAGGGAGCAGCCTCTTAGCCATGTCCCTGCCTGTGAGACTCCCCTTAGTGGCCTTGCTTCAGCTGTCACTCTTCCAATGAGGAAATCACCAAGGACTTGGGAAGAATGCCTCATGAGGCCAAAGATTTGCTCCATGGGTGGCAAGTGTGCATGTAGAGTCTGTGTGTGTGTGTGTGTGTGTGGTTTGTATGTATGTGTTCCTGGGTGTGTGTGTGTGTGTGTGTGTGTGTACAGTGTCTATGGCATGTGTGAGATGTGTGTGTATGTGCATGTGATGTTTATGGAATGTACACTTGTTACTCAATCCAGGCTCCAATGGATATATTAACAGTCACTCAGGTGCTGATATTTGAGAAGCAGTGGCCCTAAAGTGCCTTTGCCAACCTATGTCACCGTACTGCCAACTTCTCCATGAGTTCATCTGAATCAAGGCAGTGAGTCCATTCCCCAGGAAAACTCCATTAATCTCCAACCCCCTAGAGCAGTTTGCTAGGGCCGCCATAAAAAAATGCCACAGACCAGGGGGCTTAGCCAGCAGAAACGTATTTCCTCATGATTTGTCCTTGGCTGTGCCTATTTTTTCTTTTATAGCACCCACGAGGTGCTCTTCTCTGCAGTGTCGACCCTGTGGCATTTGCCTAGTGGCAAAGCTCCCCCCTTGCTAACACTGGAATTCCACCCCGCAAGGAAGCTGTCTCTCCCCCTCACTACCTAAATGGTTTTTTAAAAAATTTGTTTACTTATTTAACAATGTAGATATTTATTTTATTTGTGAATATTTATTTTATTCTAGGTTAAAATCCAATACTCTCTCTCTCTCTCTCTCTCTCTCTCTCTCTATATATATATATATATATATATATATATATATATATTTTTTTTTTTTTTTTACTCAAGATTCTTTCAGTTTTTGGCCCCTTCATATTAGTTGCTATGTTCTTTGGACAGATTCTCATTCCCCTTTTTTTGAGTATCTTTTTACTCTCTGCCATTACAGGATGTTTCAGGCTCATTTTCTTTGCCGTGCCCTGACTTTGGACTCCGCTATTCCCCCAACAGCCTTGGTTCTATTTATTGGAAATGGTACAGAGACCAAGATCGTGCTGTAAGGGTCGTTGCTCTTGTGCTGCTCTTGCCTTAGGCTCTCAGACTAGAGAGGGCTATGGTGCATATCCATGTAATCTGGCCTCCTATGAATTTATACTGATACCTGTGGTTCCAAATTAATAGCACAGGGATAATTTTATATTGGTTATTTATTTGTGCTATCTTTCTTCAACAGTGAAAACCCTCTCATGATCTACTGTAGATTTACATATTAGTTCAAATCAATACATACAGTGGTTTCAGAACTCCCAGTCTTATGCCTATGAGAAATACTTTTACTGATTGGATCACAGCTTTACTGCACAATTCCCCTCCACTTCCTCCTTTTGCTCTTTCTTTCTTCTTGTGGTATTTGGAATTGAACCTGCACTAGACAAGTTCTGTACCACTGAGCTATGTATCCAGCCTTCTTTCTAAAATTTTTATTTTAAGACAATGACTCACTAAGTTGCTTAGGCTGGTCTCACATTTATAACCCTCCTACCTCAGCCTCCCAAATAGCTCGGACTGCAGGTGTGTGCTACCAGGCCCAGTGTCTTGGCTACTTTTCCTCTCATTGATGAGACAAAATACCTGACACCCAAAATGAAGGAAGGAAAGCTTTATTTAGCTTACAGATTTTGGAGGTTTCAGTCCATATTCAGCTGGCTCCAAGTCAGGTTGGCGTGTCTAAGGGGCAGCTGTTTATGGTGGCTGCAACATCAAGAGTGAAAGGGAAAAAAGAAAAAGAAAAAAGAAAAGAAAAGAAAAGCTCACCTCCTTCCCTCCTTTATGGTGTATGCTGGTTACTCGCCCCTGGGCAGGTACAGCACTCACACCGTCAATCCCAGCGCTAGACAATGAACCAATCACAATGCTAGACTCAGCCTCCCTAGATAGGCCCACCTCCTATGACATCATGAGATTTGGGGGACGTTTAAACAAAGGGCAACACCCAGCCATGCACAATTCTTTATCTTTAGCCTTACAGCATCTAGTTAGGATCCTAAGTCCTTCAGTTGATTAGAATCTTTTCTCTTCTGCCCCTTTAATATAGTTATCTTACTCATTTGAAGTATAGTTAAATTTACTTCTTAGTGTGTGTGTTCCACTTAGAGTTCCCTGCCACATCCTGGCTGCTGTGAATTATTTGTTATTTTGGGGGAAGCATTAGTGTAGTCTAAGAGTCAGATTTGTACAAAACACTGTACTCAGAGCAGGACCCTCCCCCTTTCCCCTAGCCCAAAATGCATATGCACAAAACAATTAACAACCTTCTGGAAAGAATTGTATATTCCTGATCCACTAGGAAAAATAAAGTATTTGACAGGGACAACTTTGTCAAAGAAATTCCAGATGGAAAAAGAGCAAAGCAATGATGGTATGGGGTGGTGAGAACTCAGGGCTTAGAGATGCCCGGAAGCTCTGCTGAAGTTGATCAAGCTGCTGGCTTGTTGCAGGCCAAGGATTCACTTTCTTCAGTGCTTAGCCAATCTGGGCCCTTTATGTCAGTGCTTCTTAGACTTCCGTGTGCACTTGCAGCATGTGAGGAGCCTGTTCAAATGCAGTCTGCATATACAGGTCTGTGTGCAGCCAGCGATGCTGCATCTCACATGAGCTCCAGGTTTGCAATGCTGTGGGCTCATGGGCCTCACCCTGAACAGCATGACCTTATGTAGCGTTTGTATGTTAAGTCCCAGGAACCCGTTCCTTAGGTACAAATAAATATACTTGTCCAAAATATGCACAAAAAAAGTTCCAAGAGAAGCAAACTCATTACTCCAGGCTTTGCATTCTCCTGTTTACTATCCTCTCTGGAATTTCTGATCTACTAATAAGGCAAACAACAGAAAAGCGTTAAGACATGTTTATTGATGCATACAACTCATTATAAAACAAAAGCTTTATATTCACTGAAAGCAGATCTTAAACCTTTAGAGACACCTGCTGTGCGAGCAGATTAGATGCAGCTCTCTCCTCCCACGTGTGCATGCCACCTTCAAGTTAAAATGACCTCAGCTCTGGTGGATTTTGATTTTAGCTCCACTGCAGGAGGGTTAATTAGACCTTGGACTTCATGATAGTGATCAGTGTGCAACACAGTCCTGACTCGGCAAAAACAGCACAACCCATTGCAGCTTCCCTGAATTGAATTCTGTTCATGCATATAGAATGAAGGCGCCAACATGCTGTAGCTCTGAAAGTCTCTGGCAATACTGTTTATAAACTGTGTGTGCTTAGAAATCCCAGCAAAACAGGAGACATTTTCACATCTGCTTCAGACAACTACACTAAGGAAGTCAAGGTCATAAAAGAATTTTCCATGTCAATGTCTAAGTGTAGGACACTTATTCAACAGCACACTTGGTAAATAAATAATGAATTAACTCAACTGCTCCTGGGAGGAGGAAATATTTGCTAGGTTTAGCAGAAAGCTCTTGCCCATCTCTATGGGGGCTGTGGCCAGATAAAACTTGATTTAACCTGGCTTTAGCTATCATTCATGGTTTCTTAGAAAGTACCATTAATGTCATCCAAAACCTCAGGCATACTTGGAATCATTTCCTTTCCTTTAGCCACAGGCCCAATTACATGTGATTATCTAGCCTGATAGCATCTCTCATTCTGTGATCCTGAGGAGTTTATTTCTACACTGTGTCTCACACCCTTCTCCAATGTGCCATCCTCATTGACAGCTCCTGGCACTCTCCCTCCTTCCTCTCCTACCCAAGACCTTGTCACCCACCTCCCTGCAGCCACAATGTCAGCTCTGTCCACCCTGCTGAAAGAAGCTCGCTAAAGCACAGCTCTGCTGTTAGTGCTGACTGCCTCCTCCAGGACCTCGTATGGGCTCTGGTTAAGAGCAGATTTCTCCACAGGGCCTCGGTCCAGCTGTCTGCCTGTCTGTCTGCTCCCACCTGACCTCTGCTCTAGACTAATTGCTTGGCACTTGCTTTCAGTTTGTGTTCTCATCCCAGCTTGCATCCCAGCCTTTTGAAACCTCACTCATCTCTCAAAATTCAATCTTCTTTGAAGCCTTTTGAGATCCTACTAAAGGAAATGTTTTTCTATTCATTTAACCTTTCAAAAAATTTTTTTCTATACTGAGGATTGGAGCTAAAGCCTTCACCCTGAGCTATGTCTCCAGCCCTTTTGTACATTTTTAAAAAAAATTTTATGTCAGGATCTTAATAATTTGCTAAATTCCCCATATGGGCTCAAACTTGTGATCCTGCGGCCTCAGCCTCCCAGAGTGCTGGGATTCTGAGTGTATGCCACCATGCCTGGCTGACCCTTTTAATCCCAGAGAGCAGCTGATGGGGCACCTCATTCTGCCATATCCAGCAGTGACTGGTGTGCTTGCCTTGGTCTTGGATTTGTCCATTCTGTGGTCACTATTGTGGGGTTGTACATCCAGGCCCCTCTGGATGGGGCTGTGGACTTGTCAGGACAGTACACAGGAGTGAAAGTTACCTCTGGCCATGCTGGGATGAGCACAGGACTGGTGGACAGAAACTGCTGTATCTCTGGCTTCGTCTCGCCTCAGAGACTTTCAGTGTTTGAGATAGGGGCTGTTTTGTCAGCCTAGGTCCTTGAGTGACAGTGGTGAACAGAGCCCCCACATGACCTGTCATGAAAGATGGCATGAATGAGAAGTAATCTTAGCTGGATACCACAATGGTGGCCATAGAATGGACAAATCCAAGACTAAGACAAGCACACCAGTCACTGCTGGATACGGCAGAATGAGGTGCCCCATCAGCTGTTCTCTGGGATTAAAAGGGTCAGCCAGGCATGGTGGCATACACTCAGAGTCCCAGCACTCTGGGAGGCAGAGCCAGGAGTATAGCAAATCTGAGCCAAGCCTGGGAAATTTACAGAGAACTTGCCTCAAAAAAAACCGAAAATAATGGGCTGGGGATGTAGCTCAATGTGAAGGCCATGGGTTCAATTTTTACTACTGGAGGGAAAATAAATAAATAAATAAATAAATAAATGAAATAAACTTTTGCTATTTTAAGTCACTGAGGTATTGAGGTTGTTACCACAGCACAGTCAAGTCTCAGGGACCAGGGTTCATACAGGTCAGAATCTCCCCTTTTGATGCCAAGTGTCTATGACACGTAACACAGCACCTGACATGTGATGGGAACACAGACTTTACTGTGCACTTAAATTTAACTAAGTCATGTCTGTGGCAAGTGAACAAGCAAGGAATTTCAATGAGCAGCCACCTGGAGTTAAGCAACTCAGTTTCATCTTGATTTTGGCAAGTGACTCTTTTGGCGACTTCAGTTTCCCTATTCATGAAGGGACAAATGGTAGACTCTACTACAGGCTTCTTAGAAGGATGACACAAGGTAACATATACATGCATTGCAAACAGCCAATAAATGTTAGCTAGTGTTATTATAGTTATTAAAGTCCCTCTCCCAGTACTAAAGTGGTATTTACTGCCACTTAACTACACCACAGGGCTGTGCAAAGAAGAAATATCTGCAAATCAAGTAACTTTAGGATTAGGTTCCCAGTGGGCAGGGCAGTAAGACCCTGAGGCATCACAGCACCCCAGCCAGAAGCCTGCTGGGAAAGCAAGGAAAAGAGAGGCTGCCAGGTGGCTGGCACCCCCAGGTCCCAGGCTCCCCAAAGCTGGTAACCAACTCATAACAAAAGAATCCAGGAGGCCAGTGGTGGCTCTTCCCAAGGACCCAGAGTGGATGAGAAAGTATCACCTCCTCCAACTTTCAAGTCATATGTGTTGCTACCGAAGCAGGAGCATAAGCTAATTTCATCAGCCAGGAAGAATAATAAGCAAATGCATTAACTAAGGCTAATGAGTCTTCTATTTTTATCCCTAATCATTTCTTAAAACAAACGAAGTCATTATAGTCGATTGTGTCTTCAGTGAAATATGTATTTAAATTTCTATAAATAGGCTACATTTCACGTTATGTATTCATTAGGATTCTACACACACTTTTTTTTTGAGATAGCTACCTGTAATCTTGCTTAAAGCTTACAAAAATGACATTTATCTTTCCAATGAAAAAATAGACAATAAATCTCCTTTGAATTTATTCCACTAGTATTTATAACTAGTATTTTCAGTAGTCCTAGTTGCCAAGAACTTGGGTGGAAGGCTAACCAGCTAATTCAGGAGAGTTCTGATCGCACAAATGTAGCTTCTAAGAGTTGCACAGGGCCTTCTGCCAGGTCCTGTTGAATGGTTTTGTGGTTGATTTGGTTGAACACAAAGAAGAAATGGTTATCAAATTCATAGACATAGTACATCCTCAGCTGGGAGAAATAGCTACTTCATGATGACACAATTGGGATTTGAAACATCCTCAACATGCAGAAACATAGCTGAAATTGTGACAAGGAAACCAATAAAAATAAATGCCAAGTTCTGCATTTAGGTACGCAGAGTCAACCATACAGATGGGATCACACTGCTTCATGGGCAAAGACCTGAAGGTTTTAGTTGGTTATGAATGTCTGCCTTCCATCAGAAATGCAGTATGGGGCCATGGTGACTCTGTAGTTGCACAGGAATAATGAGTTCAAACGGATGCTTTGGTTGAGACAGAAATTGCAGGGAATTAAAATGGTGACATATCTTATAAATGTCTGAAATGATGAATAATTAAAACAAAAAGAAACACACAAAGAATATCACAGATGTGTTTAAAAACACCAAGGGCTATGAAATTAAAAAAACAAACAGGGGTTCCATGTGTCCCCAAAGCATCCGTGTCAACTTAGCAGAAGGTTCATCCTGAAACTGCCAGCCAGCAGCAGTGCAGGGGCCTGAGTGGGAAGGAGCTTCCTGATCTGGAAGCGTCCAAGCCACGGCCAAGATAGTAGGGGAGTGAGAAAGCCCTTCCACATGCCCTGTACTTCAGGGCTCTGTCCTCTGCTACCAGAGTGTTGAGTATGATAATTCCTTTTTCTGTTGTGGGATTTTCTGCTTTCTTCTAAGAACACAATTTTATGATGGAAGGCAGTGGAAAAAGTAGGATGTGCTTTGTATATGTTTGCTCTACAACCACACTGGGCATCAAATGTATATACAAAAACAGGTTAACGTGTGTACACACCAGACCTCACCATGTGGTAGGTAAAACCGGTACAATGTGCTACAGTAGGAACGTGTGCTGATCTAGATCTAGATATTTCCATTCTAGAAAACTGGGCTGGATGCAGGACCATTTCACACAGTCTCTTCCAGGCTGCTATATCTCAGCCCACTGGACAACAGATTACTTGGAATTCCAACAGAAGGAAGTTTATATGGCTTTTTTCCCCATCGTATAATAGATGCTCTGTGAAGTAGTGTGTTTCATGCTGTGACAATTCATTCCTGCACTTGTGACAGGACCACCAGCTGATTGCCCTATGCTCAATTAGGAGAAAATGCATATTTTAATCTGCCCCATGGTGAGGTAACACTTTGCTCAGTGGCCTTGGCAAACTGGCCACTTAACTGTTTAGGTGGCTGGAAGCTTCTGCTCCAGCCTGTCAATCCGCTGCCAGCAGCCCCTCCAGTCTCATTTTGTTGCCAACACTTCCCAGGTTTCAGAGTATAAACAATTAAAGGCCACTCCATCATTCTTAGAGTCACCATGCTGGGTCCTGCTCCTTGGCAGTGGCCACCACTCCTGCGATGAGCGGAGTGCTGTGAACCTGGTTGGAGGTGTCTTCCTCTCACCCCGGGCTGGCCCAAGCTGGGGAGCACCACACAAAGCCTGCTCCAGAACCTTCTTCCTCAGCAGTACCCCAGGCTGAGCCTGCCTCTGTGGGAGCCAGAGGGGCTGAGAAAGAGAGTCCATGCCAGCTGGCTGCCACCTGGCTCTGACCCAGAGATGGTGCCCATCTGGGGCTGCCTGATTGGGCAGACTGTGCCCTCCACCATTGTGTCACCTAGGCTTGGGGAAGGGAGGAGAGAGAGGGGCTGAGAGAAAAATCATTCTTGTTTTGTTTTAATTTGGTTTTCCAATGGATGAGATAGATGATCCACTTGAGGCATTTATCTCCTCCTCTCTCTTCCATCTTCCTGTTACTACCTGGCTTTAGACTCTCTGATTCTTCTAGTCATTACACAATGCCTGAGAGTGAGGTGGGGGAGCCCAGGTATAAACCACAGCTGAGCCCAGCATGCTGGTGGTGGGGGCTCCCAAAACTCAGGCATGTCCAGATTTGAGCTTGGAACTGTTCCTAACTGACTTCAGGTGTTTAATCTCTCTTACTTTATTTTAATCTCTCTACTTTATTTTCAAGTAGGAAAAATAATAGTCCTGGCCTCAGACTGTGTCTCAGGCTGATTCATGTAGATGCCCAAAGAGCTAACCTTGAGTCTCACCTGAGCTCCCAGGATCGCTGAGGTAGGTACATTAGCTCTCTTAATTTCTGCAAAACCTTTTATTTTCTCCATTTTACAAAGATCAGGGCTGACTCTCAGAAAAGCTAACAGCTCCATGGAGCTATCTGTATGTGATTCTGGAGCTAGGGTTAGGATTGGATAAGTTTTGCTTTATTTTCTCCCAATTTCAAAGAGGCCAGGATGAGAGATGAAAGCAGAACCCACCCACCCCCACCCTCACCCTCACCCCTGACCCAGGAAGGCAGAATCCCAGAGTTACAGGCGAAGGCCCCGGTGGCAGGCACAATGGCCACAGAGCTTCCTTAGGGTCAAGCACTTTACTCTTCTCATTTAGAAAGTAGGATGAATTTCCAAATTTTTAATTAGCCCTTGATTTTTAAAACCAATCCTTCCCAAATGGCTTATCCTAACTCTACTACTGTCAGACAAGGGGCAGCTCACACCACAGCTGAGCCCAGGCCCAGATGCTCTGGGTTCTGTTTATGGAACCCAAGTCACTGAACCCTTGGTGTGAACTTCCCTGAGACCCAAGGGCACATGGGGTGGAAACGAGACAGTCGTAAACTGTGTGCAAGAGCTTGCAATTCTGATGCTTTTACACGGCTTGCGACTTGTTGCTTCAAGTATCTTTCACTAAATCACTGCCACTCAGGAGAGAGGCAGCAGCCCCAGGAGCCTGGTTGCTTTTCTAAGGGGAGCTCCCAGGTACCCTCAGCCTTCCATTCCTTCTCTCCTCTCTTCTCACCAACCTCCTCCTTGTTCTAGCAGAGCAACTTTGAGGAATCAAAAGTCCCTACAAGAGTCCCGGGGCCTCACTGACTGGGCCAAGAGGAGAAAGTAGCATCAGTCACACCTGTACCTCCCCTGACATGGTGAAGTCACCTGGGCACTGGCTGGTAACGACTAACTAGCTAACAGGCCTTATAGTCCTTTGTTTCCACCTGGCATCTAGCGCAAGTGAGTCCATTTTTCCTTCTTGCAAAATGAATTTCCACAGCTGTACCACCTTGCCTATGAGACCTAGGCTGTCCCTGGCTTGCAATACTTTTTCTGCAGCAAATCTCTGCTTAGTAGCAGAGCTGTGTCCTGCATTCCTATGTGTGTCTGTGGGAGTTGGTCTGGGCCAAGCAGAGGAATGAGTTCTACACTCATTCGGGCTTGGAGTGGCCTTCATTTCCCAACCCTGAAGGCTCCTGCCCCTCTCCTGCAGAGGTCCCAGTCTCCTTGAGGAAGTTGCCCCAAACCCAGCCACAATTAACTCCACTGGGACACCTTGGATCACCTTATTATTCCTTTGCTCATTGTGTGATTTCTTTTCCTTTATGATTTCATATGAGGCAGTACTCCATTAGAAATGAGAGGAAGAGGTAAAGGCAGATCTGCCCCTGCATGCATCACCCCTGCAGTATTACAGGCCTTGTGCTCAGAATGCCCCTGAGCTTGGTTTGATACCTGCTGTCGTCATCTTGAAATTCTAAAAAATTTTAAATATGGGGTCTAGCATTTTCATTTTTTGCAGGGTCTCACAAATGATGTAGCAAACCCTAGAAAACAAAGATGTGTTGTGCCTTTATTGCTGTCTAGGGCAATGGTTCCCAAACTTTGCTGCACATTAGAATTTCCTGGGTAGGGAACCTTTACAATCTTGACACCCAGAACACACTCCAGAGCAATGAAAGGAGAATGACAGGAGGTGGAAGCTAGGCCTCAGTGTTTTTAGAAGATCCCCAGGTGTCATGATTCCAGTGCAGTAAAATTGGGGAGCCATGATTTAGGGCACACCACAGCAAAAGGACTGCAGATACAGAGCAGTTGAGTGGAATGCCCAACTGCTGTGGTGACATCAAGATTTGAACCCAGTTTAACTTGACTGTAAACCCTAGATTTTTCCACACCCCACACAGTGTAAGCCAGCCTGCTCTGCCTTTCTTAAATTCTGCCAGTTTCTGAATAAAATGGCGAGGTACCTACCCTTTCTACTGTTAGGAAATTTCTTCCGAGCATTTCTTTGGATCTAGCCAAGAAAAAGAGAGACCTTTGTACACACTCTCCATGCAAACTCCAAGTTCTGTGGGCCATGTGGCCAGCTTCCCAAAGCCTCCCACAGCTAACCCAGCCGCACCACCTCGGGCTGTTTCTGCTCTGAGGGGAAACGCTTTGGAGCTTTCCCAGTTGAATTCTGTCACCCTCTCAGGCATGGACACCTCCCACAATGAAAGTCATCGGGCCTTTGAGGAATGCCCCACATTTGCCCTTCACAGGTGATGCCCTCCATCCCACTGCTCCCCCGTCGTCGGAGCTCCCAGAGTCCCTAAATCAATGGACATCAGCATGTCAGCTACATTCCTGTGCAGGTAGCATCAAATATACTTTCTCTTTCATTTCTCACTTTGCAAACACGTACTTTTGTGCAACCTCACAGAAGTTCCTTTCCTCCACAGTTACCTGCTCCACATCCATTTCCTACTTACTCTGCCCAGGTGACCAGAGGTGAGACTGGGATGCTGTGATCCCTCTGTACCTTTGTGCTGCAGACAGGGCCTTGTGGGTCTGTCTTCTCCTTACTGCTCTTCCTGCTACCTCATAACTGCCCCTGGGAGGGTACCTAGGAAGGCAGAGAACATGCTGGGCAAACATCCTCACCCACGAGTCTTCAAGAAGGCACCAGCAGGCCCAGGAGACAATAAGATACGGCTCCTGATCCTGCCACCTACAGGGATGTGCCCCATGGGGTGGCCTGGTAGCCTGCTGGCATATTTCTGCTCTGCTCTGTGAGGCTTCTTTTTTATTTCTTTACAGCTGGCATGTTGAACAGTTGTGTCTCTGTGTGTTCCCTCTCCTGGCCACAAGATTAAATGGCAGTGCTGGATCCCTGGTGCCACCCTGAGGTCCATCAAAGGAAGGACAGCAGGGGCTTTGGGTACAGGGGATGAAGAAAGCTGTGTAGAGGAAGCCGTTGTCAAAAGCACTTTTCTTCAGGCTGGAGTATGTCCAGCAGTCTTTGTGTAGAAATCCAGTTTTCAGAGAGACAATCAGTCTGGCTGGGATCTTCATCAGGATCACCATCAGACTTGGATTTGGTCCTTCTGGGTGGTCTGAAGGAGAGGGCTATGGAGTAGCACCCCAACAGCCTTCTTCTTTCTCTCTTCTTTCTCAGGACCCAGGACAGGGCCCTGAGATCCTTACCTTTTGGTTAAGGTAAGGCCTGTGGCTGAGGCTAGAGTCTGAGGCATGCAATAGAAAACTTCTCATCTTGGTCATTTTCTTTGTCACTGGGACAAATAAAAGATACTTTAAAGGAGGATTTATTTTGGCTGACATTTCAGTTCAGGGTTTGTGGGCTCCACAGAAGAATCAGCATGGTAGAGGGGAAGAAAGAACAGCTCATGGCATGGCAAGAAGGAAACAGAGAAGTGGGGGCCAGCTCATGTCCCCAGTGGGCCTCCTCTTTCACTCTGACCCCACCTCCTAACAGCATATTTAGTTATAGACATCTATAATCCAGTCACCCCCAAAAGCCCCACCTATGATCACATGAGATTCTGGAAGAACATGCAGACATAAGCCATACCACCGGTCCTGTGAGGAGCCAGGGCAGACGGGCCTGGGAACTGTGCAAGCCCATCAGTTGAGGGCCGCCCCCACCTCGGCTCGTCCACCTCTGCACAGGCGCAGGAGGAAGGTCCAGCCTGCCTGTGTGACTGGGCTTACAGGCTGGCTTTGGAGTGAATAAGCAATTTAGAGATTTTAGTTTTTCCTTCAGGGCAAAGTGGGCTTGGATGATGGGGATAACAAAGAACAGTCTCATTCTAAAGTCAAACCTCCAACGGGCCCTCTGCCACCCCTGGAACTCTGGGGAAAGCTGGTTACTGTGAGCTCTAATCCTTTTGACCCTCACGGCTGGGAAGGAACATGCTGACAACACAGCGAGCGCCCACTCCCTCTGCTCTCTGCACTGGATGTGGTTGTGAGTGCTGTATGAACGGGCAATTGTACGTGAACTAGAACCTGCCCTGCCCTGCCCTGCCCTGCAATGAAGAGTGATCCAGTGTTGCCAATAGCTGTGGGGTAAGCTCCCTTAGCACTTCTGTTATTGGGGGAATTTGGTAGGACACTTGCACATCCTGGAGAGAGCATCATGGTAGTGATCTGAGGAGTCTCCTTGTGTTTTGGGCATTTCACCCAAGCAGCAGAGAGCTGTTCAAGGGGAAAAGAACATTTTGCTTCTTTACCCTCTGCTGCAAAGATGTTCATGGCCTCTGGGAGATGGAGGCCCACAAGTGCATGCAGAAGTTTAGGTGGATTTTGAAAACATCCATTAAAGGCCACACTGCTACTTTGCCTGTCCACCAGCAGGGTAAGGATTCAACCCATCTCCCCTCATGCAGGCCAAGGCCAGAACACAGAAGACTTCCTTGGCTGCCCATGTATGTTTTATACTTTGTATTAAGAAAAACAAAACACTTCTTCAGAAGTTTCTGAGTGTGTCTTCCTTTGGGTGAGTAGTACACCCACTGGCTGAAGGAGAGATAGTGACAATGCACTGTATGGGATTCGATTCCCCTTTGAAATTTTCTAGGTCTCTAATAACTTTTGTCACCATGTCTTTGTGACCATCTTGTGCCTCATCATGGTTTAACCAGTACTCAGTTGAGTGTCTGTGGAAGACAGCATGGCCATGGCCAGTAGAATGAGGAAGCACCATAGTTTTCCACATTTGCTAGTCAAGGTCCCCTGAGTCCCTGCAGAGAGAGGTGAGGACTGAGGTCTCGGGTGTGTTATTCTCACAGGTAGTGTTTGTAGTCAGAATCAGTCATTTTACATTCTTCCCACACACACTAATGTCTTATTAGAAATGCAGTAAATAGAATTTAATGCAATTGAAAAGAAATTCAACACCCTCCAATCTAAGGAATGCCACTTCAGGAAAGTAGCAATGATTTACAATTTATTGCCCCTAAATTGGAAAATCAGTTTTCGAACATCATAAACTTTTAATTGCATGCAGCATGAAACCAGGTTTCAGATAGGAGGGAAGGGGAGCCCCCATTAACTGCACACCTTCTCCTCTGTGCCAAGTAGCATCTTCTTACTCTCTTTCATCGTCCTGACAGCCAGATGAGGTGGGAGTGATTTTTTCCTGTATTATAAATGACAAAGTCAAGACTCAGCAAGGAAAAGTATTTTGCCATAGGTCACTAAGAAGAAAGTTGCAGGTTTTACATTTGAGACTCATCAATTGGCTCCCAAACCTGCCATCTTTGGATTCACCATGAAACATATTCCCGGGAACATTTTCTTTCCTCCACAAATTAACTCCAGTGACTGTCACTTTGGTGGTTCCAGAAAACAGTGCCTCATTTTGCCTCTTCATGCTAATCTTCTCATGGCACACACAGCATTGTGCTCACTTCCATGAGAGAGTGAAAAAAGAACACTTGGGAAGACCCAGCTAACTTCTTTGTGAATTACATTCTGAAAGATGTCACCGTTGTTAGCTCTTTCAAAACATATTTGGAAAGCGGGTATTAATATGCAAACACCTCCTTCCTCCAAACTCCAGAAGCTCTACTTCTTTTCCAGACTCATCTCTGCCACTATGCCCCTCTCCACCTTATCATTCCCCCATGCATTATACTACGTATTTGCTGTTCCTAACAGATCTTGCCAGGTTTGGCTGAAGCAATTTTTTCTGGAATGTTCTTACTCTCTGTACCCAGCTATTCTTCTCTCCAGGAAGCATTCACTTGGCCAGGCCAATTTTTGTTGATTAGGACTTGCAAAAAAATATTCTGTTTGAAGCCTTAACTCATGTTCTATGAAATTCAAAGTTGAAAAGCTTCTAGAAAATACAGTCAGCACAAGTGACCAATCAGGTTACGTAAATAGGAGCAGTTTATTAGGAGTTGCACTTTGACTCTGCAGTTCATTCTGCCCACAGAGACAAAGAAGGAAAATCAGAAAGACTAAGAGCCAAACACTGGCCCAAGATATTCCATTTACAGTGTGAGTCTTTGTGAGAGGTATGAAACAGAGCAGGGTCAGTTAACACAAGGCCTTTTCCCTTCTGCCATGTGACCAGTGGCAAAGGAGCACATCTCTGGGAGGTGACAGTGATGACCCCCATTCTGGAGGGCTCCCTGGGCATTGTCCTTTCAGCCTGGGCCTGGAGGAAAAGAGCCACTGGATCACCTGCACACAGCCTCTGGATTGCCTGTGCCTACAGACCCCAGGGACACCTTTGTGTATCACATTAAATCATGTCCCACAGCTCTTTGATTTAAGAGAAGTGACTGGGTCAAAGGGAGCTGTCACACTTCTTTCCCATTCTCTCTTACCTTCTAATCATTTTTCTAATGGTTCATATAATGAAAACCTTTCTCACACACATTCTCTTCTTGGCTTCTCTTCTTTCCAAGTTAACACATACAAGGCTTTCCAGGGGAAATTTCAAGGACTTGGCTATCCACTATCCCCAGGAGAAAGCAGGGGTTTGATGACAACCTGAATGATGCACACGGATAGCACTCCACACCAGTCACCTGCATACATTTCATCCATGATGGCCCAGAATGCAGAACGAAATAGGAAAATGACTTCCATCTTGTAGGGCACTGTGCACCCAGCCAGCTCTCGAAGTTCAAGTGGCCTGGCCTGACAGGTATCACGAGGACTAAAGGAGAGGGAACAATTTTTTTGTCAAGGAAGTGGGTGCCGAAGGAGATGGAGTCACAGAGGGACATCTGCCTGAATCAGTGAGGATGGCCTGGCAGTGATCCCTGGGTTTCAACTCGCTCTGGTCCAGGCTTCTGGGATTTCTGTAGGAACTGCTGGGAAGACCCAGTTGCTGCATTGTGCTCCCCTTTTCACACTGAATACTACTCACTATTCTCGAGCATTCAGCACAGGCTAAGATTGATACACATACAGTCTTACCTGGCCTCACAACAGTGCATGCCACCCTCACCTTCCAAAGGAAAGAGAAGGTTAGTGACTTGTCCTAGACCATGGAGCTGTGAAGCAGACATCTTGGGCCTCCCTGTTTCCACAGCCTAGATGGCTGTCCTCCTGCTAGACACACAAAGAAGTTGTGCCCTTGGAGCTCTGGCCTATGTGATAAAACTCTAACCTTGGTCTCAGGAGGAGCAAGCATTTGGCTTGTTGATTCCTGCATAGTTTAGGAAGGCGCCCACCATTGCAGCTAGATTTACCAGAGTCCTTGCTAATACAGTCCTGCTGTTAGGCAGATTCATGCCTGGATGAGATTTCTGTCTATTGCAAAAGCTAATTCAAGGTCCTGGGCTCCTTTCTCACGTGCTCCCCAGCTTTATTATGGGAGAGTGTGTTGCTGGGACACCTGGCCAGCGTTTCACATGACCTAGTAACAGAGAAGCAGGGAGCCCCTTAACCTGGAAGCCTGCATGAGCCCTGTCTCCTGCAGGGACATGCTGACATGAATGTCATAAATTCAGCCATTGTGTCCGTGAGCGTGTTGGCTGTAGCTAGTATTACGAGATAGCACAGCGCTGTGCTGCGCACCTGTGTAGCTGAGAACAGAATGTTCACTGTGGAGGGGAAAAATCAGGTCCTGGAAAGGATTCAAGCACACTTGCCTTTTGTTAGCAAGAGCCTGCAATAACTTTCTGAATGATTGAAAGAAACTCACAAATTTCTACTCTCATCCATATCCTTTAATCTTTTGGCTAAAATTTCATGTACCCAGTGAAGTCACAGATTTTATTTGCTCCCCACCAGCTGAGATTTTCATGGGATCCTTCAGCCTTTTCCCTCCCTCTTCCTTTAACCTTTTAATAAAACAAAACATCTTTTCTGTAACATGGCCTCAAAATGGCACGTTTGGTCAGAATTCTCCTCAGAGTGTTCTGCCCTCCTGGGTAAGTCAGAAATCCTTTCCCTCCCACACATGTGAATCAGGTACCCAAGGCTAAAGTGGTCACACAGATGCACCCTGAAGTCAGCTCCTGTGTCTGCAAGGCCAGCTTCAGGGGTGTCTCACCAGAGAGCAGATCTGCTCACAACCTCTGTGGTGGTCTTAACCATGTTTGCAAGCTGCCTCATGGGCTTCCCTGATACACTGGCTCAGAGCAGACAAAGGTAGAACCAGGGGCCTGTTTCCTTGAGTGGTCACCTCTGCCCCTAATTTTCCATCTGATTCAGATGAAAGATTCAGCCCATAGGATTGTCCAATGTCTCGTGGGAAAACTTGAAGCTGGAGAATTCGATATTCACAAATATCAACCGATTATCCAAGCCTGCTGGTTGCTTGCATTCATCTCCAAGGATCAGCGGCTTCCTGGACCCTCTTTTTATGCCTTTTGTTATCTCTGATTGCAAGAACATTATAAGAGGTTATCCTGGGCTCCAGTTTTGAACTCAGCCCTTTCATTTGTGTGTGAATGCAGCAGTGTCATTTCCATAGCCTTCTCTAAACACTCTATGGATCTGTGCAGTTAGTCATCCTGCATTGGCCAGCACAGGGAGTTCTATGGGACAGTTAGAGCCAAGGGCCCACAGCTGTGGGCTCCCCAGGGCTGAGCCCAGAGCTAGGAAAGCTTGGTCAATACCAGGCTTTCTGATGAACTTACTGTTTTTGGAGGAAAAATCTCCCTAGACATTGTGGATGCCTCTGTCTTTTCCCCATGAGCCATCCAAATTCAAAGCAAATTATAACGCATCTGTGAAAAGCCACATCTGGTTTAAGACCAAAAACATTTCTTTTTCACCCACTCTGCAGTTCCTCTTCAGCTAAGTAGATAGTTAGTGGTTGCAAATCATTCCAGAGAGGGTGGCCAGCTCTCTGTTCTAGTTTGATTGAGTCTCTCCCTGGTAACCTCCCAGTCCTGGGCAGACTGGTTTGTCCCCTCTCAGGAGACAGCAGGGACACCCTGGCTATTCCATTTCAGAGACCTGAGCAGCCTCACTGGGGAGGCACATGGAGGGCCAGGCAAAGCACAGACCATGCCACTAGACAGGTTTGGGATGCTGTCAACTTGCTGCCTGACCTTAGGTCAGTCAATTATGTTCCTGTGTTTCAATTCTCTTCCACCCGTGCAGTGGGAATAAGGCCTA
Organism: Hydrochoerus hydrochaeris; assembly: GCA_004027455.1. Classification (NCBI taxonomy): domain Eukaryota; kingdom Metazoa; phylum Chordata; class Mammalia; order Rodentia; family Hydrochaeridae; genus Hydrochoerus; species Hydrochoerus hydrochaeris. Next base: position 21,400 of record PVLA01001983.1, read on the forward strand.
TTTGCCCAGTGCTTAGGATGCTGTGAGAATTAAATTACATAGTTGCAAAATAATTTGGCTTCATTGGAGTCAGACTCCACCTGAATCTGAGTGGAATGATTGTACAATACTAAATGGCCTCCATCTTCTGGCCAAGCTGCCTTGGGACCAGAATAATCATTTACATCTCGGTTTCTTGCCTATGGTACCACAAGGATGCAGCTAGGAGGTCAAAGAAAGGCTGAAATAAGAATGTGTCATTAAAGCAAGGGAATGTCACAACATCACTAACACCGACAGCCCAAGTTCCCATTCAGCAAAGATATCACGAGATTCTGTTGACAGAAGAGAGGGAGCAAAGTTCTAAGTAAGAGGGATATAATTATTATCACAGTGGATTTGATTAGATTGTCATCCCTCACTCTCCATTCTGCTCATCCACTTGAATTTGAATCTGGAAGGCCTGGGATAGATGTACTCATATGCAGCTGAGTGAGCTACAGAGCCAACTTCTCTCTCTCTCTCTTTCTCTCTCTCTCTCCTCCCTCCCACAGGATTGTAGGCAAGAGAACTAATGACCCCATCTTTTCTCTGATCTCCACCCATAGGTCCCCAGGATGTGGCTATTTTTGCTTTTCCGCATGCACAATAGCAATGGCCTTTTTATTCCTTGTCTAAATCCAGCTCAGGCCTCTTTCCTGGGACTGTGAAACGACTTCCCTCTGCCTGGAACATTCTTCCTCTAGACCTTTTTATGGCTGCTTCCTGCTGGCTCAGATCTCAGCCAAGATCTACCTTGATAGCAAGACCTCTCCTGACCACTCTCTCTTTAGTAGCCCCATTTATATTCCATTTTTCACATAAGATTTTATTCATCAAACTCCTCTTTACTCTGTAATGCTTCTGTTTGCTTATTTTTGACTTCTTTTTGTGGCAGAGACAGACATGTACCTCCTGTTCTTTATTGTTTTCTTCTACTCTAGTAGTAGAGTAGCCAGGCATGTGGTCATCAGGACAAGACTGCATATCCCAGCCTCCCTGGAAGTGGGGAATACTCATATGGCCAAACAAATAGGAGAAAAAGTGTCCTTAGAAGAAGGAGGCAAGCTTATCTTCTTTCCTTTTGCCTGTTGGATGGAATATGAGCATGCCTGCTGGTTTGTAAGCAGCCACGTTGCACTCTGAGGTAAAAGCCACATGCTGAGGAAAGTAAATCTCTAAGATAGAAAGATCCCGAGTCTTTAATGGCCCATATCATGTCTAGGGCCCTACTAGCCCTAAATCACATCCTTCTGCACTTCTTCAATGGGAGAGAGGATTAGGTTCTAATTTGGTTAAACTGTTGTTGTATTGGGCTTTTTATTATTTGCAGCTAAACTGACTTGCAACAAATGCTAACCCACCACTGCCCTGAGCTCATAGAATATGGTGCATGTCTTATTCAATCAGTAGACATCTCGCATTAGCATCTCTGCACATAACAGTCATTTGGTAAATAATTTTAGCATCTTTTTTCCTATTTAATTTCTTCTTTCAAATAGCTGCTGTCCCTCACTGCACTACATTACTTTAGCTCTCTTTTGATCTTCCTCAAATCCTTATCTCTCTATATGTCCCCAAAGTAATAGACATTTCCCAGTCTTTTGTCCAAGCTAAGATGGAAAGACTTCCATGATGTGTCTATATGCTTACAATTCTTTTTTTTGTTTGTTTGTTTGAATCAGGGATCAATCATGACCTCACTCTTGCCAGTCAGGTGCTTAAACCACTGAGCTACATTTCTGGCCCATGCTTACAAATCTTTCCAACTGACACTGCCCTTACTGCAGCCTGCAGCCTGCCTACAGCCATGTCTAATACGACATACTCCTGCTTCACCCTGATTGGACCAAGAGTTATCATGTGATCCAAAGGCAGCCAGTCCATAGGCTTATCAGGAACTCATATTACAGCCTGGTATGAAAGAATGAACTGTATCAAGGAGATTCTTTGTATTGGAATAATTTTTCATCTTGATCTTAAATTTACTTTAGATGGAAAAGATTGATAAATATGCACATTGGTCACTTTCTTTGTCATGGGAACAAAATACTCGACACTGGCAAATTAAAGAGATTTATTTTGGTTCACAGTTTTCAGAGAATTTGGTCTATGATCAGCTAGCTCCAATTCAGAAATGACATGGCAGAGGGTTGTGGCAAGGCAAAGCTGCTCACCTCATGACAATGAGAAAGCAGAGAGAGAAGACAGGAGTCAGAGAGGAAGATCCGCCCTGCAAAGCAATGCTGTCAGTGACATATCTCTTCCAACCAAGCCCACCTCCTAACAACACATTTATCTGTGGATGACTCAGTCCCCCTGGTGAGTATAGCAACACCAAGGTCCAATTGCCTTCCATGAATCCCACCTCTAACCATATGAGACTTTTGGGGAACATGCTAGGTTTTAACCATAATATATAAAATAAAAATTACCCAGCCAAAATGTTACCAGTTTTAATATCATTATACACAGACATGAAATTCCTACTGAAGCCTAAGAAATCTTGCACTTAAGACATAATTAGTAGCAGCATGTAGATGCATATTTTCCCTATTTTTTTATTAAATAGGTATCAATATACATTTATGTACAAACACGCACATACTTGCACACACACACATGCACAAACACACTTTCACACATAGTCAATCCAGCCTAAGAGATGCAGATCTATCAGGTTCTGTTTAGTATTCCTTGAACAGGTGGCTGATAACAAATTCCATAATGTCCCACTGATGCAGTATTTAGGGTGTTGCAGTGAGCATTCTTAGATACATTGATTTGCAAACTGATTGACAAGTGGGATTGCAAAGTCAAAGAATATGCTTTTAAACAACTTTTACTACATGTTTTGAAATTAACATCCAAACTGGTTGTAGCAAGATCTTCCTCATAGATCTGAGAATTTCTGTTTCTTCCCACACTCTTTGGTACTGGCCGTTGTCATTCTTTCCGCTTTTGCTCAATTAGCTAATAAAATGATGTGTCGAACTGCCATCGGGGACACATGTGGAGAGAAGCTGTGAGGTGCAGAGCTGCCAGCAAGCAGGCTGGGGCAGAAGGCAGCCAAGAAGATGCAGAGGCCTAGGGAGAGAAGAGACATGAAGGGTCAGGAAGCAGAGCAGCAAAGGGCAAGGAGGCCGTGCGGACCTGGGCAGACCAAGTCTTTTGCTGGAGGAGCTTGAGATGGAGACTGTGCATGCACCAGCTGGGGGCTCTGGTGACACCGCGATGGCTGAGTGACTTTCCAGCTCCTCTCTTCTGCCCAGCTCTGTGTCTTCCTGCCAGCTCCCTGTTTCATACCTCTCTCTGCTGGCAGGACATGGCTAACACAGAGTCTGGCTGCCACTTCAGTTTCCAGGTGTCCCAACTAAGCCAGCCTCCCATCTACCCTCCATGGAATCCTCTAGATTTTCCTGTTATTTAATTAATTTATTTATTTAAATGAGTCCCACCATGCTTCTTGTTTTAAAGACCTGAAACCATAAAGACATTTCAAAAATGGTATCTCCTCTTAAATCTACTTTTCAAAATATTTTTTGTTTTATTTTATTTTAAATTGTGGTTACAGAGTACATTCGGTAGCTTGTTCCTTTCTTCTGGTGGACCCCATGGAGGAAGCATCATCAGTCTCACTTCTGACTGCCATCATGTCTAAGGAGCCCAAACAGCTGCAGAAGCTCTTCATTGGAGGGCTGAGCTTTGAAACAGCTTGCAAGAGTCTGAGAAGCCATTTTGAGCAATGGGGCACACTCCAGGACTGAGTGGTAATGACAGATCCAACCACCAAGTGTTCAGGGCTTTGGGTTTGTCACTTACGCCACTGTGGCGGAGGTGGATGCAGCCATGAATGCAAGGCCACACACAGTGGATGGAAGAGTTTTGGAACTAAAGAGAGCTGTCTCAAGAGAAGATTCTCAGACAGGGGCCCACTTAGCTGTGAAGATCTTTGTTGGTGGAATTAAAGAAGATATGAAGAACATCACCTATGAGATTATTTTGAACAGTATGGAAAAATTGAAGAGACTGAAACTGAAGCAGTGGAAAGAAGAGGGGCTTTGCTTTTGTAACCTTTGATGACCATGATTCTGTAGATAAGACTGTTATTCAGAAATACCATACTGTGGGGCTGGGGGTTTAGCTCAGTGGCACAAGCACCTGCCTGGCAAGCGCAAGGTCATGAGTTCAATCCCCAACACCACCCCCCCAAAAAAGAAAAGAAATATCATGCTGTGAAAGGTCACAAGTGTGAAGCTAGGAAAGCCCTATCGAAACAGGAGATGGCTAGTGCTTCATCTAGCCAAAGAGGTCAAAGTGGTCCTGGAAATTTTGGAGGTGGTTGTGGAGGTGGTTTTGGTGGCAATGACAGTTTTGATCGCAGAGGAAACTTCAGTGGTTGAGGTGGCTTTGATGGCAGTTGTGCTGGAGGTGGATATGGTGGCAGTGGGGATGGTTACAGTGGATTTGGTAATGATGGAAGCAATTGTGGAGGTGGTGGGAGCTACAGTGAATTTTACAGTTATAACAATCAGTCTTCACATTTTGGATCCATGTAGGGAGGAAACTTTGGAGGTAAAAGCTCTTGGCCAATACTTTACCAAACCATGAAATCAAGGTGGCTATGGTGGTTCCAGCAGCAGTGGTAGCTATGGCAGTGGCAGAAGGTTTACAATACCTCCAAGAAACAAAGCTTAGCAAGAGAGGAGAGCCAGAGAAGTGACAGGGAAGCTACAGCTTACAACAAATTTGTGAACTCAGCCAAGCACATTGGTGGCAAAGCCTAGCTGCTACAAAGAAGGCATGTTCTAGGCTATGCTCATGTGTATGGGCAAGAAACTCGAGGACTGTATTTGTGACTAATTGTATAACAGGTTATTTTAGTTTCTGTTCTGTGGAAAGTGTAAAGCATTCCAACAAAGGGTTTTAATGTAGATCTGTTTCAGGGTTTTTTGCCCCCATGTTGTTGACTGCTAAATGTAATACTCTGATCATGACACTGAATAAATGTGTCTCTTTTAAAAAATGAAACATAAGTTGTGGTTACAGGATCACATAACATAAATTACCATCCTAAATGCTTTAAGTGTGCAGTTCTGCAGTATTTGTACATTCACATCTCTGTGCAACTGATTTCTAAGGGCTTCTTGCCTGTGCAACAAAAACTTAAGTGATTTACCCCATTCTCCAATCTGAAATGACATTTTAAACTCTCCAGCCACTCTTTCCAGTCACCATGGGCAGAGGTTGGTTCATCTGTTAGCAGGACCCTGCTGTTCAGATAAGTCAAAGGATGTTAAAAGAGTGACTGTCCTTATTTCACCCACCTGATGACCACCAGGTTCAGTGTCTGACACTTGTCACAGTTTACTTCTGCTTCTCCAAATAATCCCTGGGGCAGGGGAGTAATTGTTTTGCTGACAAGTAAACAGAGGCCCAAGGTGACAACCTAGAAGAGGCAGGCCAGGCGAGACATCTTCTGTCAGGTCATCCACTTCAGGTCCTTGGCTTCTTTTGGCTTCTTTCGCGTCCACATGGCTGGTGCAGGCACCTCCAGTTGCCGGGGCTTGCACTGCTCTCTGACTCATTGTACCCACCTGTCCACCTTTGCTGACTGCCCCAGGATCAGCTTGCTCAGCTGTGGCCCTGCTCGCGTCTCTAAGCACAAGCACATGCTTGCTGAGTGAAGTTCTAGGGCACAATCTGGCATTTGAATCCCCCAGCGCCAGCTCTGACTGCCTTCCCAGAGGCCTCCTTTCTGTCCTCAGAGTCACGTTCTGCCTTGATTTCATAGTCTTTTTTGTCCCAAATATCCTCCACTCTATCTCCAAGAACTCTGTCTGTTTTTCTTTACTGTCGCCTCACCAGGACTAAGCACAATGCCTAACATTTAATAGGTACTCAGTAAATTTTAATTCGATGAGTGAGTTAACTAACACTGCAGTTCTTCCTGCCAGTTAAAGTTTCATCTCAGCTGCCACATCCATCAAGAAACCATCTTTGACACCCTTCCCAGGACCAGATGTCTTTCATCTGTTCCTAACTTTTCATGTGCTATATACTGAGATGAATTAAATTAAATTTTTAAAAGTTGTTTGTCTTAGCCTCTTGGTTTGTGAGCTCCTTTAGAAGAAACACTGTTCTTGTTTTACATCATTTACATCCTTCTTCCCTGCTCTTTCTGTCTCTGTCACTGTCTCTGTCTGTCTCTGTCTCCCTCACACACACATGCACACATGCGCATGCACACACAGGCACAGGAGTGGGGACTCAGTGTGCGCTATGTGAGTCCCCAGTTCACACTACTCCCTGCTCTCTGAGCTTCTGAAACTTCTTCCCACCTCTCCCCGCATCCCTGCCTGGCTCCAGCTCCTTCCACAGCAGGAAAATGGCTCCCGCTGGCTGTTGTCCATCAGCCCTCCCCAAGCAGAACACGAGTGGAGGATGAAAATGGGTCCTTATGAGAACCTCAAATTCCTGCATCAGAGAATACCGCCTGGTATTCCAATATAGACCAACATGTGCTGGAATAATAACGATGGTGAGCACTTAGGTCGCTCTTGTCCTTTGCATGTATCTTAGTCACTTTCCTTGTCATTGAGACATAACATCCAACACGGACAACTCAAAGTGGGAGAGGTTTGTCTGGGCTCCTGGATATATTCCACAGTCATCTGACTCTAAGACAGGACAATGGAGCCCATTTAAACCTTCTCTGCCCCAGCAATGACTTCTATCACCTCTTATTTGCGCTGAGGAGTGAGGCAGAGAGAGGGTCAGGAGTTCACCCAAGATCACACAGCTGGTGAGCAGCAATACCTGTATTCAAGCCTAGCCCTTGTGGGCTCAGGCCCCACCCTCTGGTGCCTCTGCTGGAAAGAATCCTAGCAGTAAGCAGAGAAAACCACCTTGGGAAGCATCTCTGTGTGATTTTCAGGAACAGCCTGAGATCTGGACAGAACAGCCACCTTGTGAGCATCACCCAGCAAAGCTGATAGTGCAGGTGCCAAACAAAACCCAGATTCCTGAAATCCTGACTCCATGCTCTCCTGCACTGTCCGGTACAATGAACAGGGCTGGTTCCTTCCAGAATGTTCCTCCTATTCTTAAATGACCCACTTACTATGGGGATTTAGTGGAAAATTCATCTGGGAAAAGAGTTGGTTTCTTTTTTACTTTAAAGCAAAGAAAAATTGCACAAAAATGGGAGCAGCTCAGGGTGGCAGTTTGTGAGAGCAGAGTGGAAAGGAAAGAAGGAAGCAAGAAAGGACCATAGGGAGAAGGTAGCCAGGCCTCCCTGGAGGAGGAGAGATGATCAGTGGGTGGTTCACATGGTGAGATGCTAAAGACCACTGTTTCCCTGAAATCTCTAGGGCAGTGAGTGGTTGATGAGAACTCTGGCTAAGTTGATTGAAATGAAGGCAAAGATGCGGATGGATGGACCTGGGTCTGTACAACATAAGGTTTTGCTGTTTCTTAGTGGAAGGCTGATGTGGGAAAAATGGTGTCCATGAGGCCAATAGTAGGGTCTCGATACCCTATTCATACTTGCTAACTGTGAGCAAAACATAACCTGCCTTAAGTTCTCCAGCTCTCCTTGGAGGTGCTGTAAGGTATAAAAGAGACAGGAGAGGTGAAATCGTTTTGTAAAGTACAGCCTGCTTTCCAAAAGCCTTGTCTCTTATCAGGAAAAGCAGTAACGTTATGCAGATCAGGCAGGAAGTGTGGAGTCTCAGGCTCGCACTGGGTGGTACTTGCTGCACTCCAAGCCGACCAGACTTTATTGGAGAAAGACCTAGTCATCCTCAGTATATTGGTGGGGAGTGCACTACACACACAAGCCCCGGCCAGGGAGGAAGTGATGTGGACCGGAAGAGGGAGTCGGGTCTGAAGATAGGGAAAGAACAGGCAAGGATTATGGAGCCAGGCAAGAGCACCTTGGCCAGAGAGCTTCCAGAGCACAGATGGTGAGGATAGCATGGAGCCCAGGGGGACGTCTGCAAGAGCCGCAGGGAGGTGGCTGGAGGCGGGGGGCGGCCAGGAGTGTGCTTTTAAACATAGATTCCCTAGTTCTTGCCAGTTTACTGACCATGGGGGAAAAAGATACTCAAAGAAGAAGCTGAGCCCAGGTGATAAAGGCCACTGTGGTTTGGAGGATGGATATAAGGGACACCAGGGGAAGGTCACACCTAAGACATCCACAGATATGGTCTTGAGCTGTCTGCAGATGGTCTTCTGCTCTAAAGAAGGGGCAGACAACATCTGATCTGGGTCAGGAGCCATATGTCCATCCTCTCTAGACACCACCTCCCTTTTCCATCCCAGGGGAGCTCCTTGGTCCTCCCTCTACCAGACTTCCACATGTCACTGCTCCCCAACATGTCACTGCTCCACACCTCCCCTGTCCTCTGCTAGGACTGCTCTTCCCTGCCCGTATCACTCCCTCACCACTCAGCCTCTTCTCCCCGACAGTACTGCCTCCCCGTTCTTGTGCTTTCCTTGTACCTTGAGAAAGCTCCAGGCAAGGCAGCTTGTCCGTGAGCTCAGTTCTGCCCACCTCGCAGGGCACAGACAGCGTGTGGCTGTTTCACTCACCCAGTTGTCAGATATTAGAGGACAGGAACTGTTTTCAGCTTTGCCTCTCCCAACTTACCTGAGAGTGGGTCCCTCAGGAAGGGAGCATCGAGTGACATTGAGCTGTACTGCAGGCTCCTTCCTCGGGGTCACGCCCTAGTTGCTGGTGTTGGCATTTCAAAGCAGAGCATTGCATCTAAAACAATTTTAGTCTATGTAGCATTTACAGCACTTTAGATTGCAGATAGTTTATCCATGGGAACCCTCGGGAGGAGCAGGAATGGGAGGAAGAAGTACTGCTCTCATTTTGCCAGTGGGGAAATTCAGAATAGCCTCATCTCTTTCTTGGTGTGACACAGGAAGTCAGCAGAGGACCAAGGAGAGTGATTCCCTGCATTTGTCCACCCTCTGGATCCTGCCGTGTGTCTGCCAGGGTGGGGCTGCCTGGGCCTGGGTCAATCCTGAGGCCTGGAGCCAGAGCTCCCACTGAGACTTCTCAAAGAATGAAGCCTTTTATCTAATGTAGATATGTGAAGCTTTGAGTTACATGTAGAGATAAAGAACAATAATCATCACTTCCAAGTTAAGCGGATCTAGTGGGGCTTTACAAATGTTCACTGACTCAATGATTTCGTTGGTTCACATAGTTGCCTTTGGTGAGATCCACAAGCGCGCTGATTTAATGACTAGGTGAGTCTGATGTGGGAGGATCAGAGGGCAGCTGTATACTAGCGGTGAGGACGATGGTGAATCCTGACTCAGAGCTGTGAAGCTAAAGTCCTTGTTTCTTCTCACCCAAGTCATCATTACTGAGTGTGGTTTGCCCGATGTTATATTTTCTGTTTTTCAACCATGTCTCTTAAATTAGTCTCATTTTGTACAGGCCCGTTACTGTGTCAGAAGGCCACCTAGAAGAAGGGTTTAATTGTGGCCATGGGATATTACAGGTTGAAATAGGTAAGGTTCCATGACACTGTGCTCACAAAAGGTTCATTTTGGCCACCAAGCAATGACCATTTTTGTTTAAGAACTAACAAGTCGTATTTGAAATCTGCACCTAAGCTACATTTTTATGATTAATTTACAATATCAATAAAATGTTTAAGTTTCTAAGACCAGGACAAGCTTTGGTTTAGCTCCTATTTTGGCCGTGTCAAAGGAATAGAGTACCTACCGAATTTCACTATATTTTATCCTCTCTCTTCTACCTCCTCCAACAAAATCCATTTTGTATAGTAGTATCAAAAGAGAGCTTTGCTAAAGGCATATGAAGAGTGGCAGTCATATTTTCATTTGTGGATCCCTCCCTTCTCCCTCTTCCAAACACATAGTAGGATTTCATTTTCCAAGACCCTTGAAGTTAGACATGGTATGGGACTTCTTTTGGCCAAAGAAACTGAGCAAAAATGCTGTGTGTCACTCCCCAGCAGGGAAGTCTTTGACAACAAAGATGTGATTTGTATGATCCCATTTCTCTGCTCTGACAACCGGCAAATTTCCAGACAGATGGTAAGGGCTCCATCCACCCTGCTTGGACTTTAATGAGGATGAAGTAGACAGAACCCTCCCACCACCCTGGGAGTACCGAGCAGCAGCGTGAGGGGGAACAAACATCATTTACATTACGGTATTTTTTACCATGGCAGCACCACTTATCTACAGCGCCACATAAGATCAGTCAGCTGCACCCCGATTCAGAAGATGAGTCTTTCCTTGCTGTCTCTCCTTCACTGTTCTCACCCTCACCCCTGCCGCTACTCACACTCCAGAGATTCTCATACCGGGTGTGTCCATCCTGAAGGCAAAGTCCTTCACCACGCGCCAGGGCGCTGGTGGGTCACATGTGTGACTTTGCGATGGCCAAGGTGACAGGTGCCTCAGCCTTCCTGATGTGTCCACAGCAAGCGGTTACAGTCATCTTTTAATATCTAGCTGTAACCTTGGTCATCTTTTTGAAATGACTGATCCCCCTGTATATGAGAACCCTCAAATCAATTATTATGGTCCTTGTGATTGGGAAGGCTGAATTCCACCTTCTGCTTCATGTCTCATCTTTCTTTATAAACTCAATTTTCTCATCTGTAGATTAGAGATGACGGTATTGATTGCCTGTTATTTAGAAGTATTATGTATGCATTGTTTAGATCTGAAGAAAGGCCAGTAAAGCACCTTCCTAGAAAACTAGCCACAATGAATCTCTACAGAACAATGCAAAAAAGAACTGTTTGGAACAATTAGAATCATCTCATCAAATAAATGTCCACCAAATGAAGTTTTTTTAAAAAAAAATAGGCTTGATTTTTAGAGCAATTTTAGATTTACAGGAAAATATAGAGAATTTCATAATATTCTGTCTCCCCAAGCACAGTTTATCCTATTATAAACATTGATGAATTAGTGTGGTGTATTTGTTATAACAGAATAAGTCAATGCTGATACATTGTTATTAACTATAGTTTGCATTAAGAGTCACTCCTGGTCGTGTAGATGCTATGGGTTTTGACAAACACATAATGTCATGTATCCACATTACAGTAATGTACAGAAAGGTTTCATTGCCCTAAAGAGTCTCTGTGCTGTCTGTCTTGATCACTCCTTCCCCCAAACCCTTGGCCACTATGAATATTTTTACTGTCTCCATAGTTTTACCTTTTCTAGGATGCCAGATATCTGGGCTGTGTACTGTGTAGCCTTTTCAGATTGGCTTCTTTCACCTAGTAACATGCATTTAAGGCTCCTCCACATCTTTTCATAGTTTTATTTAGAACATTTTCTTTTGCTGAATTGTCTGGCTGTATCAGAGTTACTTCCTGAGTCACCTACTGATGGACATCTTGTTGTATCGGTCCAAATTCTATCAATTATGAATACAGATGCTATAAACATCTGTGTGCAGGGTTTTTTTTTTGGGGGGGGCTAACTGTTAAAGTAATTTGGGTAAATAGAAAGTGCAATTGATTTATAGTATAGTTAAGACTATGGTTAGCTTTGTAAAAAACTGTCACACTGTCTTCCACTGAAGTGGCTGTACATCCTTCATATCTATCAGGAATGAATGAAAATTCTCACTAAGCCACACTTACCAGAATTTGGTGGTAGCAATGGTTTAGATTTTGGCCAACCCAGTAGTTATATAGTGGTATGTCATTGTTTCAATTTGCAATTCCCTAATGACATATGATGATGGGCATTTTCCCATGTGCTCATTTACCATCTCTATGGATCTTCTTTGTTGAGGTGTGTGTGTTCATTTGCACACTTTAATCAAATTCTTACTGTTGAGCTTTAACTATTCTTTGTATATTTTGCTACAAGTCCTTTATTGAATATATGCTTTGGAAGATTTCCTTTCAGTCTATGGATTATCTTTTCATTCTGTTTACGTGTCTTTTGCAGAGCAGGCACTTTAAATGTTTAATGAAGTTCAACTCATCAAGTTTTTCCTTCATAGACTGCATTGTCTCTAAAAATTTACCGCCAAACTCAAAGTCACCTTGATCTTTCTTCTTATGTTATGTTCTCGAAATTTTATAGTTTTGCAATTTGTATTTAGGTCTAGCACCCATTAAGTTTTTGAGTTGATTTTTGCAAAGAGAGTAAGGTCAGTGCCTAAATACTGTTTTCACATGTAGACATCCAGTCATTCCAGTACATTTTTTGTAAAGGTCACCTGTGCCTTGTTGTATTTCCTTTACACCTGGCTGTATCTTCACATGTGTATTTTTGAACTTTCTAATCTGTTCTTTTGGTTTGCTTGTTCATTATTTGCCAGTACCACACTGTCTTGATTGCTCTAACTTTAGAGTAAATCTTGAAATCAGAGAGTATCAGCCCTACTCATTCTTTTCTTTTATTATTGTGAGTTTCTGCCTCTCCATAAAGAGTTATAAAACCAGTTTGTTGATACCCACAAAGCAGTTTATTGAAATTTTTATTAAAATTAATATAAAGATTAAATTGGGAAGAGCTTAAATCTTGAGGATACTGATTTTTCCTATCAATTAACATAAAGTACTTTCCAAACCTGCTTTGATTTTTTTCATCAGTTTTGTAGTTTTCTTCACACAGATCTTATACACATATATACACTATTAGATTTATACATAAATATTTCAAAAACTTTTTTGCTGTGAATGTAAACCAAATACATTTTTAAAAAACTGAAATGAGTCATTAGACACCTTGCTATTTTTTTCTACTAATTTTTCAATTTAAGCAAAGTTGGTTCACAGAAGTGGAAATACATTCAAATTTTCAACTTTTGTTATATATAATTCTTCTACTCATATAGAATTGTGATCAGACTCTAATTTTGGTTATTTACATACTCAGGAGGTCAGTGGTCCCTAAAATTGAATATGGTGTTAGAATTTACATTTGTTATTTAAAAAAATAAAGTGCATTATTCAGCTCAGAATACTTCAGTGGGTGTGGATCAAGTCGTTTCCGGCAGAATAATGAGGAAATGCTTACTCTTTTGGGTGGATCCCTCTGATCTTAACTAAATAAAACTCCAGATCTTAGAAGCAAAAAGCAATCTGTGTGGCTCAAATTTCTGTATTTTATATGAAATTAAGACAGTAGCTAGTCACACATTTCTGTTTCAATTTCTCTATCCAGTGACTGGAAGGTAACCACCCACGTGCCTCAGTACTGAAGTGCAATCAGCTTAGGAAGTTGGTATCTGGGGATCCCCTCATCTGAATACTGCAGACCACACATAGTATAATATCAGCCAGGGAAACACTTCTAGTCTAGGATGCAAATTTTCATGCTTTGATCCACTATGGGTAATTTTTAAAATAAGTACTGTGAAGCATTCTACTCCAGATGTACCACATAAAAGAACAGCCAGTTTAAGAAATGAGTCCCTAGGAATTGTGCTGTGTACACAATGGTGTCAACTGTGCTCTTCTGCCTGGCAGAGACTTAGCTCTCCAGGTAACAAGTGGCCTGGAGCAGCTCTTTCTTCCTTCAAAACTGGAAATGTCTTCTCCACGAGATCAGGCTCCTGTCCCTGGCTCTTGGTTCCCGGAAGTCTGTCTGCCTTCCCTCCATCCCCTGAGGAGCCAGCCTAAGAAGATCACTGTTGTTGTGTCTCATGTGTACCCAGGCTCATTTGCTTAAGTTGTCAGCCTTGCAGGCTGTTTCATACATGGGCCATGGAACCTGATAACCCACTTTTAATTTTCTGTGTCAGTTTGGTCTCATCTTGAGCCCTCTTACCAGGCCCTTTATCCTGAAATTTCCTCTCCTCACAACAGAAGCAACCTCAAGGTCAAAACTCCTCACCTCAAGGGTATGACCTGAAAACTCTTGCCCATCCAACCAGCTCACTCCATAAAACAGAGCTAATAAATGCCAGCTCATAAGGCTGATGCTTCAGGGTAATGTGGTAGGGAAACTGTTTGGAGTTCTTTAGAGCAAAATGATATTTAGAAACTAAGTTGCATTACAGTCCATAAGAATATAGTTTTGAAATTGCAGAACCTCCTGACAGTTTCTCCAGTAAAACTAGGTAATATAACACATGCGTTTCCATTTTCAGGTCAAATGTGCCCATGCTGTTCTGTCACAGTTTTATGGCAGCCCTCAGATGGAGTCATGAGATTTGAGTTTATTAGTTTCTGGCATCGTGGCCTATATTTTGAGCATAAAATGTACTTGGTAGTTATTATTTTCCTTTAAAGAATGTGACACTAGAACAAGTGTTTAATAAAGTGTTTTGCGAAGGCAACAAGCTGAAAAAAGCTGGACAAAAATTCAAGCTGAAGAAGAACTGAATAGTCTTTAATTATGTTTAATTTACAAGTAATAGGGTGAGGCAGGATTAACAGTTACCCTCGAGTGGAGTTGCAGGCCTGAAAGAAGCATTGAAAGCTCCCCTTAAGCTTCAGGAAATTGAGTAACTTGCTGTATCATTGTGTTTTATTTTAAATTTATCGTACTCTAGTCATTGAAAGGTCTAATCAGTTTAATAATTCAGTCTCTCTGCAAACATTTTTGTAGAAACTGATGGTTTTTCTCAAAATTGAGTTTGGGTTTGATTTTGATTATTTTTTCCCTTTATGGAACTGTAGGATAGAAAACTTACCCCGAAGTCCTGACACTTGTGAATTTTTAAGGAGCAACTACAAAGTGACAAGATGGTGCTTAGTGGATTTCTACACACAGGGCTGAAAACTCGAGAGTTAAACAAGTCTCAAACCTTCAATAAAATCATTTCATTGGATGCCTAAATAATTCAGTTAGTGCCCAAACGACTGCCTCAGCATCTTTGTCTTTAATAAGTCAAATACACAAATAAATAGGGTTCCGGCTGGCTCTTGTCTCTCGTGATGTGACCCTGAGTCAAATCCTGTCTTGACCGCGGGAACCATCCATCTTTTCAAGAGATTGTTCAGAGGATGAGAGATGGGGTTGGAGAGCCCTGGGCCGCCCGCATCTCACCATCGCATCCCACACTCCTCATACACAATGTCTGCAGGTAAAGGTGGCCATGCTGACTTGCAGGACTCCTAAAGCCCCTGGCTCTCTCCAAGGGACTTTAGGATCTCTGTGTATGCGCTCAGCACTGCTGAGAGCTTTCAGTTTCATCCCAGTGACACACATCAGATAAGTAGTCTTGCTATCATCCCCCCCATGATGTACAATAGACTATCATATCATACAAGGTTCTACTGCTGATGCATGGCAGAATCAGACTTGAATTTTAATAGTCGATTTCTTAACTACTACATCATGAAGAGATATTCTTAAGGGTTCTTATAAGATACCTGAGTATTATGGAGATATTCAGAAATATCAGCTGGTACAGATTAAGTAGCTACCTAGGAGAAACAGATGTGCAGAGGATCCAGTGACTGCCTAAGAGACCCACAATATCAAGTCAGTGGTGGCTGGAAGCTATTTCAGGGAATTTGCCTCGAAGTTGGAGCGGCTGCTTTATGAAGAACATTGTGTGTGCGTGTGTGTGTGTGTGTGTGTGTGTGTGTGTGTGTGTGTAATTCACAGAAGTGGCCTGGCCAGAATCAGGAACCATAGTGAATGAAGCTCCCATCTTCCATACTCGGATTGGGTCTAAGTTTCCTCATCTGCCAGGTGAAGAGAGTTAGATTTTTTAAATCTTTTGTGTATAATCTAATCATTAAAATTCTACAGTAGAACTTCATCATAGTCACAAAGACTGCACAATTATGGAATCGACCTCACCTTTCGGCAGGCCAAGCAGTAGTGCGATGACCCTGGTGGGAAATTCACAGTGCTGGTGCTGGCCAGCTTCCACTCTGTATTACCTGCTGATTGGGAAGTATAACCTCTCCCTCTCTCCACCCTGTGACCAAAGGACTTTGGGAGGCTTAAACTAAAGTATTATGGCTCTTCTCTAACTGCTTACTACCATCTTGGGCAAAATTTGTACTCATATGTGAATGGCTCCATCCTCCTTTATCCTTCCCCAGAGCCATTTCATCCACCGGATTATGAGTCCTTGAATCAGGAAGCAAGATTTTACCTTTAATGTCCTAGAAAAGCATTGTAAGATATGTCACAAGGATGAAACAAAGTCATTTTTACGTGAGGCTCTGATAACCCCGTTAGTCAGATGCTTTTGCATAAAGTGTAATCCTGGGTGAATTTACCCTGCCAGGAGTTAATGCATTTAGCAATAACACATTATGGCAAATGCCACTGCCTGTCAGCTGTGTAACATGAAGATCATAAAGAAACTGCCTGCTCTGAGTCTCCCTTATCTTTCATCTTCTCCCCAAAGATTGGCATTTGCTTCTTCTTCTTCTTCTTTTTTTTTTTTTTAATTCAGTCCTGGGAGAAAAGATCAGAGAATTCCTCTAGATTTGGAATTCCATACAGAGCTACAGTAGCCTTGCAAGTCTTACAACATTCATTTTTTTTTCCTTGTCCCAAACTCAACATAATTTGTATTCTGGTTTTATTTTTTTTTAATTAATTATTTTTTTTGCGGTACCAGGGATTGAACTCATGACCTCACACTTGCCAGGCAGGTGCTTATGCCATTAAGCTAAATCCCCAGCCCTGTATTCTGGTTTTAAAAGCACCATTTTAGGTGACCTTTAAGATGCCCTCTTAAAATAACTGACATGCCGGATGGCAGATCTCCATATATGCAGGGTCATTGTTTTTCTTTTGATATATTCAGAAGTCTGCTTTCGGATGTTTATGTGCCTCCAGACAGACTTAATATATGCCATCTTTCTATTATCATTAGTATTCCGATGCCTGTTTTCTTTACTTTATCTGTTAAGCAGAAGTGTATTTAGTGTTCAGAGTGATACATCATAAAGGTAGAAAAAGGTGAACCCTTTGATATATTGCAAGTCTTTCATAGCATGAAATAACTATTGCCTATTATTTTACTCCTGACATTTTTATTTTTAAGGGAATTTCACTTGATTTGTGGTGCTGACACCTTTGATATGTTGTTTCCAGTGACCTTACATCCAAAATCAGTAGTGTGTGACATTTGATGGCCCAGATTTTTTAAAAAAAAAAAAAAACATTAATGGTGGAAGAGAGGGTTTATTTTCCTGGTCATAAATTAAGTTTAAATAACTCTGAATTTATTTTAAACTCTCCAGTACTTTTTACTGTCTAAGCAATAAATGTATTTATTATTGGGGGTCTACCAGGCTTCCTAACAGAGCCTTTTGCTTGGCTGCTTTGAACTGTTTTCCTTCTTTCTCATAGAAGGCTCGCCTTACCTGATTTGCTGTTTCACCTTACCTGATTAAGCTGATTTGCACACATTGCTCTCTAATTTCTGCAAACAGGGATCAGAGAGCTAAACCCAAAGTGTTTTGTTGCCAATCAGGTTAAGAAAAGCAGGAGTTCATAAAATGTTCACTGATGCAGGTAATTTAGTCCTGAGTGGGTTCTGATGTGACATTAGAACAAGTAGAGACTCAGGCATGAGTGACCATTGTTTGATCATTTTGCAGCCCTATGCAGAAGGACACCTTCATTCCTGATTTAATTCCCACAAAATGAAAGCATGTTGCTCCACTGATTTGTTCCTTATACATGTATGCATTTCAGTGTTCTTTCATTAGATGTTTCATGGTCTTATACTGAGGATGCCTCAATTTTAAAAGTTTTAAGATTTAAAATATTCTGTTTGAAAGCCACCTTCTATTTTTAATTGAGATTTAATTCACAAACTATAAAATCCACTGTTTTTTCTTATGGATATATTTTTGTTTTAATTTTTTATTAGTACAGTAATGTTTGCATTACATAATGGTTACACTCCCTGTGGGCAGTTGATATGTGTACATAACATCACAGTTCTTCTTTTTCACCCCTTTTCTTTCCCCTTCCTCCTTCCCCTTCCTCCCCTTCCCTTCATCTCTTGATCCCTTCTCATTTGAAAAAGATCTATCTCTCTACTTCCTATTTTCCTAAAGTGCACAATTCAATAGTTTTTAGGTTATTCACAAAGCATACAACTTCACCCTTATATAATTCCAAAACAATTTCCAACCCAATAAAAGAGCCCTATTATCAAGGTTTTCCCTCTCCTTCCTCCCTCCTGATAACCAATTACCTATTTTCTATGGCTATGTGTTTGCTAATTTTGGATATTTAATATGTATGGAATCGTATAATAACAATATCTGGTTTTTTTCATGTAGCATGATGTCCCTAAAGTTAATCTATGTTGCAGCAAGTTATCAGTACTTCCCTCTTTTGATGGTTGGATAATATGCCATTGTATGACTGTGCCACATTTTATGGACTCATTATTCATCAATTTATACAGAATATCACAGGCTAGCAATTTATAAGGAAAAGAAGTTTATTTCTTGTGGTTTCAGAGACTGGGAAGTCCAATATCAAGGAACCAGCATCTGGCCTGGGCCTTCTTGTTTTATCATCCCATGACAGAGGACATCACATCATGAAAGTGTGAGAGAGAGTGAGACAAGAGAGGGCTGAACTCAGTAACTCACGGTGCCACTATTAACCCATCCATGAGGACAGAGCCTTCATGACCTGGTCACCTCTAAACGTCCTCTCTCTCAACTCTATTGTGTTGGGGATTATGTTTGCAATACATAAACTTTAGGAGACACGTTCAAACTATTCATCCCAAAGTAGGAATTTTAAACGGAAGCTCTCAGTAGCATTAGTGGTTACCTCCTCCTGGAAGACCTCTCTATGTCTGAGAGGTCTCCAAACCTGGGGGACATTGGGATTTAAAATGGCATAGTTGTGAGTCATGGCACCTGTGTGGCCAGAGTCCTCAGAGGAAACTGTTCAGCAAACCTATAACAATGCCCCATGTTATCCTTCATGCACAGAGGGACAGACATGTGACTGGCAGAATAACAACCTGACACCAAATTGAGAAGTAAAAGTAATCACCAAGTGACAGAATTATGGTGCAAAAAGATCTTGACAGTCAGATCCATTGAATTTAATGATGATAAACATAAGGTTGTGTTATTGGGATAAATAACTGGTGACAAACTTGCAGGCTTAGAGAGGCTGAAACACTCCAGGATTTCAGGTGACTGTCAGGTGGTGGCTGCCAAGAGGTAGTTGTATGGTAGATTCTTCTAGCTTCGTGTATTCTGCCATAATTAGAAGTGTTTGATATATTTTATGTGACTTTGAGCAAACACATTTTTAAAGGAAAATGATAGATGAAGACAGGATTAAAGAAAGAGGAAATGATGATGAGTAGGAAATCTCATCACACAAGCATCAGATGAGGGCTACGGACAGCCTTCGTCAGACTGATCTGTGATTCCCACTCACCGGAAGGGAGGTGAGGGAGAGCGGGGAACGGAATGACCAACTAGCATAAGATCTTGGGAGGCATCTCACGGTTTTTTAAAAGTGTTAGTGGGCTGTGGCCAGATGATCATTACATTTCTTTCAGATCAAAAACCTAGGCATTCTGCACCACATAAACCAGAGATGCGTGTGGTCCAGCCTCAAGGCAATGTTCCATTCAAGACTAATTTAGCAGCCGGGTTTTAAACATCACTTCTATTAAAAATTAATTTTTCTCAACATTCTGCTTGCTTCATACTTGCCCTGATCCAGCAGTCCTCCCTCCCCTCTGCTGCTCTGTCTCCTCCAAAAGTCCCCAGAAGAGAACTAACATTTGCCAAGCACTTGCTATGTTCCAGGTCTCTTCTATTTGGATCTCATTTAATTCTCACAGAAACCATGCCAAAAAAAAAATACCCCAACATATTACTCTTATTATGCCCATTTTATGTATAAGAAAGTGGCCTCACAGGAGCCATCATTTGCCTAAGGTCACAGCTGCTGTGGGACCATGGGATTTGAGCCAAGGTCTGCCCTCTCCCTGTGACAGCCGCCTCCCAGAGCTAAGCAGGTTTCACCTGCAGGTGGCCTGCACTCCTTGCGTTGGGAGGTGTATCTGCTGCTGTGCTTTCAGCCTGGCATTTGACCTGGGGACAAAGGACCAGGCCAACATCATGTGGTGACTTTTTTTTCCTCTTTTTTCTCACTAAGAGAAATTTCCTCTCCTGCAGAGTTTCCCCGTCCAGGCAGGATTCCTCTGCTTCTGGCCTTCTCAGCACCCAGAGTGCACATCACTCTTTCTGCCACTCCTTCAGAAACACACTGTAGACTGAGCTGATCCAAGAAGAGAATCTGAGTGACAGTATCATATTTCCTTTTGTACTAGTCATTTTTTGCCAGAGACAAAATACTGGTCATCCAATATTAAAGGAAGAGAGGCTTTCAGAGGATTCAGTCCATGGTTGGTTGGCTCCAAGGCAAAATGGCATATGGAAGGGCCTGATGGAGGAAAGATGCTCACTCCATGAGAGCCAGGAAGCACAGACAGAATGGAAGAACCAGGGACAAGAATACACTCTTCCAGTCACACCTTCAGAGACCTACCTCCAACCAGGCCCAACCTCCTAACTGCACGTTCAGTACATAGTGTCCCCATGATCCAATCACCTCCCAAACACATGAAACTCTGGGGGACATTTTAGAACTAAATCTTTAGACTGCTTCCCAGGTCAAAATCTTGTCCTGTCATTTACGTACCTGGTTTTGCTCCCCGTTTCCTTGGCTCATGCTGTCCTGTTCAGAAGGCTCTGCTTCTCTCATGAGATAAAAAGAGATTGACTCCCTACATCCAGTGTCTAATTCAGTGCTTGGCAACAAATGTTTATCACAAACCAGTGAGTGAATGAATGAATGGATGGATGTGAGTACTCTGCTACTTTTAGATAGCACTGAACTATCAATAGAGTGTCCAGAATTTTACTACTTTATTGCCTGTCTGAACTCTTGGCCGCTCGTGAGAGTTCTCCCTTCTGAAAGTCAAGTACATTTGTAAGTATATAGTCATTAGATAACACATGTGTACAATATAGAGGCTGGTTAATCAAATGACTTATTAATGAAACAAAGTTAGCTCCAAGAACTTGTTCAAAAAAAAAAAAAGAAAGTAAAAAAGGAATAATTGATTCTGCCTAGCAGACTTTGTCAGAGTCACACCAATCAGTACTTCTGAGAGCTTTTCTCACTCAGTGCATTGTAAGAAATCTGAAGAACCACGCCTACTGTTCTTGCTCCCATTTGCTCCATGGAGGAAAAGCCAGGCAAAGCAAAAGCAGCAGACAAAAATGGGAAATGGGGCAAGAAAACTCTATTCAGAAGGAAGAAAAAACGCTAACCTATCCTGCAGTGTCCCTGTGGAAGAAGGAGGTAAAATCACTCCATCATGTCAAAAGACAAAGCTTCGGGGAAGGAAACTGACCTTCACCTGGTTGGGGCTGAACAGAGTTGAAGCCCTGTGGCATTTTCCAGTGGAGGAGTCTCTACTGTCAGGAATGCAGCATCTCATTAGTAGGGGGTGCTGATAATGATCTGATGAGCCCTTTCAACCATTACTGATGGATGCCTTCCAGGAGACCCCCACACGGAGCTCCTCAGCCAACAGTGTGAACCCCTTCCACTAGACTTCATCATTAACCCCAACACTCCTTCTGCCAGGAACTCAGGCTTTATTAATGGCTACCATGTTCCCACACTTCTGATTTTTCCTGGAGGCTTGGGAGGGTCAGGAAATGAGTGGCAAAGAAAGATGTTCCTTGAGTTTGGTTATCTTTTGAAATTTCCAGCAGAAATGCCTGACTGCTCACAGCTAGTAATGGTGAGCAAATGGCTGTGAAAACCATGACCCCCTCCCCCCAGACCTCCCTCCCAACACTGACTAATTGATTAACCAAGGGCTCTAGAAGAGAATGATTTGAAGAGGGTAATTTATAGAGATGGTATCTTTTGTCATCATTTGTCTTTGAAAACATAGAAGAAAACTGCTTTCAAGAGGATGTAGCCCGCCAACATGAGCAATGGCGGATGGAACATCATCAGTTACAGCAGACTGCTCAATTTTGTACCTTTTCAGCCAGTCAAATATCCAATAACCACAGCGAGAAAAAACCCTCCTCTTCACTCCCTGTGTTTTAAAGTTTTCCAGCACTGGCTTATGAAAATATTTGGGGTTGTTCACTGCTCTGCTCTCTGTAGCATAAACATTTATTTAAATGGGGCTGTCTCTAGTAATGAAGAATGAAGGAAAAACAATGGTCTGATTTTGACAAATTAACTTGTGATTTGGAGAGTCAGTGAAGCAGGGAAGAGACATTCCTAACTATACTAATTAAATGAGCTTGCAACATTTATTTTAATGCAATGGAACCAGCCATATGAAGATGAACATTTTAATTTATTTCACAGTGACATTATGAAAAATTTCACTGCTGCAGATTATCTACAAAAACAAATCTCATCAGCATCTAGGTTTGTGCAGGAAATTTCCATCTTTCACAGGAGCCTGACCTTCCCTATGGAAGCAAGTGTGAATGAGCTAAGTTACTTGAAAAGTTTTTCTGAAGGTTGTCTTTCCATTGAGGTTGGGCTTTATGTTCAAATGACTTCTGTGCCAAACACATCCATTTTTCATGGCGAGGCATAGATGAAAAATTCTGAATCCATTCTATGGGGAATGCAAATATAGCTCATTAGTTCTAAAACATTTTTCATGAAAGACTGCAGAGGATTTGTCGGCAGATGAGGCTGCATAGTTTCAGCCAAGAATGAATACCACATGTCCCACTAATTGTTTTTTAAAGTTGTTCTTTTCCTCTCTGGCACCCAGTAGCTATTGAAAATAGGAAACAATATGAAAAATGGAGAGTGAGCTTAGCTTTGACATTATTCTTCTCTTGGTGTCTGGTGTATGTGTATATGTGTGTATGTTTTTTCTTCCTGTCTCTACATGCAGTCATATTCTAGGAGGAAAAGGTAGCTTTGTAATGACTGAAGCTCTTTGCTTAATCTGGAGAAAAATAGAGTGCTGGTGGCTCTGGAGAGGTAAGTATGGCCCTAGGTCAGGGTTCCTGGAGCCTTCTCCTCAGCCTACAGCCACTAAGGCTGGGTGGCTCTGCATCAGACAGACAAAATTTCCACCTTCCAGAAAGGGAGGGGCAGGCTGCTAGCTCCTGACCACTGCCAACACCACAGTAAAAATGTCACCCAGGCCAGACATGTCTTCCCTGCTGACATTTCCTCTGAAGCTCTGCCAAGGAACTGCAGAGGAGAGCAGGCCATCCCCCTCATCAGTGCAAGAAAGTTGCTGAGGGAGAGAAATTACCTCAGCTAGTGTAGCCCAGTGATAACCAATTGAAGACTTGTGGATATAAATCTCTTCTGTTTTGAGGCCCTCCTATCTCTCAACCCCCCAAAAAAGGGTCTGACTAGACCACATTGCTATAAAAAACTGGTTCCCATTTAGGGTCTCTGTATGATCCTCAGATGCTTCTTATTCAAGCCACCACATCTTATTGTATTGGGATGAAGCCATAGTCTCTTGGTTTTGTGGCCAGTTCTTTTCAGATATGGCCTCAGTGCTATATCTCATAGAGTCTGTAGGGTCTGTAGTTTCTCATAGGGTCTGTATTCACTCATGGGAGCCGAACTGTCCAGCCCCCAGGCCTCAGCCTGCTGAAGTCTTGAAGATGCACTCCTCTAGGCTCCTGTGAGCGCAGGGCACTCATGGGATAGGTGGCTGTTGCCTCAGTAAACATGTTTTGACTGTGGAGTAGGTGAAATGGTTGACCTGGATACAAAAGCTCTGTTTTCTGCCCCCTGGAATAACTGGAGCTCAGAAACGCTTATGCTTCCTACAAGCTTTATGCAACGATGGGCAGCTCAGCAGTGCCCTGGAGATCAGCCCAGTCTGCATTCAGTCTGAAGAGCAAGTATCCCATCCTTCTTTCTCCAGTTGTCACGCAGCAGATGTCCCCTGCAGAAGACAGGTTGCTGAAATGGATAAACTTGTGTGGGAGTGACAAGTCTCCTTAGGCATTGCCCATGGCGTTATTGAGAAATGTAACTGCTACTGCTGCTGTTTTCTCAACAGAGGATACTGCTGTAGTTTAGTTCCCACTCATCTGAGGAATGTCTATTTTGCATAAAAAAGTCAAGGCGGGGTGATTCTCATGGTAGTGAATTACAAGCCAATCTCATAGGAAAAATTATTACTCCTTCTCCATTACCTTCATGCAAAAGTCAAATAAACCAGTTAAGGATTAGGACAATTTCAAATTACAGGGCAAGAAGGACCTATTTAGGGTTCTTCTGAGTCTCAGCTGATTGCCCCATGGAGGTGTCCTATGGTATTCTATAAGATGACAGAATAAGGTTTGTTGCAATGAGGGCGCTAAATTTGGATGTGAGTTCCTTTAAAATAATCTCAAAAAATGATCTGCAGAGACCTGCTCCATCCTTTCCTCCCCCACAGGTGCTTCAATAGTGCTTCAGATCTCTGGCCAAGCCCCAAACAGCCTGGCATACAACAGGCTTGTGAAATAAGTTACAGGACAATCTTTATGGAGAAAAAAAGAACATCCTGAGGAGAGAGTGGGTCTTGGCAGTGGGAAGCTCTGCAGAGGTTTCCAAATGCAGGGCATGTGAACCACCTTCTCCTCCCCAAAGCCAGCCTATTGGCTACTAACTCCCAATGCTGACGGCAGCACAGTATGGTGGCCCAGGAGGAATAATGGAGCCTTGGAAACCTGGCTCTAAGGTCTGCAAGCCCTATTTCCTTGGCTAGCTATTCCCTGTGTCTCGATTTTCTTCTCAGTAAAATGGTGATGGCAGAAATAAGGCCTTCTTCATGGGGTTGTTGTGAGGACTAAATAAAGGAAGTTACTGAAAGCAAATAGAGCAATCTCCCCATGGCTTATAGCTACAGTAATGGCTCTGCTCCGGCACTCCAATGGCCCACCGGAAAGACAGTAAAAGATGGAATACTACGTCTTACACCCTCATACTGCTAACAGGAATGTTGATAGCCACTAGTTCAATTCTCGTTTTACAGAGAAGACTGAGATCCTGAAGTGGAACTGACTTGTTCAGGATCTCAGAGCTGATACTCACTTCAGGATTCCTCGGTTAGGACTTTGGAACATGCAGTAAAACATTCAGAGACTCAAGTTCCAATCAGGCAGGGCACCAGCATCACTGCTAAGTTGACAAATATTTAGTGGGGCTCTGCGCTTGGCACCCTCAAGACTTTATAACACAGTTGGGAAGATAAGAATCACTGACAATGAAGGAAACCGCCTATTGTATTCAATAACGTTCGGCCTGCATAGACTCAAGGGAGGCAGAGTAGAGGGTGGAATGGATATGAATCATCTTTACTAATTCCCAGGATGGTTGGTTCTAGAGGGCACAGCAGCGGTTGGCCTGGTTTCAATCTCACCTTTCCTCCCAGAAGCGGTCCCTCCCCTCAGTTTCTAACTGTAGCAGATCGGCATTCAATCTGAATTACAACTTGGATGGGCGGAGAAGAGAGGGAGCTTTTATTCGCGTGTGGCTAAGTAGAGCTTTCTCTTGAGCTCCCTGCGGAAGAAGGGAAAATGCACTAACTCCTAATCCTGTTTATATTCAGTCCAGATGACTTGGCCCCTTGAGCGGCGTCAAGACTTTCTTTGGTAATCCTGTTCCATTTTTCAGAGACAACCCTCCTGCCCTTTGTTTCCTCTTGAGGACGGAGAATGGGGTGAGGACTGAGGAGGTCACGCTGAGTGGGGCAGACTGGAGCCCCTGGCTGTGAGGTCCTCAGCCTCCTCTACTCCTCAAGGCGATGGTTGAGTACTCCTAGGTGATGTTTGTTGTGTTGACCACGCGCACGATAAAACAGCTGCTGCTGGAACCTGCTGCCTGGTGTTTCCTACAGGAGAGGACTCTCTAGCGCCCCCTGGTGCCGCCTCGGCTTCCCTGGCTTGACTCAGGGATCCCCAGGCAGCTCTTGACATAGGGCTCCTTCAATCATCTTGGCAGGATCCCCTCGGCCCAGATTATTCACAGCTTCTAGGTCCTGTCTGTGTCACACAGACCCCAAGACGTGAAAGCCAGATCTTAAGACATGTCTGCGCAGACTGCCACAGCAAGAGGCCAAAGACTGGGTGGCTTAAACGTGTTTCTCACAGTTCTGAAACCTACAGACCCTGCCTACAAGGTCCAGCAGGGTCAAATTCTGGTGACTTGCAATGGCCACCTTCTCACAGGGGCCTCACATGGGCTTTCCTTAGCACTGATTGCCCTTGTGTGTGGAAACATCTCTCTCTCTCTCCTGTCTTTCTCTCTCTCTCCTCTCTCTCTTTCTTCTCTCTCCTCTCTCTCTCTCTCTTCATTTAACTTTACCTCCTAAAAGCCCTATGTTCAAATACAATCACAATGATGGTTGGGATTCCAACATAAGAATTTGTGGGTGACCCAATTCAGTCCATAGCAGTCTCTTCTGCTTGGTCACACTGTGAGGCCCAGTTCCCAGGGGAAATCGGAGAGGGGATACCTTTTAAGAGTTCAAAGTGGGGTAGGAGGGACCGTGGCCTCTCCTAGACAAGGTGTTATCTACTTCAGGAAAAATGGTATGTGTATGGCTTGTAGATGAGGAAAAGAAACTAAGCTGACATTTCTAACAGCAAAGCAGAATACTTGAGACTTGAGAGTCACGAGTTTTAATCTTTTAATGATTTTCTGTGTGACCCTAAAGTGACATAATCTCCTCTTGGGTTTTATTCCTTTTTTCTTAATACAGGAGGCTGTTGACCTGTTTCTTAAGGTGTTGAGAGGAACTGGCAAAGGACATAATTGCAAAAGTCTTTTCTACAAATATAAAAGAATGCTATTAGATGATATAAATAAAGATAGTGCAAAATACACCTCCTTTCAAAATTTATGACATCTGAACAATAAACCAGGAGTTCAAATAACTGAAATCTCAGTTCCCCATAGCTTGTAGGATTGCTTAGAGGGAAAATGAGTGTTCCCATTGATGGGGTTAAGGGAAAGCAGGGGAAATTCTCCTAACTGAAAAAGAGATGGATTCTATGAAATTCAGGACAACACACAAAACGTTCTGCATAATTCTCCAGTGGCAGTTTGTCAAAGAGAAGCAAATCCTTCAGGACATTCTCTTTAATATACTTTTAGTAAATGTTTTATTGTATTGGATTATGGGAATTAGGGGAATGAAGGATACATACCGTATTTTTCAAAAGCAATATTTTTAGAATCACAAATTATATTGAAATTTTTATACTACGAAAATAAAAACAAAGATCAGAAGAACTAAACAGCATTTATATATGTCTCTGCAGAGATATATATGTATATTAGCAAATTGAAATATAGCAAATACACACAAAAACACCCACATAAAAGAGATGCAAATTATATTTTTGACACATTTTCAGCACAATCACCTAATACAATTTTCTTTTATAGGCAGAGGTAATAAATAGTGCAAATGTATATTTATGGTGTGTTTGACAAATGCATTGGCTTTGAGTCAGAGGGAAAAGCTCCAGTGATTTTACCATTGAAATGCTTCTCATCAACCTTGACTAAATTGCTCTTCTTTCTTCTGACTTTCTCACCGTGACCGAATCTGAAGAGGAAAACACCTTTTGGTCTCCAAGCTTGGTGTCTGCTGGGAAATGAGAATTTGGAGCTTACCTGAAAACTCAGAATATTTTTTGTGTTATGTGTTTCCCTCTCTTCCTGAGACTGAGTACTCTTTAAAAGTATGGCCAGTGTGTGTCCTTTCCTTTCTCTCCAGTTCCTTCAGCCTTTAGGACAGTGGCTTGCATTTAGTGCTCATATCATCCACTGTGGCTCTGCTCGCAAGGGATCACAGAATGCAGGGACTCAGACGATTGCCCTGTGTCTCCAGATGATGCACCACTTCGGTTTCTCAGGCTTGGAGCAGCAATTTACTCTTAACCCATTATATGAGAGTTGTGCATAATTGGTGAAGAAAATTATTCCTCTCCTTGAAGTATATCCTTCTCTCTAGTGTGTCATGGGAGGATTCAGATGTTAACAGGTTAGTTTGGTCATCAGGCACATACTTTATACTAAACAAGAGGAGAAGGGCATGTTCTACAGGTCCAGGAGAGGAGCAAGTCCAAAACCTCAGCTCCTACAAAAAGGGGTAACTTAGAGGGTAGAAATAAAAAACAAGAGTCTAGAATTTTGACCCTTAGCTAGAGATCCCTGGTCCCCATCAGGCTGTCCATAGGGAATGCTTTGAGTGTAGATTATTGCCAGAGGAAGTTTCCGGGTGAACCCATTCTCAGAGGAGGGATAGGGAACATCTCACAGGGACATAGGGGTGGGGAGAGCTGAAGCTGGGTGGTAATATGGACATGAAGAAGTCACCAGGCCTAGGCACCCTCTTCCTCATCAGAGCCCGGTGATGCTTGCCTTGGGGACAATTTCAGGAGAGAATGCTTGGATGGTGGCAGTGAATTGAATAACAGAGATTTAGCTGCTGAACAGCCCTTTCTCCTGAGTGCCACAAAGTTAGGAGTCTCCTGAAGACAGCAGACTTGCCCAGGAGGCATCAATGTACCCTGCAAAGAGACATCAGAGAAATGAGAGACTGTCACTCTTTATAGGGTCCTTCCCCAGCTTGTCTCTCCTTCTTAGGCTCCTGTTGTGGTTAGGAGGGCCTCACTAGAAGGGTCGGGAGCTTCCTTCCTTTATATGTGTGCACCTCTCTCCAAGCCTGAAAAGGAGGCCCGAGCCGCCCCACCATGCTGCTGTGAGCAGATATATTTAAATTCCTTTAAGCTTGGGTGACATCCTCGGATGAGGAGCTCTAAGTACCAAGAATTATTGTTATTACTACAAAGTTACTGCCTCACATGCAGTGAATTACCCTGCCCTGCTGTGTAAAAGATGTATAGTGGGATGGGGAAGTGTAGAGGGAGGAAAGGCATGAAGACAGCAGGGGGATGCAGAATAGAATCTGCTAAAGATGAACAGGGATCATCTCATGTGGCACATGCATGGGGACTTCCACCAGCCACAGTCCTATAGTTGGAGACAAGAAAAGTCTTCTTCACACTAAACAAACATAAGCTATCATGAAAATACTAAGACGGGAGAAGAAGTCCAGTGTGCAGCTTAAAGCATGGATTTAAATCCCAAATCCAGCACTTATGTGTGCCTCAGATGAACTGGAAAGCCTGTCTGTACATCCTTTTGTGGTACCTGGCACATAGAAAGCACCAAATAATTATAGCAATTATTATTACTACAAACACTATAGTTAATATTAGACCTCGGTCTAATTGTCAGTGACTTGCAGAAGAATCTAATTCATAGTTAGAAACACTGCTTTCCAGGAGAACCAGAATTTCCTGGGAGAGCTCACCGAACAGATCCAGGAGACATGGAAAAGGGTCAAATGGACACTTAGCAGAATTGCCAAAGACCCTGTGGGGAATCCCACTTCAACCTAATAGCTGTTGAGAAGTGGCAGTCTTGCCAATGAACTCTGGGTTTCTGCTTGTGGAAGAGGAGACAGTATGGCATGCTATTGATCATTGAAGAGAAAGATCGATAGCCCATATTCATCTCCCCAGCAAGAAATCCTGAAACTATTTTGGAAACCGATGCTGCACACTGTGCTTTCCATCCATATCCAAGGCATTAGAAGTAGATGTAGAGCTGAGTGGCCTTGATGGAAACATCACATCTCTGCTTCCAGCACACACACAAGGCTGGTACAGCTGTGTGCTTAGTCATGTACAAGCGTCGCAGCACCTACTGGAGCCCACTGTAAGAAATAGCAAGCAAGATAGTGCTCACTGAGAACTCATGATAGAGGAGCTAAGCATCCAAGAAAAGATGCCTAACAGCACCAGGGAAGAAATGTCAGGAGAGGATGCGTGTGCAACTGGGGCTGAGACTCAAGCCTGCTCAGCTTTGGTGCTCAGGATATTTGGGCCTATTCCTGTGGGTCCTGGAGCAACTCAGTGTGGGAACCTCTGATCTAAAATGCAAATGTGCTCCCCTCTATTGTCAAAGGAAGATTAAAAAAATGATAAAGTCTTAATAACCAGTTACCGGGTCTGCAAATGGATTAAAATTGGTTGCTGGATTGTTTCCTATCTGATTGTTTGAACAGATCTGATAATGATTTGGGGATACACAACTAAAAGCCCCATCAGGAATTTATTCAAAGCAACAGGCTTTATGCCAAGTAAAACCCTAGTATTTGTGCGGCAGGAACCGCTGGGCTGCTGGATATGCCAGCTGCCCTCCTTCTCCTGCATTTCCCTCATTCCCTGTTTTCCTTTCTTCCCTCCTATACTGGTCTGTTCTTGAAGAAGTGGCATCTCCAGGAGTAAGTATGCAAAGCAGCCACTCAGAGGGGTATCAACTGAAAGGTTTCCTTTCCATCATTGCTCTTGGGGTCTCTTGATTTATTTCTGAAATTGTTCCTTAAACTAATAAAATAAAACATAAATATGTTTTAAAAATATAAATACTTCTACTCAACAGAATAGGCTGTGGGACATGAAGCAATTTAAATATATTTTATTGATTCTTTTCTATTTCAGGAGAGCAAGGCCAGTCAGAGCAGAAAGACAACGGGGTATCTAACAAAAGATCAGCTATATCTTGTGTACAAATATTTTGGAAGAAGAGAAGACTTTTTTTAAAAGTAGAGGCCACTCTTGTCTTTTATAAAACACAAAACTGTGCTGCTGCTGTTGCTTGTTTTGGAAGGGACTGGACATTACAATTGCTGGGATAATTTCATGATGGACTGGACAATGCAGAGTTCAAAGTGAGACACAAACACAAAGGGAAACAAATGCAAACAAGTACACAGCTTGTTTACTGGCTGGGACATTTCTCAATTTATGGTGGACTTGAAGAGGAATAAAAAGTAGAGACTAAAGTAAAGCTTGTAGTATCACACACACCCACCACTCGGCTGCTAAGTGCAATGCAACACACCATTAGGTCAGACTGAGTGCACGGGAAAGTCATTTCATTTTTCCTTTTTGCTACCGCACCGGGGACTCTGTGCATTTGGATGCGTTGTCTTTACTTACGCAATTCTTGGCGAGTGTTCTATAGTCCTTTTTAAAGAAGGAAATCTGTCTTTCCCACATCATTCTATTGTGTTTTGAGCCCACTCCTTCCACTCCCTTTTTTGGGCTCCTAAACAGCAGCCAGAGGTGGCAAGTTAGTAGGAGCAGAATAAGGGGAGAGAACCAACCCTGCCTCTTTCCCAATCAAGGGAAAAGTGGGGGGAACAGTAAGCCAGCGAATACCAAGAGGGTCACCATTTTGAAACCTGTTCCTTACCATCATTCCAAGCTTTGGTGTATTAATTTAGACTTAGCAACAAAAAGAAGCAGCAGCATCTTCTTCATAGGTAGTAGAATTTCATGGAGATGTAAACTGAGGACAGAGGTGTATGAACCTTGAGTCCCAGCTGTGACAGGTTTTAGGAACATGACGAACATGGCCTGTATCGCCTCATCTATGGGGACTGCATTAGTGTGGAGGTCAGGGGCTATTTTGGGCACTTTTACTTGAAGCAATGGAAAAATAAATCTGCTGAACTAAAAGTTTTTGGCAGATGACCAGCTTGGATTTTTAGGAAAAAAAAAAAAAAAAACACTAGAGGAGTGAACCACCTTACTGCAAATGAGAAGAGCAAACATTTTTGTGTATTGGAGATTAATTTTATGTAAAGTTGTATGTCGCAGATTGTGATCAACCTGACACATTCTCTCTCCTGCTCCTTCTCTCACTTGGCTTTGAGGAAATGCTCTTCCAAGCTGGAGAATTCATCTTGTCTGATTAATGATGTGTACATAGTGATTTTAGTCTCCTCTTCCTTTTCTTGGTCCTTTTTATTCCGTTGTTTGCAGTGCTACCACCCTGCGGATAGATGGTTCTGCCATGATAAATGTAAAGTTTGCATAAGCCATGTAACAGCAGGACAGCCTATTATCACTGTACATTTTCCATGGCTGTGCAAACCTCTGTAGGCTATTTTATTGCTAATAGATCCACAGAGAAACAGTAGTGATTTTATGACTCTTTTTAAAATGGAAATTCATGTTTGAGAAATACAACTGGGAGGAAACAGATGTAAACCACTTAAGCATTTGGAGAAAATTGAGATGCACACTCTTATTTACAGACCTACATAGCCTCCATCGCTTTATTTTCAAAATTAAAATAAGCAATCTGTTTACCATGGGAAATGAGGAACTGTAAACTTGTTGTTTTTCCTTTTATATGGCAATGGCCGCCATCGTTGGGTTTAATGGCAGAACTGAAGCAGGGTGACAATTTTTTCCCCCTTAGATTTTATTGTCTATAACACATTCCCTCTGTAATCTGTGTGAGAGGTAGGCAAGTGGGAAAGATTTGAATGCAACTGTATGTCTGAATTCACACTATGCTATAACAGCTAAAAGGATCACCAGACACATTAGAGGGATTTTAACCAGGTATTTAACATTACTTGTAAATTTTTTTAAATATATGAAGAGTCACCCTCTACAAAAATATTTTTATATGTCCGGACACAAAAGCATAACTTATCTTAAGACATTTAGTCATCTTGTGCCCCAACCTTCTCATATCTTAAGGAGTTTGAAAACTGTCATGTTTTGGTAAAGATTTATAAATTAAAGTATCACAAAACAATACACCAATGAGAGATTTGTACATTCGGCTCATCAGAGAAGTTCCTATGACACATGGAGGCGCCTTTCTTTTTCTCTCTTTTTTTTTTCTTTTACTTCAATATTTATTTTTCCAGATTTAGAACTCAAACTTTTTTGTTGTGGTAAAATACATATTACATAAAATTCACTATTTAAACCATTTTGAAGTTTACAATACGGTAGCATTAAGTGCATTCATGTAGTGCAACCATTGCCATCACCCATTTTCAGGACTTTTTCATCTCAAATTGAAGCTCTGTATTCATTAAAGCAACAGTTCTCACTCCTCACTTTCTCCCAGCCCCTTGTAACCCCTAATCTACTCTCTGTCTCTGTGAATTTGCCTATTCTAGGCACCATAAGAGGAGTTAGGCCATATTTATTGTCCTTTGGTGTCTGACTTATTCCATTTAGTGTAATATTTTCCAGGTCCCTGCACGTGGTGACATGTGTCAGTATTCCATGCCTTTCTGAGGATAGATAAGATTCTGAGGTATGTCTATGTCTCACTCCACTCAGTTATTCACTCAGCTCTCAATGGTGCTTTGACTTTCAGTATTGAAAGAGGACCCCTACTGCCATCAGGAAAGGGTGGCCTGCTCACTCCTGAGCACTGCAAAGCAGTCTGCAAGTGGCTCAGGAGTGTTAAGAAGTGCCCCAGAAGGAGGTCTGCCAAATCCCTCAGAAAGGTTCCTGCAAACTGTTTTCTGGGCTGCATTATCACTGGCTGTGTGAATCTTTTGCTTTAACTGTAAAGCTTTTTTTTTTTTTTAACATGGAAAGTAGCTAAACTAGATCTTGTTAGAGACTAAAATTCTCCTC
This sequence comes from Hydrochoerus hydrochaeris, assembly GCA_004027455.1. Classification (NCBI taxonomy): domain Eukaryota; kingdom Metazoa; phylum Chordata; class Mammalia; order Rodentia; family Hydrochaeridae; genus Hydrochoerus; species Hydrochoerus hydrochaeris. The sequence continues at coordinate 54,912 of PVLA01001983.1, forward strand.
AGAGTTAAGGCACACTGGGTTTCAGGCCAAAGTCAGAATAAAATGTGTCTCCAATCCCAATAATTCCTACCTTTATTTACTTATTTGTTTGTTTTTTACTGGCGATTGAACTCACAACTGCATGCTTGCAAGGCAGGCGCTTATGCCACTGAGCTAAATCCCCAGCCCCAGAACTTCTACATTTAAGTTACATTAAACGAAGCACAACCACAGTGAACCAGGCTCAGAGCTCACCTATCCTTCATGCAGCCCCTACTGTGCTGGGATGACATTAAGCACGTTTACAGACCTATTTGCCGTGCACTCTAGTCCGTTGTAGTAGAGAAATTAAAGAACAGCTCTCCACTTACCTTGTTATCTCATGGCCAATGTGATGTAAAGAACTTCTATTTACAGCCCCTTGGTGACACAGGCTAATTACTGACCTGACCGAGGAAGCTTCATGGGCTGCTGCTGTGGCTGGCATCACAATTCCATGTTCTCTGCACTGTTGGATGTTGTCATTAATAACTCAAGGTATTTCACAGGGTCTACATAATTAATTTCTGTGACCAGTGTATTATCCAATAATTAAATAACCTTGGGATTTTGCCTAAACATCTCTAACATTTTGCAAGGAAAAGTGGACATTTGTTGGGAAGACAACTTATGAATGAAGGGTTTTTTTGTTTCGTTTTTTGTTTTTTGCATTTCATATACATTGTGGTGTTACCATTGCTAAAACACTTCATATGCAGTATTTATGTACTCTACATAACAATCCCACAAACTCTCCGGGATACTCTACTGTACTCATTTTACTGATGAACTCAGGTGATTTACCCACAATCATGGCACTAGTAAAGAGCAGAATAGGGACAGCCGTGGCCAAACCCAGGAGGCTGCACAAAGAAGCAATTCGCCCGCCGCCCTCTTGGTAAGGGCCTTCCTCAGGCGTGAGCCAGGAACGGATCCAGTAGTGTCTCCTGCGAGCCTACCGGGGTGCGGGCTTGGAATCAAACATCCCAAACACCCCCCACACCGTTGGCAACTGGGGACAGAGGTCTGAGCATCTTTTGGCAGGATGACTGTGTGCAATATAGCAAATATGGGGGGTCTTCTCTATCTTCTCTTTGAAAGCAAGTTTTGCTTCATTATAATTAATTGCTTTACTCTATTCAATATTCTCTTTTGATTGGTTTTATAATGTTCTGTCTTTAGTTAGGTTTTGCTATACCTAATTGACTAGACAACTATTGTGAAGATAAGGAGATATGCTATAGTACCTATTCCCAGTAACCTGCTGTGAAGCTCTTTACCAAATTCATTGCACTGTCTCAATTGGCTTTTTTCTGTCTTGTTCCATTGTATTTCTACTACCTTTAAAATAAGAAAAATAATTTTTAAAAAAAGCAAAAGGAGGAAAAGAAAGTGCTCTAAAGGATATAACTGCATGTATGTTTATGTGTGTAGGATTGATAACCATGTTGCTGAGTTATTGTTTGTTGAACAGAACTGTTATAGCCTCATTGTTTGAATGTTCACTTTATATGCTTTAATTTTGTAACTGGAACAACTATATCTGAGAAGACAATATGCAATTTATCAACTAGTGATTTCTTACTGTTTATTTTTTTTAATTCTTTACTGTTTCTACCCTTTTTTCTGTTTTTTTTTTCTTTAAATAAAATTTTAAAAAAGAGTAGAATAGGCCCCTTTATATGGGGTACCAAAGAACACACTTGCGGTACACAGTGGCAAAAGCGCATAATCCCAAGTATTCAAGAGACTTAGGCTGGAGGACCATGAATTTCAGCCCAGTCTGAGCAATTTAACAAGACTCTATCATTCATGTATATATGAATATGTATGAATGTATATTCTTTTACAGATTTTTTTTAAAAAATAGCTTTTTTTTCTACACTTGAAGCAAGAAGTTAGAAGCTTTACATCCAGAAAGAGGCAGACTGAAGGAAACTTGTATTTCGTGAGGTTCTACAAATGCATGCTATCGTTCAATTATCTAGCTTCTAGTATATTACTTTATCTTATTTAATCTTCACAATGTTCCCAAACATGAGCCTCAAATAACATGTTATTGCTCTGTGTTCTACAGCTTGTGAGACAAAACAACCAGGAAGAATTAACAGCTCATTCTCTTTTGAATCACAATACAGTTGCTGCTAAATTCCAAAGCAGATACCTCAGCTCTCTTCCCACACCTGCATGAGGAGGGTCTCCTGAAGCATTCTTTTGCCAATGAAGAGCTAAACTGTACCAACTGGGATTGCAGGGTGGAGGGCAACCAGGACTCTGTTTCTAGGACTCCCCTTCCTGGAGGTCCTCATCTTCTGCAGATACAAAGGACTTTCTAAAGCAGAGGAAAAATTGCTGCTGTATACAATTTTCTTAATAAGTTATTATTCCCTTATGAAATCTTATCTGTGGGACAGATAAACTTCCATGTGGAAGGGCTGTCTGCTCCTGTTTGCTAATTTACTACCTTGAGGCGCCCCAGAAGGAAAGGGAGGGAATCTAGCTGGGCAGACAGAGGTTAAAATGTCCTCTAGCCAGAGCTGTGGACTTCCCAAGCACAGGGTCTCTATGGCAACACACACACACACACACACACACACACACTGCAAACAAGTTAAGCCCTTATTGACAGGGAGACACTGGGTGCACTATGGGACTTTGCTCTTATTTCTCCTATTTTTCATGATTCTCTTGTTTCTTCCTCCTGTTCAGAGCATCTGAATTCCTGACCAGTAGTCTTGAGGAAAGATCACAGTACTGTGGTCAAAAGATTAGCTCACTCACTTATACATGTTGTGCTCTATCACACATTTAATATTTTTCTTGTTTTAATCATACTGAGCTAATATTTTCATTCCGTTTTGCGCGTAAGTTCTGTTGATCTTATTTGTTCAGCTGCTGTTGTTAGTAGATATCTTCTTTAATCTTACAGATGGATTTTAAATACTTGGCTCGTAGCTTTCCCTTTAATTATTTTCCCTTCAATTTCCTTTTCCCAAGCTCCTGCCACATGTTATGTACACTACTATACCCATAAAAGGTGCCAAATTCTGAAATAGCTATGTCTCCTCATATTCTTCAAGAAGCATGAACATTCACAAGTTTGGCGTTTCCATTTGCAAACTTCAATCACTGTATCTTTTTTTTTACTCGGAAGAAGACTTTCAATTAGTATTTACTCAATAAATGAGTGCAGTCTCATCTTCTATCTTGCTACACATCCATATTGGGTGTTAAATTGCCTGTCCCTGTGGACCAACAGAAAAGCCTTATACAAACTTCTTTAACAGAAGGTCTCATTTTTCAGTGTGGCTCTTCTGTTAAAGTGTCTTCTACTTGCTTTGTCTTTTCTCACCTAAGCTTTATTTTGTACCCCTTTGAGACTTAATTTGCATTGGTTTGTATTCATATTTTTGTGATTGTGTGTGCTGGCGGATCTCTAAGTCTCCAACCTAAGAGGTTGCCCCAGCCCAGCTCCTGAAGGTAGGCTACTGGCTGCTTGATTTTGTACCTGAGTCCTCTGGGTTCCTGGTGACAGCTGGATGGGTCCAGGATCTTCCTGGTACCTATGGGCTAATTAATACTTTATGATGAGGCCTAGTCTGAAAAAGAACACTGGCCAGTGAGATTTTTGTCATGGAAGTTTGAACTGAAAATCAAGAGAGACAAGTAGTAAACAATTGTGATGGCAGAAACTTCGGGGCAGAAGCTGAAAGTGGTTTTGGAATCTTGTATGAGCTGAAGTTACCAAAGGAGTGGAAGTGATGAATGGCAGAGAGAAAAACCAAGATGGTAACAAAAGAAGAATCAAGCAGTATCAAGGAGAAAAGGAGGGAGAGGGAAGAGGCCTCAGCAGTCATGTCAGACACTCCCAGTGCATCAATTTTATTAGATTAAATGCATGGCAAGACATGAGGCTGGTTATCCTCAACCCTCTTCCCTGTCTGTTAGTCTCAGCTTCTGAAGTTCTGATCCCTGTGTCCCCTTCCTGTCCTTGAACACCTGGCCACTGCTGTTTCTTCAGAGGCAAGCCTCAATGCCTTTAGGGGAAGCGCCTGGTCCATCCCGTCCTTAGCATCCTGGCCACCACGACTTCCCCCATGTCTTCCTCAAAACTTGGCCTTTTACCTTTAACTTACTCACGTGGGCACAAACTGAGGAGAACGTGAGGCTGTGCCTCTGGGTAGGCCTATGGGTGCTCCAGACCTGTGTCCCTGCACTGTCCCAGTAACAGTCCCTCAGGGAGCCTGCATGTTTTGCTTTACCTTCACACTCAGGGTCCGCATGGCCTCTGCCAATTCTGCTTCTGCAGTGCCTGGTGCATTTTCCTAGTAGGCACTGCACCAAGATGCCCCTCTTTATGCACATTTGAATTGCCGGTGCAGTGCCCAAGGAGCCATCATCTTTGGCCCTCTTTCTGCTCTCCCCACACTTTCATTTCCTTTTCCCCCCTGTGCCCTGTCCCGTCTCCAGGATGGCCGCCATTCTCACTGACACTGAGAGTCACACTGACCTAAGCATTAGACGTGTGGCATCTGAGTCAATCCCTAAACAACCCTGTGAGATGGGTTCAGTTGTTAGCTTTGTTTCACAGGCAAAGACTACAAGGCATAGACAGATTTGCCCAACATTACTCAGCTTGTCAATAAGGGCAGAGGCTAGTCAAGGGGTGGCCTTTCTCTACCTCTCCCTTCGTCAAGAGAATGAAAGTATTTGACCTTGACCCACTAAGTGGAATTGCGATAAAGTTCTTTCAACTTTCCCTTTGAATTTTTTTTTTTTTTGGTACGGCCTCTAGAATAAAACCAGTTTATCGAGCTGTTGCCGAAGCTCGGGACTGAATGGTTTTATTCTGATGAGCAGCTGCATAGAGGACAGGCTGACTGGGCCCAAATTCCTGTCACTAGTAATGAGAGCCTCGCCTCTCCCTTTCCTCTTATTTTCCGCTGCCTTCTGCAGAGGATCCAGGGGCTGCTTTCTGTTCTTTTCTCTTGTAGCTTGTCTTGGAAGATCCAGTTCAGCAGCAGCCAGTTCCAGCCTTCTCACCGGCCCTAGCTCCTTACGCATCTCTTTTCCCACCGCAACCTGAATCTGGCGCTTGTCAGCTTTCCTTTACAGCGGGCTTCCCCTAGGGCCATAGTGGGTAAACCAGGAGCCAAGTGCTTAGCACGCTGTCTCCAAATTCATACAAATTCATCCTGTCATTATTGTTATACTGGAGATTTATCTTATCTCCCACCTGCAGGTTTTGCCCCGTTTCACTCCTGCCCTCTCTCCGACCCTGGAGTCTCATCCTTAGTCTCATTAGCTCTTCCTCAGTGTATGACTTCACTGAGCTTGTCCTGACTCTCAGAGCACCCAGTGAGACAGGGAGAGCGGCTGGCCATCGAAGTGACATGGAAAGTACCTCCTCCTCCAGGAAGCCTTCCTGATCACCCCTCCTAGGCATGGACCTTTCTCTGAACCTGCTGACTCTACTTTCTGCAGTTCATCCCAAAGTGGCTTGTGGCATTTGCTATATTACTATCATGTGTTGTTATTAGTACTTCACATATTTATGCTTTGACATCTAACTACACTTTAAGTTTTTAAAAAGGTTTGCACTTCTGAATATTTTTCAGTCTGCCTTGATTTTAGTAGATTTGCTATTTGATTTAATCCCTAGATGAATAACAAAATAAATTTTATTGAATGACCAAAGCAGGAGCATTGGGTGGGCCAGTTTGAAAATTCTTCAATTTCAGTTTATCATTTTCCGTTCACCAATTAGGATTCTATTTCTAAAGTAGAGAATGAACCAAGGAGCTAACCGTAGTAAGTTGTCTTTTCCCTTATAATAAAATGTTTTTTCAGCATAACTGTATGGCTTAAAAGTATTTTTTCTTAAGTCATGAAACAAGTACTTTATGAGCAGCAGTATTATTTACTGGTTAAGGAGATGCGTATTATGGGCTGATAATATTCCTCTAAATCCATCTGGAGACAAGGTCTTTAAAAAGGTGATAAATTAAAATGGTATCATTGGCCCTTAGTCTAATATGAATGGTGTTCTTAGAAGAGACCACTTGGACACTGTTAAGCACTTTCCATTTTCATGACACAATACATGAGCCAAACAGCTTAAAGGAGGAAACTGGCTGATAGTTTCAGAGGTATCAGCCCATGACCAGCTGGCTCCATTGGTTTTAGGACTGGGGTAAGGCAGAAACATCTTAACAAAAGAGTATTAGAGAAGAAACCAGCCAGGAGAGAGAGAGAGAAAAAGAGAGAGATCACTGATGGACTTCTCCTTCCACTTTTACTCAGTCTTGGCCCCCACTCTATTGGATGTGCACCCACATGTAGCTCAGTCTGCTGCCTCATGTGCTGGTCATCTCTGGAAACATTCTCATGGACATCCCCAGAAGTGTGCTTCACTAACTTCTTACGTGTTTCTCAGTCCAGCCAAGTTGACAGTCAAGATGAACTATCAAAGATGTACACAGGGAAAGAGACTAGATGTGCACAGAGGAAGGCTGAGGACACAGCAAGAAACAGGACCTTGAAGGAAACCCTGATCACACCTTGACTTGGGCTTTCAGCTTCCGGAAATTTGAGAAAATAAATCTCAATCTGTGATAGTTTGTTATGAAAGCCCTAGCAAACAGTTACAATGTAAGATGTACTAAAACCAATTTATGATTCTTTCCTTGTCATTTAGTCACAGAAAACATTGAGAAAGTTAAATTTGTCTGTCAGTTTCTTTATCTGTAAAAAGGGAATAATAATGTCTATGTGCCTGTTGTTAGGAGGGTTAAATAAGATAATGCAAAGCAAAGCATAGTGCCTACTATAAAATCAGTTCTACTGCTTAGCCACTAATTTCAGAAAATTATGAAAAAAAATCATACATTGTTCTATTAAAGTAGAGCCACTATATTTTGCTAATTCCCTACCCTTCCTGTTCTTAAACAAATCTGTGAGTATAATGCATATAATAATTTTAAATCCTGCTTTATTTTATCTTACATTGAATCATAAGCATTCCCCTGGGTTACTAAAAATAAAGGATAATAACTTGTTCCAAGATTAGAGAATCACAATGAGACAGTTCCTCCAAGAACTTATAAATTATGAAAATAAGCTCATCTTCAGAGTAAACCTTTACAGTCAAAATGTAACAGGTCAGATGGATGAGTACACACATTAAACATATCATGGATCAGAACTGTAAGACCAAGTCTCTGAGAGAGAGGTGGCTCTTGGCCATGTGGCTGTGTGATGTGGCGGGCAGGGCTGTGGTTCTGGAGGCAGGAAGGTAACAGAGGCTGTGCTGGGACTGTCTCCCTTCCTTGGATCATGGTGGAACTTCAGAGTTAGAGACTGGGCTTTGGAGTAAGTATCTAAAGCTTGAATTCAGGCCTTCAACTCAACTGTGGAAGGTTGGGGAATGTTCTTTGACTTCATCATGCCTCTATTTCCTGTAAAATGAGGAGAGAGGGGGATGCTACCTACTTAATAATTTGTTGTTGCTCTTGTTTTTAAACTGAAAATACTGCTTGTCACACAAAGCTTTTCTTTCCTGTTTAGGGGAGGCATCTCATAAGATGGGTTTCAAATTCAAAATCATCCTAATAAAAGATAAGCATCTCAAACTGGGCTGCTAAGTACTTAATTTCTCTACCTTTGTTGAGATTCCTGTTAGAAAGTAGCCTGAGTATACTTTCCCAGGGGTCTACTGGGCTGGAGAAAGCTTCGATGCGGACTGAGTGCTCCAGTTCCTCTGATAATTATATTTCTCAATATAGCTCCAGCGCTTAGCACCTTACTTGGACAACTACTGAACTGGTCAATCTCAGTTGTCTCATTTGCACTGAGGGACAAATCTCACAATGAAAGGAGAAAGATAAATGGTAGTAATAGTAACATCCAATAACAAATAAGGAGCATTCAGTGTGGGCCAAACCTGAGATAGGTGCTTTGCAAACATGATCTTGTTAAATGAGCTATTGAAAGTTTTCTGGTAGAGTATTTAGCACACAGTAAGCGCTCGATACATGATATCACCAATAGACACTTACTACCCATGTAACTTATGACTAGGAGAGAGATGTGCTGATTATTGCCAACCTAAATAGTTCAGGGTGTTTAAGAGACACCTGACTATAAAGCATTATGTTGGCATTCTGTTTTATGGAATCCATCTCACTAACTTGGGTATGTGTGCCCTTTCCTGAGAACTAAATCCTGCTATGGTTTAGATCTTGGCTGTCCCATTAAAACCCCATATGTTTGAACATGGTTAGATCACAGGGGTGCTGTACTCATCAGTGCGTTCTTCCGCCGGTGAGTTCAGGGCAGAGTGTGAAGTAGGGAGGTAGGGCCTGATTAGAGGCGGTCACTGAGGCATGAGCTGAAGGAGCATCAGCCTCCCCAGCTCCTCCCTTTACTCTCTGCTTCCTGGACACATTGATTTGTGCAGCTTTCCTCCCCCAGGCCCTGCCACATGTTCCTGCCTTGGAGCCAGCCTGCCATGGACTAAAACCATGAGCCAAAATAAACCTCTCCTTTAAGTTGCAGGTGTTATTTTGTCTCATCCACAAGAAAATGACTAAGACAAACCCCTTCCAGTGTGCCAGTAGTCAAGATTCTGATCTTAAAAGAAAAAAGCCAACAGCCTACCTGGTACAAAGTTAACACTCAAAAGTCAGCAGCATTCTTTATACAAATAGCAAACTCGCCGAGAGAAATTAGAGAAACCACATCCTTCACAATAACATAAAAAAATGAAATAGGAATCAATCTAACAAAGGAAGTAAAAGATTTATACATTGAAAATTACAGTATTCTAAAAAAAGAAACTGAAGGATTCAGAAAATCGAAAAATATCCCTTGCTAATAGAAAGAACCAACTTGTGAAAATGGCCATACTCCCAAAACTGTCATATAGATTTAATGCAATCCTGATCAAAATACCATTAGCATACCTCACAGTTTTAGAGAATACATTTCTAAAATTCACCTGGAACCAGAGGAAACCTAGAATAGCAAAACAATCCTGAGCAACAAAGGCAAAACAGGAGGCTGTACTACAAAGCTGCTATAATAAAATCAGTGTGGTCCTGGCAAAACAAAACAAACAAACAAACAAAAAAAAAAAGAAAAGAAAAAAACCACCAGACCTGAAGATCAATGGAACAGAACAGAAGATACAGACACAACTACAAACATACTCAGCCACCTTATCTTTGACATAGGGGTCAAACAAGTTCATCGGAAGAAAGATAGCCCCTGTAATAAGTGGTATTGGTAAAACAGGATTTCACGAAGCCAAAGACTTAAACTAGACCCATATCTATCACCATGCACTAAACTAAAGTCAAAATGGATCAAAGATCTAAATATTAAGACAGAAACACTAAATCTACTAGAAGACAAAGTAGGTAGATATCTTGAGGACATAGAGGTAGGCAAAGTGTTCATTAACAAAAACCAAACTACACAGGAAGTACTTCAAAAAATCAACAACTGGGATCTCATTTTATTAAAAAGTTTTTGCACATAAAAAGAAATCACCAACAGAGAGAAAAGAAAACCCATGGACTAGGAAAAGATTTTTTCTAAATGTCCTTCAGACAGTTAGAAAGGACTTCTATCTAAAACATATAAAGAATCGAAAAAAATCAGGCACCCCAAATTCAAAGACCCAATCCAAAAATAGCCATCTTAGATGAATACAAAATTCTCAGATAAAGAAATAATACCAGCATTTGGGAGGCTGAGGCAGGAAGATTGTTGTGAGTTCGAGAGGGGAGGCATCTCATAAGATGGGTTTCAAATTCAAAATCATCCTAATAAAAGATAAGCATCTCAAAGGGCTACAAAGTGAGTTCAAGGCCAGCCTGAACTGCATAGCAAGATCCTGTCTCAAAAAGACCAAAAAAAAAAAAAAACCACCCCAATAAATATATGAAAAAATGTTCAACATCATTGGTCATTCAAAAAATGCAAATATCATCTCTCTCCAGAAAAAATGGCTAACAGCAAGAAATCAACCAATGGCCATTCACAGACTGTGAAGGAAGAGAACAAGAAGTCAACAAGAAGCAAGCCCTCCCTATGAGCCAGTGCCATGCCTGGGCCACTGCAGGGAGAAGCAGACACCAGCCCCTTCTGGTGTGCAGGCTGGGAAACAAGAAGAGCAAACCCACCACCCCCACTTGCCATAAGTGACCTCCTGATCCAGAGAAACATAGACTGCAATGATAGCTATCGAGGTAAAATACAATTTAATGCTTGTAGTATTTAATGTTTTACTGACTTTGCAGGCCTAAAGCCCATGGTCTGATCATCTACTCAGAGGATAACAATACACAGTGTAGCATCTATGGGGTATCTCCTTCTGAAAGTGGTAGCCATTGTTAATTCCCTATTGTCTTGTTTTGAAGTCCTATACCATTTTCATTGTTCTGGTGGGTTGGGTTTTATTCTGTTATGTCTTGTTTGATTTTATTATATCCAACGGCATGGACAGTTATTTTAAAAATAACAAGATATAGTAACCATTTTGGATGTACTATAATCTTATTTTGAAGTCTTGTATTGCATTCATTGTTTTGTTTTTATTGGTTCTATTCTGTTCTGTTTTGTTTGATTTTTACTATGGCTGAAGGTATAGGCAGCTATTTTGAAGACAAGAGACATTATGGTAACCAATGCTGACTTCCTATTATCTTGTTTTGAAGTCCTGTATCACTTAGATTGTTTTGCTTTGATTGGCTTTGTTCTGTTTCATTTTATTTGTTTTATTGTGTTTAAAATAGAATTAAAAAAAATAAAATTAAAAAAAGAAATCAACCAATAACAAATGCTGGCCGGGCTGTAGGGAAAAAGCAACCCTTCTCCATTGTTGGTGGGAGTGTAGACTGGTACAACCACTATGTAAATCAGTCTGGAGATTCCTCAAAAAAGTAGGATTAGAGGTTCCATTCAACCCAGATATTACCCTTCTAGGTATTTTTCCAGATGAAATGAAGACGTCATACCACAGCGATACATGTATACCCATGTTTATAGCTGCATAATTTGTAACAGCCAGATCTTGTAAACACCCAAATGCTCATCAACTGAGAAATGGATTTTTTAAAAAGGTGCAATATTTTTATACAATGGAATACTACTCAGTCATAAGAATGACAGACTTGAGGCTTTATAGGTAAATGAATACAACTAGAAACCATACTCATAAGTGAAATAAATCAAACTTGCATGTATAAACACCATATTGGCTCGCTAGTGTAAGAAACTGAAAGAGGAAATGAGATCCAAAAGTTAAAATGGAAATAGTAAAAGGGAAAGAATCTGCTCAAAGGAAAATTACATTGTTTGATCAATTTTGCACGACTATATCTGGTAACCTGAACAACTATTTTGAGAGAACAATATGCAATATAACAACCATTGTTAAATTCCAATCATCTTGGTTTGATATCCTATATCACTATCGTTTTGTTGTTGTTGTTTTGCTTTTGTTGTTTTGTGTCTTGATTTTTCTGTTTTATTTTCTCTTTAAAATTTAGAAAAAAGAATAAAATCAAACTTCTTTTTAATTTATTATGGAAGACTTTACCAAGATAGTGAACATAAAAGGCTTTTTTTTCATTTTTGATTTCCTTATTCTTAAAAACGTCTAACGGGAGTTAGCATCTTTAAATTTGTCATAACCTATATAACTATACCTTTTTCTAAGCCATACAAGTTTAATACACCCCAACACACACAATTTTTATAAATCTCACTATGAAGAACACCTTTATGAATAATTTTTTTTTCCCTTTGTTGCGGCTGTGGGAAAGTTTTTGAAAGTGCAAAGCAGAGCTCGGAGGATGTCGTTGAGTAGGTTCACAGCTGCCCTTGACAGACTCCGAAGGAAGGAATGAAGCGCATTTCTCTTTCCCTGCACCTGGTTCCCACGGTGCTCTGCACAACCTCCTCAGCGGTGGAAGCATCCGATCCCATTCAGAGGACGGCTCTCGAGGAGCTGGGATGGGGAATAGGGTAACAGAGCAGAGGATTCAGCAATGTTCCCCGGGGGTGCTCAGCGAGTCACTGCCGAAGCCATTTACAGGAACGCATCTCCTAACTCATCGTCTTTGACTCTAATCACCCAAGCTGGCGGTGCACAGCAGCTCTTGGGAGCCGTCGCCTGCCTCGCCATGTCTTAAGGGGGTGCACGTGGGGCAATCAGGACCACTGAGAATGTAAGTTAGGGTTATTGCTTCCAGCGGCGCACATCCCACTCGCAGGCTGATTAGCGCACTGAAGAGCTCTCATTGACATTTCGTGGCTTAACATAAAGATTCTTGTGCATAGCTCAGGAAAGAGAGACAGATTTTCCAACAGCTGTCTAATATCTCTGTCAACATAGAAATTAAATAGATTTAGGAACCTCAGAAAAAACATACGCGCATTTAATGCCCAGTAATGATCAATTCCAATTTCCAGTTGCAGAAATAGGAATTGTTTTCAATGTGTTCTATGGGTTTTTCCCAATAAACATCTGGCATGGCTTTATTTCTTTTTAATCATTTGAATGGTGATATTATAGGGTCTATCTGTTTATTTGTCCAGCTATAGAGCTGATGATACAATGAAGATGTTGAAATGAATCCAATGTCTCAATCAAGTTTCAAATGAAAGCATTGAATTATTGGAAAGCAACTATTTTTACGTTGGCATAGAACAACTTTGGATTACAAACTTCCCCCAAACTTGTTAACAGTACCTTTTTTCCTTACTTTCCTGGTGATAATGAAAGACAAAACACCATCTTGCCTTCAGTATCAGAGATGTGCTAATATCTAGTTTTTGTTTTTGTTTTGTTTTTTATCAGTACCAGGGATCCAACTCATGACTGCATGCTTGCAAGACAGGCGCTTATGTGTCTGAGCTAAATCCCTAGCCCCAATGTGCTAATATCTGAAGATCAATCCTTTGTTATTCACAATGTGAAGAGGTGCGTGCAATGGTGAGCCCAAACTTTTGACTCCAGTGTAAGGCTCTTCAGTTGACTTCTAGCTTCAACTCATCAGAATGCAATTCTCACTTAGGTACCTGTGAAGTGGGAGGGAGAGGGGATTTGATTGATGGGGCTCAAATCCCAGTTCTGCTCCTTTCTTTGTGTCCTTATTTAGCATGATTCACTTCTCTGAGTCTCCAGTTCTCTGTCTTTCATACACATTAAAAATAACACATTATTGGAACTGGAGGTATAACCCAGTTGTGGAGCATGTGTTTATCATGCATGAGACCCTGGATTCAATCCCAAGCACCAAAATAAAATACATTATCAAACAAGATAATGTAACTGGGTGTGATGAAGCATGCCTATAATCCCAGCATTTGGGAGGTTGAAGCAGAAAGATCACAAAACCAGTATGGGCTACATAGCAAGTCCAAGGCTATGGACCCTGGACTGTATAGTGAGAAACCTGTAGCAAAGACCTAAAGCCACAGACAAGAAAAAAAATGAGATAATGTTTATGGAACACCCTAACCATATGCAGCGGTCTCAATAGGTGATAACTACAGTATCTCCATCATGAGGTAGAACCCAAAGCTTCAAAGTCCGTCTTACCACTATAATCCCACCCAGGTCTGAGCTCAGGAAAATGAGTTGAAAGTGCATTAGGTCATGTACCTGCAGATGCAATCTAGAGTAACAAAAATAAGAGCAAAGGCAAATTAACTTACATTTAAAGCCTTGTTCTCCCAGACCATCTCACAACTGAGCGGTCCAGCTCTTGCAGCAAGAAAACATGTGAATTCAGAGTCAACAGGCCCTGGGCTCTGCTGAGAGCAATAGAAACTAATCAAAATTATAGATCATTTTAATAAGAGGTCACTTTGGAACCCTGAGGACAGTTATAGTTATGGCTGATTTAGGCTGGTGTGAGGATTGTAGAGAAAGTATGCCTTTGGTCTTTAAGTCGTATAGCTTCCTTTGGGTAATTATAAAGAAATACAGCGGTACATAGAGTTACAACTCTGTGACCTTCCCTGGCTGCAGACTCACATCTAGGCCAATCAAAGCCAGTAATAGCATTCAATAAAAGCTTGGAATAATGTGGTTTTTCTACTGATTAGAGGGCCTGTCCCCACACAAGGGCTATAACTGCATTCCTCAGCATAGGATACTATTCAAAAGCAATTTTGCTTTACCTAAATCAAGTCTGTGTCAAAATGCCAATTCTATTTTCTGTATTTATAGACAATGTGGCACATGGACAAACAGCGAGGATCTAAACACCTGCTCTACTACATCCTCACATGTGGATAGCACCCCAGTGAAGAAATGAGGGTTCTAGTGGTAGGTGCTTTGTGTGGGAGAAGGAAACTGAGCCAATGCCCATGATGTATTTAACCTGGAGCGTGGCACCTAGTAAGTGCCGATACAGTGCTCACATGCATGGCAGCTAGTCATATGTGAGTTGTTCAACTTCTAATAGAAAGCATAAAGGAGGGTAATTAATTTCAACTAAGTTAAGATTTGCTTCAGTGTATATCATCTCAAAGTTGATGACAAACCTTTTGAAAAAGCTGTGGAGATAATGCTGGCTTACAGACTTGGGACCCAAAAGAAGTAGGGAAGGCCCCCAGGTGTGACTTGCTTTTCCTCCCTGCTTTAGCTTGATTTTCAAAAGAAGTGATATTTATGTCAGGCTAAAGAGAATGTCAAGAAGCTTTCCCTTTTCCTAATGATAGCAGTTATGTGAATAAGATAGCATCTACAGTGGACCTTTGAGCTACCATTGGCCTGACGTATGAACAACTTGGGTTATGACTAGAATTTTAGTCTTAACTTATAACCAAAGTCTTGAGTTATAACCTGAATGCCAGCTGCTTGTGATTCCAGGTGGTCTCAGACACAGATTTAAGCTTTAAAGACTTCTAAAAGGAACACTATGACATCCTTTCCTGTGTGGCATTAACTGAGAAATCCTGGGCCAGTGTCTCTCTAAGGACACTGAGACCTCCCTGTGTACAGGAGGGAGACTTAGAAGGCTGTGGAGAGGAGCCTGAGGCTTCCACTGACAACCTGAGTTACAACCGGCAAGTCAAGGGTCCACTTACCAAGTTTATGCTGCCTTAAAGCATAATAATAATTGAACATCTATGTGTCCACTGCATGGTCCGTAAAGTATTACCAGTAACTCCAAATGCTCCTGATGGCCAGCCTCCAACATACCCCACTTCGCCACTCTGTGCATTTTGTGCTAATCCCTTCCCTGCATTACCCAGGTACCACTCGACATTCTGTCAAAGAATCTCATTCCTGTTGTTATCTATGAACATAGTTCATCCTCTGGCACTAGTTTTGCTTGATGTAAGCGCCCCACAACTCACTCCCTAGTCCATTGTTCTGGGCCATGGTACCATTCCAGTTCTATGCACCTGTGAATATTCTCTTGCGTGTTGCCTGCAGCAGCAACTTTTCCAGGGTCCTTGTGATGAACAGGTTTAGACTTTCACTGAATTCCACACTGTTAAAACCATGAGGCTGTTCTCCTTTTATCTCTTACTGTGGTTGATTATAGTAACCAGTGTTTCTGCCATTGAACAATATATTTCTGGAATGAAGCCTACTGGATCTCATCTCTGTTGCTGAGTTTGGTTTACATTTATTTTATTCAGTATTTTTGGATCTTGACCTGATTTTGTCTAGACTTAATACCATAGTGTGAGTTAGAAAGCATTTACTTTCCTTCCCTTCCTTCCTTCCTTCCTTCCTTCCTTCCTTCCTTCCTTCCTTCCTTCCTTCCTTCCTCTTTCTCTTCTTTCTCCTTCTCTTCTTCCTTCCCTTTCTCTGTGCTTCTGCTGGGATAGGGATGTAGTTTGTTCTGCAGGAGTTTATTGTGTTGAAACCCAGAATGGCATCGTGAAAGATGGTGGGAGCTTTGAGCTGTGGGACACAGTAGCAAGTCCTCAGGTCCTCAGGGCACTGCTCCTAGAAGAGATTAATGTATTTCCTCCAAGGCCCCAATCCTGTTCAAGCTTCCTGTTTAATATGAAGTCTCTCTCTTCTCTTCTTATGCCCAGCCATTGTGATATCATCCACCAGAGCTGAGGTGATTTCAGTGCAATGCCAGAACTGTGAGATAAATGAACCTGTTTTCTTTATAAATTTATGTAGTCTCAGGTATTTTGTTATAGTAACAGAAATGGTCTTACATATTTTCCTTCCTTTCTTCTGTTCTTTTTTTATGCTTGAGAAGAGCTTGAGTAAGATAACAATCATGATTGTCTTGAAAACTTACTGTTCTTTGAGTTTTTATTGCAAAAATAAAAAACATTTAATGGTTATCCAACCAGATATTTAACTTCATCTACAACAATGTAGGTGAGTTATATTTTTCTAAAAATTTGTCCACCTTATATTTTCTAATTTACAGGCATACAATTATCTAGAATCTTTGTAACTGTCAGATGCAGCTGTCATCATAGCCTTTTTCTTGTTTTTAACATTTTAAGTTTGAATCTTTTCTCTCACTTCCAAGATCTGTCTTATCAGAGTCACTCATGTTAAAGGTCTTTGTGTAGAACCATTTTTTTAACTTGAGCAACCTTCCCATAATCTTTTTGTTGTTCTTATTTCACTAATTCCTTATCTTTGCTATTTCTTTTTTAGACAAAATAATTTGAGTTTTTATGCTGCTATTTTTCTAATTGTCATTAATTTTAATCATTTTTCTTTCTTATATAAATATTTAACTTTGAAAGTACCACTTTCACTGCATCTCAAAAGAGTTTTTAAAATTAAATTTTGGATTTTGAGATGATTGTAAAGTTACATATGGTTGTAAGAACTAATACAGGAAGATGCCCCTGTACCTGTTACGCTGTCTGCACCAGTGATTGCCAGCTGCAGAACTGTGGTGCAATGTCTCACCTAAGAGACTGGCACTAATACAGCCAAGACACAGTGCATTTCCATTGGCACAAGGTTCTCTCACATGGCTCCTTGATAGCCACTCTACCTCTCTCCTGCCTCCACCCTCTCCCTACCTCCTAGCAATAACCAGTCTGTTGTTTTTCTGTTTAACTTTGTCTTTTCAAGGATGTTATATAAATGGAATCATATTGCTTTGGGAACTTTTTTTCACTTGCCATAATTCTCTAAAGATTCATCTAGATTGTTGGGTGTATCAATAGTTCTTTCTTTTTTATTGCTGAATACTACTCCATGGTATGGATGCACCACAGTTTAACCATTTGCCTAGTGAAGGACACCAGGCAGTTTCCATCCTGGTTCTGGCAGGTTTGTGTCCAGGTCTGGTGATTGCATGTGCAGCTTTTAAAGGAAGTGACAAACTATTTTCCAGAGTGACTGTAGCATTTTACATTCCTATCCCAGTCTCCATATCCTTGCAGGCATTTGATGTTAACAGTGTTTTTTATTTTAACCATCTCGGTAGGCTTGCAGGGGACTCTTAGTGGGGTTTTAATTTTGCATTTCTCCAGAGGATAATGATGTTAAACATCTTTCCATATGGTTATTTAGCATCTCATGATAAAGTGTCCTATTATATCTTTTGCCCATGTTATAACTAACTTGTTTTGTTTCATACAATTAAACTTTGAGAGTTCTTTGTTTATTTAATGATAATTCTTCATTTTAAAGTTTTAAATGATACCATTAACTTTTTTCATATTAAGCATGTTTGAGTTTTCAACAAAATTTCCTCTTTCAATCTATTTGAAATTGAATCTGACCTATTTTATTACCTTGCTTGTTTATAACCAGTGAGTTCTTGGAAATTATCTTTTTATACTTTTTTATAACTTAATTTTATAACTTAATTAAGTCAATGAATGTGACTTAATTTATACCAATAATTTGAAATTTGTTAATATTTGCTTTTGGTTTACAATCCAGTTTTCATTCATATTTTCAATGAGCTTCAAATAATCTATTCTATATTTACTGGGAATAGTCTGTATATATGTCTTGTGTCTTGTGTTATATATATATATATATATATATATATATGGCTTATATTATTCAATTATTTGATATTCTTACTGATTTTTATTTCTCATTAATGTAAGATAAACAGTATTGGCTTAGGGCTTATGAAATACCATCAGAACTATAAAATATAAGCAATATGTCCAAGAGAGGGGTTGGGTGAGCCACCATATCTGCTGTTGAATTGGTCAGTTCCACAACAGGCAGCTGCCATGAGTGGGCAACACCTTGAGATACAGAAAGCAGAAGACCAAGGTTGGAGTCAGCCAACAGAATCCTTTACACATGGTAAACATTCAGAAAAATGTCTACTGAATGGGTAGATTTCCACAAAAATAATTAATGTGATGTGATCCTAATGGAGGTAAGCAGGAGGTTTATCCTGTCTCTGAAACTTAACTCAGCCGTGCTCACTGTGTCGCAATTTTAAGACAAATATATAAACAATGGTGATGAGGGCAAAAAAGACTATCTACTGAACAAATGAATGAGCAAATAGATGAATTGTTGAAACCAAAGTCGTATGAGGGTATTTAAGTCACAGGATACTAGATATCCACATGAACAAAAGTCCTGAGTACTTATTAGTGTTATTAAAAATTCAATCATATATTCAATTATGGCCAGGACCTGGATATCTAAATGAAATAAGCCAAACAATTCATTATTGCCTGAATGTTTCACTTTTAATTGAACTTCTTTTGGGATTGTGCAGATTGCGTCACTCTTGGGTACGCAATAAAGGGGAGTTGAGAGAAGCAGCCCTGGCCCGGGGAGCCACAGGAGCTCAGGCAGCCAGCAAAACCTGGCATTTCCACAGTCATCACAGCTTTGCAGCAAAGGAGTTACACCAGAGTCTCTCAGTTTAGATGAATAAAATAGGTTTCTGCAGTTTGCCAAGACCTTTATCTCACAGCTTTTAAATAATGAGAATTACATTATCACTTAGGTTAAGTGTATAATCTTTTCTGAGCTATAAAGTCCAACCAGTGGCCAATTATGTTTTATTAATTGGCTTAATGAAATTTTGTAATAAAATATTTGATCAATAAATAGTTGTATTGTGTATGTTCTCAACTAATGTGTGATAACGTAAACACCTTGTCAGGGATGTATATATGTTTATGTGCATCAATACTGTTCAGGTTCTTCTGCTTTATCAACTTGAAATCTATTAGTGTTCACTGTTTTCTATTGTTTGGGGAAAAATTCCATGTTCAGTTTAGGCTTCTAATATTCAAATTTATATCTAAATTTTGATCACCAAAAGGAAATTAGTGAACCATTACTAAGCACGTTACATGAAGATTTCATGGCATTGCACCAAACTGAGCATCACAAATCTATGCTGTGCCAATCTGTTGCTAGTTTTTAATGCATTAGCTAAAGAGCTGTAAAAATAAAAGAGGTGAAAATTTTTCCCTCCAGTTTATAGGTTGTATGAAGCAGTTTCAAAGTCTGAGAGTTCTACTCAATATACAACTTAATCTTAACATTTCTTTTTGCAGTCTGCTACTATTTGTGCTGTGTCTCTCCAACTCCAAGAAGAAAGGACTGAGTAAATAATGAATAAGCATGTCTCACTGAAGCGACTTTGACATTTCATCTAAGTTTATGCATTAATTAAGATAAGATTGTTCTAGTCCCCCAAAAGAGTTTTTCCCCTTTGAGCAACTAGGCTGAAATATAGTATAAAAGTCTATGAACAGTCTCTTAAATGCACAGATTTAACCCTGCTGTTTTGCTCTTAATCATTATTAATTGCCTCCAGTGGTGGACATTAATTTCCCTATTGCAGCAACATGCATCTTGAGCTTGGGCATATCCTAATACATCAAATGGGACAGGTGATATAATTCAGCTGGTCACAGCTGGAAAGGAGACAGCCACCCACATGCAGGCAGTCTGTCAACCTTAGTTACACTGCAGACACCACCACAGCCTCCAGAACAACATTGTACATTTATCTCTGGGGATAACTTTACAAGAAGTATAGCTGCCTGGCTCATCCTATTTAAGCTGTTACTGTCTTAACAGCTCTAAGAATGGGACAGTAAAACTCAAAATTCTGAATTTGTTTAAATGTAGTAATTGAAGGGGAAAATTGGAGACTTATGGTCAGACTCATAGTACAGATAAACTAGTAAGTGCTTGGTTCAGAATGGATTACAGTATCTTAAAAGAGATGTCACTCAAGGATTTTGAGTAAGCCTCTAGTAATGTCTCCTGTGATGTGATTTAGGGCCTTGTTCTGTTGGTCCTTAGGTAGATCTTGACAAGTTGTCCACAGTGCTTCATATTCTTATATGACTCTGGCTCTTTGGAACAAAGTTTAAGTTTTGTTATTCTTGGAGATTAGCTTGATGTTCCTTAGTAGCAACATGGAAAACAGGTAAGATGTATGTAAGTTTCCTCCATTATCTGGTTGAGAGAAGGGTGATGCTACAGAGGCTGTATCATGGTATGGTCCAACATCAAATCATGACACAAAGCTGGTCTTCACATTTTGGTGCATGAGCCTGGCTCTCACTTCCTCTAGGACTCATTCTAGCTTGGAGAAATGCAGAGTGAACCCGCAGGGAGCTGTCACTCACACCTATTGAAAGCCCAGAAAATAATAAACATTGGTAAGGATGTAGAAATTCCAAATCCTTGAACACAGTTGGTAAGAATGTGAAATGGAACACTCACAATGGGAAACAATATGGTGGTTCCTCAAAAAGTTGAAGAGAGAATTACTATAAAGTCACATGACAATAGAAATAACATATGATCCAGCATTTCCACTTTTGGATATGTCTCCACAAGAACTGAAGGCAAGATCTCAGAAAGGTATTTGTGCACATATGTTCATGGGAGCATTATTCATACTAGCCAAGAGGTGGAAGCAATCCTTGTCCATCAATGAATGATAAAATATGATATATATATTTTCCAAGACTATCATCCAGGCTTAAAAAAAAAAAAAACAAAACTCTCATCCATGCTACATGGATGAACCTAAGTGAAATAAGTTACACAAAAAGACTAATATCACATGATCCTTTGTTTATTTAAGAGTAGTCAAGAACATAGAGACAGGAAGTAAATGGTGGTTGTAGGGGTTGGGGGTGAGATGGAGTAACAGAGAGACAGTTGTTTATTGCTGGAGAGTTTTAGTCTTGCAAGAAGAAAAAGTTCTGGAGATAGGTTAAGCAACAATGTGAATATAAAATACTACCAAATTATGTATTTAAAAATAGTTAAGTTGGTGAATTTTGTTATACGTATTATACCACAGTTTGGAATTTAAAAAATTCCTAAAAATAAATTTAAAAGGATTTTTAAATCCTCATTCTAGCACTACTGTGCCTACCACCCCAACTCCTTTAAGCCTCCCCTGACTACTGGGTATCCTGACATCAACCTGACAAGCTGAGCAATGGCCCCCCCCCCGCACCCCACTTCCTTTGTCCAGTGAGCAGAATTGCTGCCCTTTTGGCTTCTAAAAACAGAGAGGGTTCCTGGGATGTGTTAATCGGTGCACTTTTCTCAGGTTTCAGGGACTTGGGAGCCTCAGGTCAGATCAGTGACCGCCTGAAGGAACCCACTCCCAGCCCTGGAGATTCCCACATACGGCTTTTATTTTAGAGTCTTTTCCTTACCCCGTGGTTCCACTTTGGTTTTCCATGCACATTGAGGTTCTTACCTGAAAGGGTGGCAAAGTCCTGCAGACACTGAACAAGGAGGCCACCTCCTATAAGCATCTTCCAGATGGCGGTGAAACCTGTTCAACAGTGCATATCAAAATCTTTTAAAATGTGGCTACTCTTTGACCCAGAAATTTCATATTAAACACCATCTTCTAAGGAAAATAGTCAAGATGTGCTCAAATATTTATTGCAGTGGAAGCATACTTATGGTAACTTAAGTAGAAAAGGCACATTATACAAAATAATATATACAACAACCTAATTTTTAAAATAAGAATATAGAAAGATCTGGGGTATATACACTGGTGTTAAGAGGTTTTAGTGCTAAATGGTGAAATCATGAATGCTTTGATTTGTGCCCTTGTTTTGCTTGACAATATCTCCCCAAATACAATTATTTTGTTCTGGGTTTTGCTTTTTAGGAGACAGAGAGACATGCAAAGGAAAAGACCAAAAAGATATCTTAATGCTGCAAAATGTATGACAAAATGTCAATATTCATACCATGTAAAAGCCTTTTTCAAAGCAACAAGAGAACAAATATCCCAAGTATAATAATGGCAAGGGATGTGATATGACAATTCACATACACACAAGATGCAAGACTAATTTGAAAAAATCATTATAGGTAATGAAAGGTATACTGATAAGTTTGCAAGGTTTTAACTATCAGCATATCAGAAATCAAAAAGAGAAACAATATCTAGTACTGGCATATGGTACTAGATATAAAAATTTCCTAGAATATATTATAGTAAAATAATCTAAGATATGCACAAAGTTCTACATTATAAGGTTATTCATTAACATGTTCTATAATAGAAGATAGGTTAATAAAATTATGGTAGATAGGAAACATGATGAAGCAACTACACACCCATTAATATAGAAAGATATCTGTGATAAAAATGCTAAAAAGACCTAAAAACCTGCTTTTAATATGCTATTTTACTTTAAAAAATAGACAAATGTAGACAAATAGAAAAATATAAAATATAGACAAATAGAAAAATCTTGTAGGATACCCTATGTAATCTTTACAGTGGGTGGTAGATTGGTGTTAATATTTTCTTTTCTTTTTCTATTCATATATCTACACTTGTACTTTCTGGAATCCTGTCCGGAAATTAGTTGTGAGTTAGTTTGTTTTAAACAACAATCCTAGCCAAACATGGCAGTAAGCATATAGTATAGTTCCAGCTAGGTGAGGCAGGAGGATAACCTCAATCCAGCAGCTTAAACCCGGACAAAATAGCAAACAAAACAAAACAAACAAATCCCAGCAGCCCTCATCTTCAAAACTTGTTTTATCTTCACTCCAGTGTTTATTCACTGAGCTAAGAATTATAACAAGAAAAACAATGATAATAAAAATGACATTTAAATGATATTTAAAGTTCCATGCTTTAAATAATATGAATCCATTTTTACCTGAGTAAAGTAAATTTTCATTTGTTAAATTTGCCTTAACTTGGAATTCTGATATGTTATAAAATGATCGCATTGAATGTCTCGACTCAACTTGTTCTCTAAGACAAAAGTTACAACTGGGTCCTATTTTTATATTAGAGATGTCTTTTTAAATAAACTGTTCATAGAGCAAATTATAGTTTGGATGTCAGGAGGGCATCACTGCTCAACAGAACTTTCCAGAAGGGTTCTGTAGAACAAACTTTACAAAGTGGTAACCAGCCATCACTTGTACAGGTTGTAAATCTTACTGTTGGATTTTCTAGAAGTAAAGCATGTGGTTTTATCTATAATACCCTTATAATACCATTTTAAAAAAATGATAGCAAAATATATACATAGCCTATGGTTGGAAACGTTGTGAATGTATGCACTGCAAAGAATCAGGGTTTCAGAAGGCAAATTCCAGCCTCATAGTGATTATTACCCTTCCTTGCTTTCAGCCCCTCTGTTGTGCCAGGGGAGATTCTTGTGGGAGCTGGGTGGGCTGCCGCACTACCTCCTCCCAGGTTCCCCACTGCAGCTATTTATTTCCCTCGCATTCTTGCTTTTTTTTTTTTTTGGGTGGGGGGAGAGTCCTAGCTCCCCTGCAAAGTTGACCTTGCACACCTTTGGCAGATTTAACTTCAGGCCCTGACCTGGCATTGGCATTGGGCCATCCCTGCATCCTCACTGCCCTTGCTTACCTGCCTCTTTGGGCTGTTTTTATTTAGAAGGTGAGATTCGCAGGATGGCAGGCAATGAAAGGCTGCTGATGGCAGATAGGCCATATGACCCAGTGTTGCTGCAAACCTGGAGCTCCTCTGGAGTTGCTGTCAGTGACACACATGACATTTTTGTTATCTAGGCAGAAAGTGTGTTTGGGTTAAACTGCCAGTGCCACCATGTCACCTAATCCTCTGCTGAGCTCAAGACAGATATTCCCTATCAGTGATAGCTGTGGCAGGTCTGAGCAGCTGCCTGTCTGGACAGCCTGCTTTTCACAAGCTGTGGTGCTTACAGCACGTGGAAGGCAAGGCTGCCACGGGGCTGGAATCGGCATTCCACATGCGCTTGCAAGGAACAAAGACTGCCACTAAAGATGCACATGGAGAAAAAGAGCATGACAAAATCCTGTGACTTCAGAAATGCCTTTGCAACAATGTGCAGTTGTGCTTTTAATTAAAAGAGTTAAACTTGGAAACTAGACTTTGATGCAATATGTTGTTTCCATTCTTGGAAACACATTGAGGAGAAGATAGTAAATAATCCATGAATGCTAATCTTTTTAAGTCATTTCCAAGGCATGAAGTCAGCCTCAGTAATTGTAAATGCAAGGCTCAAACTCAACTCCATTAAAATGTAAAGGTGCAAACTGATTAGAGACACTCAACTGCTTTTGATAGAAGTCTTAAATCCAAATGCCACATCACTTGTTTTTAGCAAATGGAGTAATTACAATAATATTTTCTTCATTTTTAAGGTCAAATCTCTTAAATGCTACATGCTTATGCCTGATCTAAATGCAGCCAAAATCATTTTCTTTGCATTTATTAATTGAATGTATATATTGCTTAAAGGTGACAGCCACTCTTATTTTCTCCAGAGAAGAAATAAATATTCCACTTGTCTAACTAAAAAAGAGGCATAACATTACTTCATTTCAGGTATTATTAATGAAATTGAAATAAACCTTATTCCCCATCCTTATAACTCCTATTTTTGCTGAAAAAAAGATGACTTTTATTTGAAACAGAGGCATTTTTCTATTGCTGCAGTTTGTCAAACTGATTGTAATCTTAATTTTTAAAAATTAAAAAGATTCACTCAGTGATAAAGTCAATATTTTTAATGGTCTTGTACTTTTACTACCCGAAGCAAATTTTGTACATGTAATTCTTGTGAGAATTGTGGTATCTTAACAAATATGTATTTTCTTTGGGTTTCGGGATGTACACCTGTGAGGTTTCTCATAGGAGAAAACTATCCAAGGTTGTATTGTTTTAAATGTATCTGGTATTTAAAATAAGCCAGAAAAGAAGAAGAAGGGGCTAAAGGGAACTGATTTCTGCTTACTATAAATTAAAAGGTTTCCTTTGCCTCCTGTATCCTGGCTGCGGGGAGTTAAGCTCCGGATGTCAGTCCCTGTGCAGAAGTGAAGCGACGGTGCCGGAAGCAGTCAATCCGTTTGTTTAGAACGGCAGGTCTGGTTTTAGCTGGACCCAAAACCCGCCAGATGCACCACTCTTTTGTGCTGTCAAAATACTTACATTTCCTGCAAACATGCAGCTGTTAGTCTACGCTCATGATTCTACAAAAAAAGAAAAAAAGGAAGAAAGAAAGAAAAAGTGGGGGGATTAAGTGCAGTTCAACAGAGCCCGGTTAACAATGGCCAAATAGGAAGCCCCTGGCTCCACCAGGCTACTCCCAGCAGCTTCCCTGGAGCTGACTTCTAAGGATGGATGAGAAGCACTTTCCAAAATGCAGGTCTTCAATGCTCCTGCCCCGCAGTCCTCTGGTGATGCTCCTGTGCCTCCAGAGGAGGAAACATAGGTATTTTACTTTTTTATCTGTTCATAGAATGAACACTGAGGTGAGGTGAGGTGAGGTGAGGTGAGGTGAGGTGAGGTGAGGGTGGAAATGTTCACCATGGAGTGAAGAAGCCGGGAGAGGCAGCACTAACAGACTGTGGAGCCAGACAGCAGTATCACAGGTCTCTGCGTTCAAGTCCTGCTCAGATCTGCGGGGTAAGTTTGGACCTACGGCTGATCTTTACTAAGACTCTGCTTTCTTGTCTGTAAAACAGGACGGTAATGCTGCCTCCTTCATAAAACTGGGATGAAAATTAAATTAGTGAGTGAACATAAAATGAAGGCAATTGACAGAATGTTTACACACAGAAAGCCCTAAGCCATTATTAGTCCTAGATTTATAGACTATCTACAAATGGTCTACAGTGCTAAAAAGGATTTTACAGAGCTTCTGATCCAACTCTCCAGTGAAATTCAAACTCAGGTCAAACTCCTAAGCCCAGGCAGTTTCCTCAGTGGCACAGATGATCCTAAAACCACAATTCAAAAACTGTGTTTAAGCAATAGCAAAGGACAAACAGAGTGGGTTGTCCGAAGGTTTGGAGGAACAGCTTCTGTGTACAACACAGAGATTTTTGTCTCCATAGAGTATGAAATTTTTCCTATGAATAAAACCTTCCAGTTTTATGGTTTACTTTTTTCTTTTCATGCTCAGCTAATGCAAACTAGGAGAAAAGGGCCATGAGGATAACAACAAATTATTACAGTATATTGCTGAGGTGGGATAGGTGGAAATAAAACCCTTTTGGAATACAGGGTGCATAAAGGGGAATGTTTTATGTTTTTCCCTATGCATCATCTGTATTGTTTGAATATTTTGTAGTGTTATTGTGCTTGTGTCTTATCTACCTTTTCCTTCCTCCTCTCTCTCTCCTTCTTTCTCTCTCTCTCTCTCTTTCTCTGTCTCTCTCTGCGTGTGTGTGTGTGTGTGCACAGATGAACACAGGCCCCTCAACAAAATGGCAGGGTGTGACTCTGTGACAGGCTACTTAACTATCATTGCATTGATGGGGGAATCTCAAAAAGCTTCAAAGATTCCAGGAGGCAAATCTACAAATCGAGGTAGAGGCAGAAGAAATGACTCAGTAAAAGACATCGAACCTTAAAAGATTTTTTTTAAGGTCACTCAACACTAAAGTGCCTGCTTACTGTTACTGGGTTTCTGCTGACAGCACCCCAACTCTACTCCTTCAGGGGCAGAGCCAGCCAGAGAAGCCAAAGATAGCAATGTTTCAAAACAAAACTCATTTAATGTATGGG
This sequence comes from Hydrochoerus hydrochaeris, assembly GCA_004027455.1. Classification (NCBI taxonomy): domain Eukaryota; kingdom Metazoa; phylum Chordata; class Mammalia; order Rodentia; family Hydrochaeridae; genus Hydrochoerus; species Hydrochoerus hydrochaeris. The sequence goes on from PVLA01001983.1 coordinate 81,926, forward strand.
CCTTCTCACATCATTTTGCAAGCAAAGCAAAGTGACACAAGTCTGTTTTGCCTGGGTTGGCCCCGTTTACCCTTTTCATTCTACTTACCATGGATAGTGCCTGGGAATGAACAAAGCAAAGGTGGTACATATAAATAATGAGATGCTATTTAGCCTTAAAAACAGAAGGAAACTCTGTCATTTGCAGAGTGGATGAACCTGGAGAATATTGTGCTGACTAAAATAAGCCAGGCACAGGAAGCAGCACCATGTGCTCTCACTTATATGCAGAATCTAAACAAGTTGAGCTCTTAGAAGCAGAGAACAGAAAGTGGGCACCAGAGGCGGGCTTTGCTGTTAGAACTACAAAATTTCAATTAGATAGGAGGAAAAATTTCAAGAGATCTATCGTACATGCCAACTCTGGTTAATAACTATATTGTATGTTAAAAAATTTCTGAGAGTAGATTTTAAATTACCACAAAAATGATAAGCATGTGAGGGAATGCATACGATAAATAGCTCAATTTAGTCACTTATATACAGATCCCAAAACATGTTGTGTCTGATAAACACATATTCTTTCTATTTGTAATTGAAAATATGTTGCTTTAAAAGTTTCTGGGTTCCAATGAAAGTCTTGTCTCGCTTACCAAAGTCAGCCATTTCCCAGGGCCAGGCAGCCCTGATCCATTCCTGGTCTTGTCATCCTGGCACGATTGTGAATGTCTTAGTCTTCTCATCTCAGCTTGGAGCAAGCTCTGCCTTCATCTTTTTCAATCACCCCTCTCCATCTACCCAAGGCCAAGATCAACTTGCCTGGGCCCAGAAATTACCTCTCCCACCATGCTGGTGAAGGTGGTTGCAGCTTCTCATGGGAGTGCAAGCTTCAGGTGAGTTCCTGGAAGGGAAACAGATCTCTTGGGATTTCATCACCATACCCAAGAAGTTCAGTGGACTCCTAGAGTGAAATGAAGCTGGATGTGTGGAGAGGACATTTGAACCACTTTCCAACCAACATGCCACAAAAATAAGCAGTGATGAGCTTGGAGATGATAAAAAAGAAAGTACATATAAGAGTGCATGACACACACAGAATGACATGCTTTTAAAATGATTGGGTGTGTGAGAAAAATAAAAGGAGGACAGACATCACCCTGGGCTTTACTGAAAGGTGGTAGCTGCAGGAGTAGGAAGCCAGTCCTGGATGTAGCTCACCTGAATGGCGACACAGCTCAGACACCAACTGTGCAAACCTGCTTTATTATCTGAGCAATGGGAATCATAAAAGCACCCTCTTCCAAGCGTGGTTGTGATGTTTTAAAGATTAATGTGATAATAGGGATGAAGTAACCACAGTAATTATTCAATAACTGTTAGCTAGCATTGCTATTATTATAGATAGACTGTGACAACATAATGATAAAGGTACATTGTGACCTTAAAAGAATATTTTACTGGAGCACTGTACATGCTACATAAATGTTAATTGTTATTATTATTAGGATTTTTAGTTCAGCCAGTGTAGCAATTCATCATTACAATGGCGAGAAATTGCCAGTCTGGTTCTTGATGGTGGATTTGCCATCCTGCCCTGTCTTCTTGGCTTTCACTCCATGGGGCAATGAGGGGACCCCATGTAAATTTGGTATTCCCAGGGTAAACTTATCCACCTAGGCTCCTTATCAGGCTGGGAAGTTTCGAGAGGCCCTGCGCTACAAATGCAATGAGCACTCTGAGGAGCCTTCTCTGGAAGTCTCCATGCCCAGGCTTCAGTGCTTTGCAATATAAATTCAAGGTTGCTTCTGGCATGAAATGAGAGGAAAGTAGTGGAGTAATTTAATACTAAGAAAGTCTTCCCCCTGGGCATTTTGGAAGGCCCTTTCTGATGGCACTATTCCGTTTGCTTCATACTTCGGTGGCATGTACAGTAATGTTTTTTATACGGAAAAATGAAGGTCCTAAAATTAGATGGTGGCTATAAATTTTTAATGGCTACTTGGTACCATTTGTTCTCCTCCCATGAGCCACTCAACCTGGGACAACTCAACACTTGGAGCCTTAGAGCAACTCACATCTGTATTTGTAGCAAGAGGGCAGCTGCCAACAACACTGAGTGATAATCAAAGAAGTCCAGCCACTCCTTCCCCAGCTTTCATCCCAAACAACTTCCGCCACTGCAGGCAACCAGCCTCCCTTGGCCTCCAAAGACCCCAATTAACTGAATGCAAATCTCAGCTTTCAACGAGGGGTTGTGGCACATGCCTGCAATCCAGCACTCTGGAAGATTCAAACAGAATAATCTAAATTCAAGCAAGACCCTGTTTCAAAAAATAAAAAGGGGTAGGGATGCAGAAAGGCACTGGCTTCAATCCCCAGTACCTGGGGAAAAAAACTTTCAGCTCTCTACTCACCAGCTATGCCTCCCTTCCCTCACCAGCAGGAAGATTGTACAAAAAGGCACCTGACACACATAATAGTTACATATTAAATAAAAAGTACATTTTCTTACGGAGAAGATGGGCATTATTGGGCACCTAGTGTGTTCCACACATATGCCAGATATTTTAGCTAGGTTATCTTATTGAATCTTCTTAACCCTGAGGAGTGGCATTGTCACCCCAGGTACTGCTGCAAGAAAGCTGAAGTTGGGGATCCAAGCCACTTCCCCCAGACCCATGGCTGTTGTGTGTAGAACTTGGAGTCCAGTATGGCTTGTATGACTTCCAGGTCTGGCTTTTGCTGCCATATCTGCCCCAAAGAAGCTCAGGGCCTGTGAACAATGATGGCTAGGTTGTGGGTCCCTTATCCAGAGGAACACATCAAGATTTGTTCTGGGCTTTGTGATTCCAGCTTGAGCCATTTGTCAGGCAGAACATGAGCTGTGGTGTGCTCACATTACCAGCCCAGCTTATCTGCTTTTGGGCAGAGCTTTTTTGGCTCAGCTCTGTGGGTTCATGACTCAGCACTATGACAGTGACCACAAGAAAACCACTGACTCGGCCCAAAAGCCATCAAAGCCAGGAGCTTGCAAGGAAACACGATGGGACACTGGTTCCTACTTGTGACTGGAGAGGAAGGGGTCTCCTGCCCCCAGCTTCCCACCTGGTTCTCACTAGTAAAAGCAGTTCCCTCTTTAGTCTGCTGGGTCCTCCCATTAATTAAAGAGCTGAAAAGCAAAGGGCAATGTTTTTTCCACTCTCATACCTGCTTACTCCCTACCATATATGGAAGTTCTAGGGACAGCTGTCTACTTGCTTTTTCCTATCCATAGCGGCCAGCTGCTGTGGGGTGACCTGGGAGTCACTCTCCCTTCTCCAGTCCTCTGTCTAGGTTTTTCTCTAGGGAACTGCCCTTTCCTTCTCTTAAGCCTTGAGCTTCAGGTAGGTGCCATCTCTCAGGCTAGGGATGTGGCAAGTAACTCAGCACAGGCCAACAGTTTGCACTGACCACAGGATTGGTTCAGGACTATTAATGGGCACTCTGAGAAATACTCAAGGACTTCTCAAGAATTTTGAGTCTCTCACCTTCAGTGGAAGAAATGGAGAAAGTTTTCATTTGTATTTGCAGGCCTTCTGGAGACGCACATCCTCCATTCTGACCAGCAAGGGCTACAGGTAAATTCCAGACTCCTGTGTGCTCCATATAAAGCTCTTCAGAACTTGACATAAGCTCATCTATTCAGCCCTATTTCTTTCCAATATGCTCTTCCACTCTCCCAAGTTCATGTAAGATATTCTCCTTTCCTGGAATGATTTTCTGCCTTCTATAGCTAGAAAATTCTGCTCACACATCTTTCTAGAACCACATCAATTGTCTCCTCCTTATGAAATTTTTTGTCTTCCCAGAGGTCTAACTTCTCTTTCTTTGACTAGATTATTTTGACCTTGATTTGCCTGATTCCTCACTGAATTATGAGCAGTATACCCAGAAGCAAACCCAGGACCTGGACGAAGGTTTATTGGCTGTGTGGATAGATGGATGGATGGGTCACTGAGCTTAGAAAAACCAACACATGCAACTGCCATAACATTGTCAAATTTCAGTGATCATAAATATTATTTAGCCTAGTTCTTAACATTGGTATAATTTCACTTATCAATTTCCAACTTCATAATCAGCCAGTGAAGGAATCAATCTTAAGATATACTATGACAGAAGCAAACTAAGTGCCCACTAGTTCCATTTCTTCTTCTTGGGTACATGGTAAGCCAGTACCTTCCTTGCAGTTAGGAATGGGCATATGACAGAATTCCAGCCCAGTGGAAAATGGACAAAAGTCCAATCCAGATCCATCAAAACCACCCCTGAGAAATTCTCCATGTGCTTTCCCCAACTCCTGGCTGGAAACAGAAACTCTGAGATCCTTGGGGGTTCACAGAAATTCAAAATGGAGACAGCCTGGGTCTTCAAATCATTGTGCAAATCCTCTGCTGAGTGCCCACTGCCCATACAACCTGGACTGGTTGTAATTAAAGAGTATCATTTTATACTATTAAATGAGTGGTGTGAAAGAGTTGCTTTATATTAGCTTGTGAGAGCCAGTTGTTAAATTTTGAGAAATTTCACAGGTCAGTTATTAAGCATAGCTATTAAAGACTTAATTATCCAAATTTATAATTAAATGCACTACATTTTTAAAAGTATTGATTTTTCTAAGCTCATCTAATTCTAATCATTTAACATAGTTTACTGTTACGCACTGCTCTTGGAGTTGCATTCATGGAAATATTATTATGTAATGGTAGTGGTGCAAACATTTCTTCCTAACTCTGCATTTAGTAATGTTGCGTCAGCCTGAATAAAGCACAGGGCCACTACTTACACAAGAAAAATAGGCAAACTTTAAACCATGCTTGGCCTTCGTAGAAATCTGTTAAATATTTTATTTTCCCATACATTATTCTAAGGTTTACCTGACATAAATACAGCAAATACTTCCCTAATGTATGAACTTTCTCTTCTAGCAAAAGAGCATAATAAGCTAAATGCATCCGGGGAGGAAGCACAGCCTGAGTGCCCTCTGCAGAGCCAGAGCACTGGCAGTCATAGAATTATGCTGCTGCTCAACACGCCCAGACCGAATGTGACACGCAGGCTTGAGAACCTTGCTAATTTTCAAAGCATGAGATCACAATGACAGAGGCATGGAAGTCGTCATTGCTGGCTTTCACATCTATTGAATGACAAGTATAAGTAAGTGAGAATAAAAACATGAATGCTGAGCTTTAACCCATAGCCCTACCCTAGATGATTTTATTCTCTTCATGTTTTAAATCTCATTGAAAGCATATATCTTGGCACCAGTCTCTGGAGTGGACCTACACGGAGCAGAGAAGCTGAGACAGTTGTAAGTGCACGGCCAAGGCAAGCCCTGGGCTGCAGGTGTGAGGACAGCAGGCTTTGGGCCAGAGCCTGAATGACAGTGCTTAGAATTTGCCAGGTTTGCACATGGCAAAATGATCCAAATAATTATCCTTTGTGGAAGCCATAATATTTCACTTTGAGGAAGGCAGTTGGATCCTTGGGCAGCTCGGCCCTCCTCTGCAGGATATAAACTGCTGAAATAGACCCCAGAGTGCAGGGCCATTTGCAAGAGACATCGTGCAATTCACAGGATGTTCCAGTGCAGACACTGAATGAACTAATTCTGCTAATAGAGTATTTGATTTAATGGCACATTAAAGGGGAAAGGTGAGCGCCGAACACATCTTTCAGCTCAGCGGCTGATGGGTTGCTGTAGATACCATGAGCAAAGGAGCCAAAGTCTTTCCTGTTTCAGAGGAAACAAGAGTCACAGGAGCAGAGGCAGGTCATTCTGCAAGCTGGGTTTTGGTTCAGCTGCTCAGAGTAGAAATCTGTTCCTACGGTCCTTCTGCACAGAGTTATGGCAACTGGGTAGAAAAACTGCGACCTAAACAGTGACAAGGAGCTCCTTCCCCTTTGACTAAAATATAGATAAGTAAAAGTTGCCAGGTTAGCCAGACTAGAACAACAGATAAAATAAGCACCACTTAGTAGGTCATCACATTTCCTTACCTGTTTTTATCTTTTGTTCTTTCTTTCTTTCTTTCTGCTATTTCTGGGTGCCTGGACATGCCAGGCTCTGTGTTCAGCAATTAACATATATGCACATGTGTTCATTCCTATTTTATTGTGTATGCCAGGAGAAAGCTAATATTGCCATCCTATTTTGTAGATGAAGAATCTGAGCTAGAAAGAGGTGAAATAAATTCATCAAGATTGTGTAACTCATTGGGGCAGAGCTGAAACTTAAATTCATATTTTTCTGACACCAAAAGCTGGGTTGTAATTAACCTTAAAAAATGCTGACTTTGCTGGGGGTAGGAGGTCACAAAACATCAGAAACCATCTCCCTAAAATAATCCTTCAATCCTAATCCTAATGATTTTGCTGTGTTCATTCTGTAACTGTGCACAGCTCTCTCTTAGTTATTGTTCCATTAAGCTATCAGGAAGATTTCCTGGAAATTGAAATCTGCTCTGAGTAGTTCTTTTAATAGGTTTTCCTACAAAATATGGGCTAAACTCCCCATCATGGTCCACCAAATCATTCATGGTCATGCCTGGCTCACCTCTCACTCGCCTGCAGCCTTCTCCTTCTTTGCATTGTACACATAGACTACAGTAGGCTCCTTGGAGACTGTCTAGGACTTTGTTTAATTAACTTTTCAAATTTGGATAACTTGGAATCCTTCTTCTTTATCAACAGTGTCAGCTTCTCCATGCAGTTGCTGCACTGTGCGTTTCATCTCCCTTCCCTGTCTGAGCAAGAAGGGTTGCTTCTCTCTGCCTCCAGCAGAAGCCCAAGCTTACCTCTTTCATGGCACTTATATTCGATGGGCCATGGGCCATGAAGACAACAATGAAATTCAACACACTGTAGTTTCTTCAATGCTTATCATGGATTCAACCTTGACTACGTGATATAATATAATGCAGAAAGTCTGATTTAACTAGTCAGTAGTGGGATAGGCTTAAATAGTGGCCTAATCAAGCTTTGCTAACCTACTGACTAAATGTGTGAATGAATGAGAGAATGAGTGACCACACTGAGACAGACAACCTGAGACTCTAGCCAACTTTCACATTCAAGGAGTCTCTGCCCTGGAGTACTCAGAATTTGATAAACTCCTTAGTCACGCACTAGGATAGAAGGCTGTAAATTCATACCTAGCATGTTTATTGACTCTTTTCCACCATGAATGAATTTCCACTTGGCCCAGTATCTAAAATAGCAGCCATGATTCCTTCCATGAGAAAGAAACTGAAAAATGATATTGGAGCAAATGCTATCAATTTACCAATTCTGACTCAAAATAATCCCCATTTTCTCCTAGATTAGCTCAGGTGAGGGCTCATCTCAAGTTTGCTGCCAACTAAGAATTTTAGAACCCTTGATAGTGGGGAGGGTTGACAGCACTGTCCACTGTTCACTAGTAACACTGCCAAATGCTGAAGAGCTCATCATCTGCTACAGTTTGAAGGAGAATGTCCTCCCGAGGGTTCATGCGTTAAAGGTTTCGTCCTCAGCTTGGTGCTATTGGAAGGGGGAAGAAGCTTTAAGAGGTGAAGCCTAATGGGATCCTTCCGGTCATGGACAACATGCCATCAAAGGGGACTGGGGGACCCTGAGCTCTCCTTTTCTTTTCTCTTTCATTACCAGCCGTGAGGTGAACAGGCTTCTTGCACTGCAAGTTACCTATCATGATGCACTGCTTTACCATAGCCCACAGCAAAGGGACCAGGGGACCAGGAACTAAAACCTCTGAAGCCACGAGCCAAAGTAAACCTCCTCTCTTTGTAAGTTTATTCTTTCAGGTATTTTGTTACAATACTGGAAAGCTGACTACTGATCTTGCCAACACAGGTGCACCCCAGCCAGCAGCTTCCTCTTCCCTTCTTATAAGCCCCATCCCTGAGGGGAGAGTGGAGCAAATCCCCATCGTCTCAGCCAAGTCTGAGGGGCCAATCATTGAAAATCCTAGCTTTGTTCTTCCATCACTTATAACTGAAGGCACAGAGAAAGAAAGAGACCTCTTGCTAAATCCTTACCCCTTTGTCCTCATTTTTAGCAGGAAAAAAAAAACCTGAAGTCCTATTGCGTGTAGCTCATGGAGCCCAATCTTACGAGCTATAAAATAGTTGGAGATCTCTTGCTTTTGAAAAATCACAGCTGCATGCTCTGCCTTCCAGCACCAGGCAGAAGAAATGAGACAAACAAGCTTTGAAAATAAATCTGACTCCCTCGCAGCTCCAGATAGCCGACAAGTGTTCGTCCATCTGCCGCAAGCATTCACACTGTGAATTCATTGATTTGATAATATTCTCGCATAATTGATTGAAGATCCGACTGGCTTCTTGACTTGCCTCCATGTTTGCTGTCTGATAACTTCCCAGCATCACTCGTTCTGCTTTATGTGCAGCAAAGAAAGGAGAAACCAAAGATTTCTCGAGCACTTTTTGATGAGATGACACATACGCTACTGGCTTTCCAGAGACAGTATACTTTCTGAGTTCTTGAATGACAGGCATTGTTGCTTGTGTGCTTCTTTCTGCTGAAATATTTCAGCCTCTCTTCACAGTGCTGTACACATCATCTCTTCATGGCTTTCCTATTGTATTTGTAAGTAATGAAGAAAAAAAAAGAAAACCCTGGAGTTCCATTGATATGCGTTGAAGTCTCTCCCTGGTACAAGGGAGCTGGGCAGCAACCATCAACTGACACAAAGCAAATGATAACTACAGAATTGTCATATGAGATATTAGCCTGGGGAATAATACTGATCCCCTCTCAGCAGCCACAGCAAACCATCCGCCTCTCTACCACTGTTACATTCACATGTCACCACCATTTCATTAAATGGAATCAAAACAGCCATGAGGATCACTGTTTCATTTTATAGCATAACTTACTTCACAAAGCAGCTAACACTAGCAAGCACAGCTGAAATGGAAAAGCCAATTGCAAAAGGATGAACATGAAGAGGAACAAACTGCTGAACGCCATGGGAGCTGGCGGAATTGGGAGGCAGCAGGGAACCTGCAGCCCACAGAAAACAACCCAGGGGCACACGATCACTTGGTCACTTCTACTGACTATTAATCAGAGACCTGCCATGGGACAAGCTGTTAGTGTCTAGTAAACAGGTACCTAAACATTAAGATTCAGTTCATTCTAACATAAATCACACTGTCCGGTCATTCCTAGAGACAGCAGCTCAAGCAGAATAACACTTCGGTCCCCATCTCTGACTTAGAATATTCAGCCCCCAACCTGATTCAGTGAAAACTTCCTCAAAACATGGTTTTGAAACTGTGGGAAGCATGTGCCAGTTTCTTCAGCTGGACAGCATGGCTGGGACAATAAAGACAGAAGCTGAGTCTGTACTCATCCCGTGTCACTTATTGCCTGTGTAACCCTGGAAAACTACCTATCTATAATGAGCTTCGTGGGGCAGCAGATCTTATCAGTGCCTTGTCCTTACCTTCAACTTTACTGTCTCCAAGTGCATTCTTGCCTTAAGGTTTCTTGTTTTCTTACAAATGGAGCACATTGTGCCTGCTCTTAAGGTTCCCCAGGGTCAGCTCTCAACCAATGAAGATGGGAATCTATATGTAAATATGTACTGGTGTAAAAATATCTCACCTCCCTTGGCCCGTGAGTGGACTGGCTCTAAGACATGTTCTACATCAGCCCCCAGATTTCTATGGCAGAATCAGGCTCCAGATAACCACAGTTTTGTGTTTTTTGTTTTTTTTTTTTAAACAACAAACTGTCTCCCTTTATCTTGTTTTTGTTGTTTTGTTTGTTTGTTTGAACAACAAACTGTCTCCCTTTATCTTGTTTCTCTACCCATATTCTGGGGTTTCCTGAAATCATCTCACCCTATATCACATTTGTACAATGTGTTAAATCAATACTATATTTTGACCAAGTAAACTGCCTGTGTTCTGTCCCCCAGGGTCATAACCTCACATCTCCAAGGACAACTCAGAGAATTTCCATCTCAAAAAGCCCACTTTTTTTTTTCTTGATTTCCAGCATACAATTGGGAATATTTACACAAGGGGGGAAAAACTGTCTGTGAATAAGTTTTTCTTTCTTAACTTTGCAAGGTCCTATGAGAAATTCAAGCATTCAAAAAAAAAAAAAAGTGAGCAAATATACCCAAAGGGCTTAAGGTTCCTTGATAATGATGCTACTGGAGAATTAGCTGTTATTAGCAGGAATGTTGAAGTCTAGAGCTTGTTAGCACATTCAGTTGGAGCAAAGGTGTTAATGAAAGTAGTGTTTGCATTTATTTCTCATCAAGGCTAAATGAAACTGGTAGAAGAGTCAGATCAAGTTCATCTTCAAGGGAAAGAAACAATTCAAAGCACATTTCCCCTTAATAGAACGACAGTTGTATAAGAATGACAGTTAATCTTATTATTAATCCTCATTGCTTTAGCTCTGGCTTTAGGGTCAGGGCACCTAGTGCAAAGGAGCATCTGTAGTGCAGTAGCTGGCAGACATACATAGCAGTACAACCCTGGCACTTTGCATAGGCTGCCACTTTCTACACCGCAGTGCCAGTGTAAGCTCCCTCTGGGGAGCTTATTCCTCTTAGGGGGTCTATAATTTTGGGGAAGCCTAGTAATTCTGATATGTGTCTCAGGGTAACAATTGTTTCAATTCTTTCCCCTTTTAATCAGTTCAAAGTCAGACCCATTTCAGTGCTGATGGGCCAGTGCCATCCATAGGGAATACTCATGATCCATTTTCTGTTCATTTAAGGGATTTAGGAATGCTTGGTAGACAGCATCTTATTGGAACCAAAGCTTAAAGGACATTGACAAACCTGCTCTGAGATGTCATAAAAATTTTTTCCTCTGGTGCCTTGGGCACCCTTATAACTTACCCATGGAAAGGATTGCTCCCCCAAATTATCATTTTTATGGGTACAATTCAGGCTCCTATCTGATCCTTTGTTAGTAAAAAGTATTTAAATGTAAAAGGGCACTTTGATATGAAGTCTATGGAGGCTCCCCTCCCTCCCAGTTTATTTGGATACTTCACCAAACTGAGACCTTGGGGCTGGCTGCTTCATGCTTATTTCATTTTCCCATTCAATCCATTTTCTCTGAACAGGAGACATAAGCAGTGAAGCCAATATAGTTTTATTGGATCCAATGCACTGCCACTAAAACAAATATATGTACACTCAGGCCAATACACTTTTATTAAAACAAATAGAATTTAATTCAAACCAGCATTCAATACGTTTTCTCAAAGCAATGAAATTAAGCTCTACCAGTACTTCTGCTCAATATGTTTTCCCAATCAAATCCATTTGAACAAAGTGAAATATATTTATCATAGATAACACATTTTTATTAAAAACAAATTCACTGAAACCAAGTTTCCCTTTGAACCAATAGATAGAAATTCCAACCAATTGTACAATTAGATCATAGAAACTGATGTATTTTTACTTAGCAAAAAGCACTTCTACTCAAATCCACTTTAAACACACTAATGAATTATAAAAGTTTCTCCAACGATGTCTTCAATGGACTATTTTCCCAAAAGTATGTCCTTTGGGATTGAAGTACAATCTAGAATATTGAAAAGCACTTACGGCAACAGACTAATGCTGGAATAGGATTACAATAAATCCAGATACTAAATGATGAAACATTTATTCTACCTGTGTGTACTTAAGAGTCAAGTTGTTGAATGTATGGAAATACATAAAGAGATCCATGAGGGCATTTTTTAGTTGTGTTTGCTGCTATTCTTCATTATTCAGAAAAATCCTTCTTATCAGTGTTCAAAGTGTTACCAGTTCTCATCTCCCCAAGGTTAACTAGTGGAATGGCAGGTCATTTACTTGTGTGGAATTTCAATCCTGGTACCTATGTCAAAAATCCATAACCAAGACTTTCGATGAATGACAGGAAGCAGAACTACTTCCAAGTGTCACGCACACTTTGGAAGCCAACGAATACACTCGATACACGCAATAGTATTCAAATGTGTCCTACCTCTTTTCAAGGTCACTGTGTTTTGGAGATGAGGCCGACTCTCAGGGAGAAAAGCACACCTAGAGAAATTATAGCAGACTCTGCCAAAGAATGTTAGGGATCTCGTCAATGACTACTGTGAGTCCCTCTCCATCTCCCTCCACGGCAACCTCCGTACTTTGTCTTTTCTGCCTCCATCCTACCCAAAGGCGGCAGGACCTGAGAAGAGAAAAAAGGATTCTATCCCCTTCACTAATCAGTCCAGAAAACACTGTTTAAACTAAGACTGTGGGTCCACATAGCACTTTATTCATTTTGCCTGGAAAACTACACAAAGTACAGATTGTGTGCATAACGCATTGGGCGAATGATTCATGGACCTCTGGAGCACTTTGACCTTGAATTGTTGGATCCTCTTCCTCTGAAACAGCTGGTTCTGAAGGATTCTTGGAGAACTGTTAGCCCAAGATGTTCATCGGAATTATTTATTTAGAAAGATGAAATGTTAGAAGTCCAGGTATATATACCAGTAGTACCGGGGTACTGTTGAGATGCATTCAAATAAAACCTTCCTGGAGCATTCTAAAGTATGAATAGTCACACATTAATGCAAGATATTTCAGAAAAACCTAGTCCCAGCATGTGATAACTGACTGCCAAAGGAAGAAGGAGCCATGAGACTGAAAAAAGAGGCAGACATCTGGAATTGCACACAGTATACTTTATTTGGACTTATGAACAAAAGCAAGTCTTGGACAGTGGCAAGACAGGTGGATTCTTATAATGGAAGGTAAAAGAAAAGGGTTTATATCCAAAGCTAGGCAAAGGTGGGCTGTGGTATAGGGGAATTTATCTTGCCTTTCCCAAATCTACTAACAAGATCACATATCAGTTAAGAAATAGTCCAAGCCTGAGTGGTCAGCACAACACACTCGACTAATTTAGCAATTGTTTGTCCTATAAGGCTTGGAACTCTAAGTGCTGAGTCCACCTGGTGGAGAAAACACAATTAGAATCAAAATGGCTACATTCTGGTCAAGCTAGATTCCTGTACACTCACTGGACATGACGTTGTAGGGATATCTCATTGAATGGGGGAATATTCTTGGCATGATATTAAATTTTTAAAATGTTTAATAGTCATAGGTAGTAATTTTTATCTTTGTAAATTACATATGCACTCCTATGCATAGACAAAAACAGAGGAAGATTACACTACAATGTTAAAGTGGTTAAATGAATGACAAATGTATAAATTTCTCTCCCTTTAATTCATATCTTATAAATTTCCTATAAGGAGTATGCAATATTTTTGCAGTATTTTGTTTAAAAGGAAGTATTAAAAATGTGACATTAAATCCAATTTAAAAGGTGGTGACCAAATCTTGCATCTTCCTCTGATGCCATCCTCTCAGAAAAGTTTAGTATTCCATGTTACAGTCTATGTCTTTTTGCATGCTTCTATTTAAGGGCTTTGTTCACTAGATTTTCTGACATCAACCTAAACAAGAACCAAGTCAGTAAATTCCTCTTTGAGTGTGTTCTAGGAAGCAGAGTGTTTGGCCAGCACAGAGGCTTTGAATGTTTTGTCACATGATATGAACTATGGCTTTTGTAGATCACGAATTTTCCAGGTTTTCCCTCTGCTTTTGCTCAGAGCAGGGCCTCGTAGTTTCAGTGATCTCATCTCAGATGTCTGGTAGCATCTATTTCCTCTGTTCCTTTTTGGTAATTTCAATGCTACTTTCTTCCTGTGGCATTCTGCTTTTTTTGCTGTATTTACTTAGAAAAGAGATCCAGATTTATTTTGGAAATAGGTTTTAATTTCAAACAAATCCCAAGGACATAAATTCTTTAAAAATATAAATATTTGACCATAACTAAGAAAAGAAAGCTCCTTCTTGGGAGCCTGGTGGGTCTGCAGATCTGGGCTACTCAGGGACAGTGATGCCTGAAGAGCAGCCAGGGAAGACAGAGTCTCAGGAGTCATTGTACTTTCTTGGCTCTGATGCAAGCTCTACTGGTCTCTGCCTTCCACTGACAAGGACAGGAGAGTGACTGGAGCAACGCTTTGGGAGCAGGAGACAAGGGAGGGTCTGCCTGGAACTAGGAACTGGCTTCCTCCTTCTCTAGATGTTCTCTGTGCCATTCCAGGGAGGGTCAGTCTCTCTGAGCTTCTTCAGGACCTGTCTCCTTGTCACAGACTGGGCCTCCTTTATACAACTGGGGCTTTCCGAAGTGTTTTCCCTGTGTCCAGTTATGAGGATGGAGTTGAGAAGGAAAAAAGGAGAGAGATGCTGTGGTGGTTGCTGGTAAAAAAAGAAATACAAACAGATAAATGGACAGCAACAGACCAGACACACATGGAGTACTTGGAACACGTTTAATTAATACTGACATGAAACCCCAGGGTAGAAATAATTGCTGTTTATTGCATTGTTTCAGATGAAAAATAGAAGAAATAAAATGGAGCTATCAATGTTATAAACTTTCCCATCTTCATTGTAAGTAAAGAATTTAGGGCCAGGAATATAGCTCAGCAGCGCAGTGCCTGCTTGGCAAGGAGGTCCTGGGTTAGATTCCCAGTACACACACACACACACACACACACACACACACACACACACACACAAATAAATATTTAAAAATAAAAAGCAGAAAGCAAGGTACCGGGGATTCAGGGATTTGTTTTTCTTTGCAGAAGGCAATGTCTCCATTGAAGGCTGTCTACAAGGCATTGTGTTTTCAATACTGTTGCCTATAATTACATTTTCTCTTCCCTGGGGAAGGGTCACCAGAGTCCTCAACCCTAACCCCAGGCCAGTTCTCTCCCAGCTTATTCTTGACAAGGAACCAATTTTCCCCTCCTCATCCATGTTCAAAATACCCCACTCACCAGTTCTTTGTGGTCCTGGAAAAGGCTTTCTCCAGAACCTGTCTGTACCTTAGTCAATCAGTACACTAATGTCCATCAGAGTTCATGCTAATGACATTCGGCGGCTGCCCCTCTATCACAGAGATGGCCACTAAGCCTCAAAGAAGTTGAGGAACACAATCAGGTCACACTGCTCCTCTGTGAGCTGAGTGACTGAGCTAGTGCTGCCCAAGCAGCAGACTGTGTGCCCTGGGGACCGACCCCGCTCCTTGCTGTTTTCCTGCAGTGTCTCAAGGATCCTCTGGCTCAGTGTGCACCTGGTGCAGAACAGGAAACTGAGGCCCACGGAGGTGAAGTGCCTTGTTCAAGGTCACTCCAACTGTGCCAGTTACTTGGCTTCCCTTCATTCTACCATGCACCGTAATTCATTATATTAAAACACTCTAGTTAATACTTTAAGCTGCCAAAAACTTGTCACAAAATTTATTGCCAGCATTTTCTGAGAGAAAATAGCTTAGTTCCAACCTCTTTTTCCATCTTTATCATTATCATCTTCCTCATCATTAATCCTAATAAACAGCACAGCTGTGGTCTTATTTGACCTCTTTTTGGTTCTTCACCCTGCCCGTGCAGGTTGCCATTGTGTGACAACATGCTCTGAAATGGGCATGAAAAGGAAAGGCCTGGAAAAGATGGGAAGATGATTCTCTCTCTCTCTCTCTCTCTCTCTCTCTCTTTCTCAGTAGTTTTAGACATTTTATATTGGTCAAAGCATGAAGGTTTTAAGTATTGATCAATGCATAGAGAATGAGTAGAAAGAGCACTCGAGAATCAGTTGAATTTTGTTTAAAGTTGGGAATAAACTACTGACAAACCACCTTGCTAGTTGTCTTAAGTAAGTGAATGCAACTATCTTCTGTAAAATCGGACGCTAGCACACAATGGACTTAAAACATTCATTAACTTGAAATGGCAGCATTCGAAGTTCTTTTTATTGCTAGTTTAAAATTAGCAGAATGACTCAGTTCCTGTCCATCTGCAGTTCAGTTGTTCAGCTGGAAGTTTCAAAGGCAGCAAAGATCCTAATAGGTAAATATCATGGGGGAGGGGTCCTAAAATTGATTAGACCTGCAAACTTCTTGACTGGAGGCAGTGTACACCACACACACTTAGATCTCTTTAAGGGTTTTTAGACTGATTTGAATTTGCATCAACCCTGCATGTAACTATTGCATGAAACACACTCTCACTCACTCACACAACCACAGAATTCACACTGGAAGAAGGAGGGACAAATCATTACCTTCGGGCAAAATGAGCTACTGCCGGGCTCCACAATGAGTCCAAGTTCTCCCCCTAACATCTCAACAGGCTAGAGTACTTTCGACAGTGTATCATTCAAACACAGCAGAAGTTTTACTAAATTTCACAAGGAAAAGAATAAACCAAAGGAAAAGAAATGTGGCATTTCACAGCTGTTTTCTACAGGGCAACTGACTTCAACAAAACCAAGCCTGCCTTGTCCCTGAGAGCTCTGCTAGCAGAGTGGAGGCATATCTCAGTTTTAAAATGCCTCCTAATACCATTTGGTAAATTAACTTTTGTGGCTGGACATTGCATTCCAACCGCAGGGAATATTCCTTCCCTGTCAGAAACTCTGACAGTCCACTGCCATGGTGAAATGCCAGGAACCTCTTAATATTTTTCTTGATTTCTTTAAGAGTTAACATTAGACATATTAAGAGCAACAACCCAATCATTAAGCCCTGTGTGGTTCTCCTAGGAGCCAGCTCTATCGCTTTAATCAGATTATGGACAACTCATTGGCATCCCTGCCATCTATCTTTTTTGTTTACACACATACACCAAGCGGCATTCTTCTTAGCATCAAAAACAGTAATCAAAATTGAGAACAACAAAAGACCTTTCATTATTTACCGTGTTAAGTAACATCTATTTGCTTTCATTAATTTGCAAACAACCAAGTACACTGGAGCTGATCAAATCTGGCAAGCGTTAATTACGGCCGGCCGAGGTCTGGGGGTGTTTGGTCTGCAGTGAAGGATGACCCGGAGGTGAGACTCTGCTGAAACCTGGGCCAGCCAGGCCTCAGAAATCACCTGGCTCTCAGGGTTTTCAGGATGACATAAATGGATGTGAGCTTGTCACTGGAAAACTGGAAAGTTACACGCTTTTTCCCCCCTTTTGGTTTGTTTTGTTTTCAATCCCTCAGCTTTATCGCCCGTTTTATGGGCTGGAGTTAAATGGCAGTACAATGCAGTTTGCTCTCTTACTGCTCAGTGCGAACAGCCATGATGAGCCATAATTAGAAGTAAAACCACCACATAAATAACACGGCAGAAAAACTGCCACTATGAGAAGCCAGACTTTGGCTACGGGACACTTCAACTGTTCCTGTGTATCCATCATACTTAAGGGCCACCGCGTGTTTTAGCCCATATTTGTCTTACTAATGCCGCAACGGGAGCCATTTAGACTTTCAAATAAGCTTTTGAAAACAGAGAATGCAGGTTTAAACAGACTGTCTGTGGCTAAGTATGATGTACAAACCCATCACCTAGAGGCCAGGACAGCTGCAAGGGCTGGGAGGGAGGGAAAGCTAGGAGAGTCCTGAGGCCAGGGACAGAACTGGGAGGACGAGGGGAGACTGAACCTCCTCCATCCCCCATGGGGAGCACAGCAGATCAGACTTCTGCTGGGGTCTAGGGAAGGGGCGACACCTTGCAAATTTCACTTTTATGCCCTACCCTTGTAGATGATGTGGGAGTAAAAAGCCTAAGGTTTTGAGCATCTAGTAGCTCCTAGGCCTTTTGCACCAATTTTCATTAGTTTTCACTGCAGCTTTAGGAAGTCAAGGAAAATGAAGAGAAAACCAACAGCTAGTGACTTTCTACATTCAGAGTTCACCTGCTCATTTGCAAAGAAGCAGTCAATAGAAATTTATAGGACTGAGGCTTACTACACTGGTGACATAAAATAATCAGAATAATTTTCTCTTTTTCTCCTTTAATTTTCCTAATATAAAGAATTAGGAAACAAATTCAAGCAAGTGAATTGTGGTAGGAGGAATGCTTTGTAGTGGTATGTTTTTCCAAGCCTGAGTCATTTTTAAAAAATTAATTTAAGTATAATCATTTGGTTTTTGAAAATGCTATATATATTTTCCTGTGATAAACCAGAATAGTTATGATCTGACTTTCCTGTGAAATAAAACACAGCATTCCTTTGGATAGCCTAAATAGATAGGCTATCCAAAGAATCCACATAGATTCACTAAAAAGGATGGATTGTTTTCTCCTTGTCTCCTTTCCTTTTCAGACTCACTCAAGCAAATAAACAAAAGTAAAAATAAAACCAAAATTCATTTCAAGCTCTGTGTTGAAAAGTTTTGATTGTTGTATTTTAAATGTGTCTGGTATTGAACAAAGAATTTAGTGAAATGGCTTCACACTTTACTAGATAACACAGATCCATGTCACACATGGCTTTTGTCTCCATTTATATCTCTGCAGGCCACATATGGCATGGAACTGGGCATTTTTTAAATTAAGATATGAAGTGCTCATTTTTTGTGTGTGGACCTGCTATATTCTAACAAATTTACTGCATGTCTCAGAAAACACATAGCTTTGCCAAAGTTGGTGTGTAGCCCAGCATGGTTTATCTCCAGCCCACAGCTCTTTCCCTGAATTCAATACTGCAGGCACAATTTAATGCAAACCCAATTTATGACTTAATGCTCTAGGGACCTAGTGGGAGATTGTTACATTATTCTTTTCTAATCCTATTTGTGTTTTAATTTGCTAAGTCTGTAATGAGGTGCATGCCTTGAATAGATTCAAGATCTTTCACATTGCTTTTGACTTTGTTTAATATAATAGATTTTACAGTTTGCATTAAATACCCAGGTGCTACGGTCAGTATTATCTCTTTATTTTCTCAACAAGAGTGAATAAAATTAAACCATGAAAGTAATTGTATACATGTTTCCTTGTTTATTGTAATAGTTTATTTCCTGTTATAATTCTTGATTCAAATTACATCTGTTCTCCAAAAGTCAATTCTCCATGGGCCCCCACTTCCCCTTTCATACAATTGTTAGCCTCGGAAGAGAACGGAGTATTGGCTGACAATTGATTAGTTAAATAACAATGGGATATGTTTTCTAGTCCAATTTATGATACTTTAATTAAACACAAGGAAAGAAAAGGGAGGAAGGAAGAAGGAAGGAAAGAAATGAGAGAAAAGAATGGAGTGAGAGAAGGTGCTGTGTCACTATTTGCATGCCACTATTTTATTTCTGATGTTCGCCTGAAACCTACCATCCCTAATCAATGCTACCACATCACCCAACTCCACCGTGTGTCATTTGCCGTCCATAACTGTGTTATAGCCAATTATAGCTAAATTCTCTGTTCTGTATGCACAATCAAAGGGCGTCTGGAATGCATTCTGTTATTTTCTGAATCCTATTATTGCAGACATGTTTATTACATTCAGAAGATGGCTTTCTGAAATTACATTGGAATTGTACAACCCACCTGCCATTTACAAACAAAAGGACCTAAACATTTCTTAACAAGGAGAAAGTTCATTTCCCTTTTCCTACTAACTTTTCTTATGCTATTTTCTCCTATAACTATTTTTACAAGACTCCTTCCCCAAACATCTATATATTTTTTAACATGATTAAGCTCTCAAGCCAGGGCTTACTCTGAATGAATAACATCACAGGTAGAAAGGAGTTGCAAACCAGTTTTTGACTCCTGTGGTAGATGCTGGCTGTAATTTTCACCATTAATTTTTCCTCAAACTAGGAATAAAAGAATTATAAAGTGAACCCCAAATTACAACTATTTGATAACCCCCTCAAATAACTCTTTTATGTTGGATGTGAAAAGAAAAACATTTTAAGTTGTGTCCTTAAATTTCATTTGGTGCCATTTTAAGAGGAAAGTGAGTGGTGTTAGAAAGACACATGATATCTATATGAAAGTATAGTACTTCATCATTAATTATTAAGGGAGAAATGAAAGTGTTTCTAAACTAAATGCTTTCCTTTTGCCTTCCACTCTTAAAAAATTTTCCCCCAAGCTTACTTTATTACTGGTATTTGCCTCACAGAGCCAGGGGATATTACTACCTTTTTATTTGCTATTTTTACAGGACCCAACAAAGTGCTTTTAAAATATATAACCACTTAATTCAAGTCAAGCCTCTTCAATACTCCTTTCATTCAAGCCCTTTCTAATTTGTTTTCCTCCAGCCAGGAGCCTGGAGAAGACACTGTGATTTATGTTTTCATTTATTTATTTTATTTAGGCTTTTCATTTAAGAAAAGAAATTCTGCACAACCCCCACCACCCTACATTTTACATCATCTCACCCTATCCCTCTGCATTTGGACCAAAAGAACTTTCTCAGAGTTTCAGACTGATGCCTTGGGAGCTTGGACTACAGCCTTCGGGAAGCTGGGAGCGGATTCCTTGCACCAGAAGAGTGGGAACCCCTAGCCAGGACTTTAGACTCCCATCTTCCAGAGAGTACCAGTTGTGTCTTTTCCATTCTTTATCCCCAAAAGTCCTGCCTGGTAAAGAGTTCACAACACAAAGACCTGGGGAAAACCAACCTTTCCTTCAAAATGGAAACTGCTTTGTATGGGGTTTAAATGCCACAAAGACGTGATTAAAGGTGTGTACTTTGGAAGCAGGAAGGATATTGAAGCTCAAAGGGGAGTGGAGTAAAAGAAATTTCTACATGGCATGCAAGGGTTTCCAGCTCAGGAGTTCAGCCACCATGGGCTTGAGTCTCTCAGTTCAATCTTTTACTCGATGACTTTGAATCAGTTACTCTTTCTCTAAACCAGTTCATTGATCCAGTGGGTTCTTCAACCAGTACTTGTTAGGCATCTGCTCCTGGCATGTCCCAGGCACTGATAGGTAACAGGTACCTACATAGACAGTGTCCCTGTCTGCTCTGATCTGGTGGCACAAATAGAAAGCATCTACAATAAGGTGTGACAGGCATGATAATAAGGGAAGCCAGAGAAGTCTTCTTGAAACAAGTGATATACAAGTGACAGGTGATTTGTTTACCTAAGTACAAAATAGGGGATAATACAATACCTGCCTCATGAGGTCTCTATGAGACTGAGTGAGATAATGTAGAACTAGAGCTTTGTATTGTTGATGGCATAAAGACTTGATTTTAAAAAATCAGTAAAGCAATTATTGTCATTATTGCTAAGAATTGCCCCAAGATTCCTGAAGAAATAGTATTAGAGCATTGTGACACTTCACCTGCAAGAAGATGCAAGCTGTATCCTGTAGTCCTAATTCTTTTTCATGGAGAGAACTAAACAATAATGTTGTCTGTATAACATTAAATTTAAAGATAAATGAACTAAAATTAATAGGCTTTTAAGCAGAAATCACTAACAAGTGTGTATCAAAGGCCAGCTTCTCTAGAGCCCAAATGAATTGGACAACTCGGTGCCACCCACTCCAGCCAAAGAACGCTCCCTCCAAAACATGCTTAGCAGTTTATCAAAAGAAAAACATTTCATTTCATTTAAAAAGAATCAAGAAGCATTTTTAAATAAAATCATATTTGCTCAGGGTATTTTCAGAAACATATTCCCACAGAAGCAGTATTGGGCTTCACCTATAATGAAACAAAACCATACTTAGGAGACCCTGGGTCATTCACAAAGTGTTATGCCTGGCTAACATCATGCGAGTAATGGAGGTCTCCACTGCAACTCCTGAAATAATAAGATAATCAGTACATATGATTTTCAAATACTTATGCAAAGTTCATAAATATTTGAAGAAAATTATCTGTTAGCTGAGATGTAGAAGAATTCCTCACAGGAGTAAGAACTTTCACTTTAGCAAATACTCAGAGAGAACAATTTGGTAGCCTTCAGATAGTATCCAAGAAAGGTAACTTGCTTTGCATAGTAACAATGGAGGGATTTTGGATTTCTGAGTTCAGCCTGAAAAGCAGAGACAGAGAAGACCCGTTAGAAAAAGAGAGACAAAGTAGCAGTGAGATACCTTGAGGAAGAAAGCTGATAGAGGTTTATTGCAGGGTAGATTAGATAAAGAAATTATTTTGAGAAGTGATGCCAACATTTACAATTCCTAGTTATTTGCTAAGCTGGTTTGCTAGGTAACGTATGCTACAAACATACATGCATGCATGCATGGAATTGTCATTAACAGTCTATACACATTGCATTACATGAGTAGTAATCTGAAACTATCAAGGTCATTGGCAGTGTCTTGATGGCCCTAAGGCAAAGAAGAGAGAGCAACCTTAGGGCCCAAGAAACCCAAGGGTCAGCAGAAACAATAAGGTGGAGGAAGAAACCCCAAGAACACAAGCTCCAAAAAGTCATGGGAATCCTGGGCAAGGGAATGAGATGCATGTAGAATATAGGCAAAGGATTTGAGCCAGTTTTACCCAGCCTGAGCTATGCCTACATGCAAAAGATGCGAAGTGCTAATGCTTCTCTCACTGCAAATTCTTACTAGATCAAGGTAAGATGAAAATGTATGTGTCTATACCTAATGATTCCTCACTTCTGATCTGGAGTAATGGACAAACAGAAAAAAACCAAAGGGAGCTACTTTTTCCAATTTCAGAGACCAGCAAAGGCTTATTTACATTCTAATAGTATGGTCCCTGTAAGTAAGAGAACCCTGCTATCAGTGAATGGTTGCTGCTCTAATGACTAATTGATGGTAAGAGTGTCTAATGACCTAATAACTCATTATGGTTAGCTGAGCCAGCAGGGGGTCTTCAAAAATGTTTTGAATTTCACTCTGAGACTTTGTGAGTTTTCCAAAAAACACAAGGGCTGATCACAATGTGCAGTGAATTTTTAAGTATTTTTTTAAACACTGCAGTGAAAAACACATGGCCATTAATCCTTCTCAAAAATCGTTCCCCTCACTTCGAACACTCATCCAATTGTTCTTACCACTTTCGGAAGCAGTTATAGCAGTCCGCTTTTGTGAGTATCTATAGCTGCATAGTCATGGCTGCCTTAATGTTCTGAATCTATGCAAAATGTTTAAGGCAACTTCTGTCAAATGAAACCATTACAGTGTGTCCTCATTCACTGTATTCACAGGTTCTGGTACCATGCGACTTCTGGCTCTTCCCCAAGGTCAAAATGACCATAAAAAGTAAATGTTTCTAATTGCCATGGCAGCCACAGCAGATCAATTAAGGACAGTCATGAAGAAGGACTTCCAGAAGTGCTTCAGAAAATGGCAAGAATGATGGAAGAAGCGTGCTTGAAGCAAAGGCGGGTATTTTGAGGGGGGTTAATGGCAATGTGTCTTTTACTTTAACAGATTTTTAAAATGTAATCTTTCATCATTTTTGTGATCATATCTCATATATCAGACCATTGTCTAGTTTACTGATCTCACAAATGTGAGACCACAACAAAAATAGGATGGGTCTATATGAATATAACTTGAAAGTGTAAGGCAAATATGAGACCTACATGACAGAGATGTCACATTAACAAAATCATATTATGAGAACTCAAGAGAGACATTGTGGGAACCAAATGGGTTCTCAATAGGTACTTAGGTCAAGAATTGAGTATCACTATGGTAGCAAGAAACAGTGAGTAAATCCACCATTCATTCATAATTTAACAAATTAATGTTCCTTAAATACCTACATATTTATATTCCATTGGAGTATAGACAGATTACCTACATATATTAAGTCAATATATGCAATTACTATGCTTATATGAGGAAACTGAGGCTTTGACAAATTAGGAAGCTAAGAGTTATATAGCACGTACTTTAAATATCATACATTCAGTAAGGGACAAATCTGGGACTCAAATCCAGGTCTTTCTCCAAAATTTCTGCTTTTGTTTTTTTCTTATCCTAGTTTTTTCCTATCAGAGATCAAACAATTCAAGAACCTTATTCATTTTTTGGAAAACATTTGTCCCTAAATATATAAGGTGTGCCAGTTAATCTTAATTGCCAACTTGACTAAGAGACTCCTGGAGAAGTGATTGGATTATGGGGGTACTGTACAGATCAGTGGTTTAGTCCACTAATGGTCATAGCTGCATGAAGTGGGGCCCAGATGGATGTGAGTCACTGGGTCCTGCGTTTGGAGAATATACCTCTTGCTATGTTTTTCTGTTTTGTCTCCCAATGGTTGTAAATTTAACAGCCTTGCTCCCCCATGTCCTTCTGCCATGTTTCTTTCTTTCAGCCAACAACCATGAACTGAAATCTCAGAAACCATGAGCCAAATTAAACTTCTCCTCCTTTAAGTTGTGAGTGTTGAGTATTTTGTTCCAGCAATGGGGAAACTGACCATCAAAAGGAAAAGTGTTTCCTATTCACATCCATTTAAAAAGAAATAGATAATTCTACATTTTATGGCAAAGATAGAACAGTTAATAAAAATATTCAAGGAATCCCCAAATGATGGTGCTCAAAATTTTCACTTACCTGTACACTGAACCAGCACATACCTGAGCTATTACCAGCATAAGATGCTCAATTGATGGCTAGGTTTCCTTCCCTGCAACAACTCCACCCATGAATGGAGCTGTAACTGCCAACAAAGAAGGAGAGAGATCAGAAGCCAGTACCCTAGGAGACTGACACAGCATGCAGAAGAGTTTCATTAAATTTGAAAAGATACTGTTTATAGAATTTTCCTTCAATGCAACAAATTGAATCTTATGTTTAAAAGCAATCATCAGGTGGGGCAGGGAAGACCAAGGTGTCAAGACCACAGCAAGGAACAGATGTTGAGAGAGGTATGTCCACAACTCTGGCCAAGATATTTGTTCTCTAACTCCCATCACCATGGCTAAGGGCTGCCCCAGGGTACCACTTCCCTGACGCTTCCGACTCTGGCTAGTAAGCAAAGGTCCTGGTGAAGACCTAGCTGCAGGATGCTCAAGACAAGTATGAAAGACACAAAAAATGCTCTGAATGCCTCTGATACTTCTGCATTTTTCCTATAATGACCAGAACAATCCTCAGCCCACATGCTTCCATGAGCATACAGAGTAGGAACATATTTCCACCTTAGTAATACATAGTCGATACACCCAGTACCATGAGAGTGTATAATAGCCACATAAATGTCCCCAAATACGCCAAGCTATCAAGAGGCAGCTGTTCATCTCTCTTTTGAAGGATGCAGGCAGTGTTGGTTGACCTCTATTGTAGAACCAACATAGATTAGCTGAAATAATACTTTTAACAGTTTTTTAGTACCCAACTATATGTTCTGTTATAAGAAATAGCAAATGTTTAATCATAAATATTTTAATGGCTTCAGGGATTCATGGTATTCAATGACCGTGTTAAATGATAATAATCACATCTGGTTTATTACTATAGTAATTCAGCAGCTTCTCTTCAGCAGTTATTTTTTATTATATGTGCTGTGCTACTGTCATGGTCATTTATAGCAGTAATATTTTAAAGTGGCTCATTTGTTTGTTTAAGGACAGTTTCACAATATATTTCTATATTAATATACATTTTGTACTATTATTTCCAAGCTGCCACTGGAAAATTGATCCCCTGTTATGACTGAAGAGGCAGGAGATATGTGAAATGTCCAAGCAGAGATGCAGTAGGGGACCAGATGGGACTGTTTCAGTGCCCGGTGGGGGTTGTAACAACTGCTGTCAAGCCTTGTTCAAAAATAAAGAAGTGCATTAAGAAATAGTTAAGAAATAATAATAAATGAGGGGCCGAGATATAGCTCAGCCAGCTGCACAAGTGCATGCCTGGCAAGAACAAGGTTGTGAGTTCAATGCCTGGTACCAAAAAGGCACATAAAAAATAAATAAATAAATAAATAAAATAGAAATAATAATAAATGTAAAGACAAGATTCCAAAATTAGAGAGGTATCACATGACAAGCATGACAAGATACCTGGGGAGAACCCCAAGACACGGGTTTGCAAGGTCCAGGGTAGTCATCCATATTTGACAGCCTCTAGGTTTGAAATAAAATGATAGGAAACAAAACATGAACAAATGTGAACTTGCAAAGGGCATCAAAGGCAGGTCAGGGTTACTCACTGGGTAGCTTAGCCACCGATACTGATTTCAGATCTACTCCAGATGGGCACCAGAGTGAGTTGCTGGGGCATGGGCAAGCCATGACCCCTTAAAGGCTGTTGATTGGAGTGGTTCCAAGCAGCAGGAATTACACTATCTTGCGTGTGGTACCTCCTGCATCCCTGTCCATTCTGATGCATCAGGAGGTGTCACTTGTAATAGGTTAAACACTGGCCTGAAATCATACCTTGCTCCTTAGGGGATGGAGGAAGAGAAAGGGTCTTGATAATCCAGGGTAGTTAATTCCCTGTGACGTTCTGATGAAGCAGGTTGTACAAGAGCAGAGGAGCCTGAAGAAAGCAGACAGGCTCCCGCTCTGCTTCCTCTCTCCTGGATTCTGATTGGTTGGGTGACAGAGGGCAAACGGCTTTTATGGCTATGAATGATGTATGACCGTAAAATGGTCTGTAACCAGAAGTGCCAACTGACATGCCTGCTGATTTAACAGACACCCAGGGTTATGTTTGTAGAGATGCTTAAGTAAACACATGCTAGCTTTGAGGCCATTTACTAAGCAATCATTTCTCTCACTCTTCCTTTCTGTTTTATTTTACCTCATCATAAAAAGGATAGTAAAGCTATGATTCCCTTTCTTTATAATAATGAAGATTTACTCCTAACAGTGGCAGTTCCTCTTCTCTCCTTTCTATTGTCTGATGCTTTTCCCCTCTTTCTATCAGCAGGGAGAGTTGTGATAGACTTGGGGACACACCACAGGATGGGAATTGCAGCCACCTTCAAGGAGCTGTCCCTTGGAATAGGAAAGACTCTGCTTTGCTTTTGTATTAGGAGAATTAGGCAAAGAAATCCCTGAGGTTACAGTTAGGTCAATGGATAAGGAAGACTTCTGTTCAGCTACAAATCACCAAAGCATCAGAGATAAGAACGACAACCTTTCCTTTGCATTTTCACACTGAAAAATACTCCGCAAGCACATTAGCTTCTGAAGCCAAAGCCGTGGGTTTCTCTGATGCATTGGTTACTTGTAGCAATGATGATTAATGCAAAGTTAGGCTCCGGTCTGGGAGCTTGATTTTATGTGGCTACTGAATGATCATTAGAGAAATACAAATTTTACTATATATATAATTATCCCAAAATCAATTGAACAGAAACCCAAAATACATTATAGAGCAGTTCCTACCTATATCTGTGGAAACCATCACATCTAATTTTATATTCTAAGCTGAGTAAGGAACAGGAAACCAATATCCAATTTTTTTCGTACTGGATGTCAACTAGACCTCATCGTCTCTTTCACAAGGCTCCTGAAGGTATCACCAAGGACTCACACTGGTGCTCAAGATAAAATCTGTTTGCCATTCCTATTCTAGAATTTACAACTCTTTACTTTCAACAGAAAGAATCAACTAATGGAATTATTTGTATTCTAAAGAGAATGTAATTTGCATTTTTAGTCTTTCTTGGATCAGTTTTGATGGTGTTTGGTACACTTGCTCTATTTCACTGGTCTTGATATCTATTTTTTAAATTACTCATTCTTTCTATTCTGTTTCCCATGCCATTTATTTCAACTTTTTGTTTTAGTAATTTCTCTAGTTTCATTTTTGCATTATTATTGTTATTTTTGTTGTTTTCCCAGTTTCTGAAGACCAGTACTAAGATTTTATTTTTTAGATTTCTTTCCTTTTTAATAAGAGAGCAAAGGCCACAAAACTATCACACAGGGAGCAAACTGGAGCTGTAGCCTGTTTTTGTTCAAATTGAGAGCTAAAAATCAATTTTATATTTTAAAGGATTGTAAACAAAACAAAAAAGGATCTATGGCAGAGACCATAAGCTCCACAAAGCTCTCAGCCTTCACAGGAAAAAAATTGCTACACCTGGGTGTAAACATTGAAAGCTATGCTTTTACCTCTGAGTACAGCTTTCACTCTGTCCCATAAAGTTATATAAATTGTTTATTTTTCACTGTTTCCTATATACTTTATAGTTTATTTTTAGTATTTTCTTTTATCCAAAGGTTAAATGTATTTTATAATATCAATATATTTTTGCCCATATTTTGATTATTTATATCTATTTTATCAGCTTATGACAAGAGAATGTCACTAATCTTTGTTCTTTATACTAAATATAATAAATCCAATTCCTTCCAGTCTTTCCTTGGCTATTTCTGTTTTTCCTGCAGGCATCTGGGTTTACTATCTTTATAATAGTTTTCTATGTAGAAATTTTTTGACTTTTACCTGAGGATCAATGGAACAGATTAGAAGATGCAAGCACAACTACAAAGACACTCAGCCACCTGATATTTGACAAAGTGGCTAAATATGTCCCCTGGAAGAACAGCCTCTTTAATAAATGGTGTTGGAAAAATTGGCTCTCCACTTGCCGAAGACTGAAACTAGACCCATGCATATCACCAAGCACAAAACTAAAGTCTAAATGGATCAAAGACCTAAATATTAAAACAGAAATACTAAATCTACTGGAAGACGAGGTAGGTAGAAATGTTGGAGACACAGGGGTAGGCAGAGAATTTATGAACAAAACGCGAGCTGCACGGGAAACACTTCAAAGAATCAACAACTGGGATCTCATATTATTGAAAAGTTTCTGCACTTCAAAGGAAATCACCAACAGAGTGAAAAGAAAACCCAGAGTGGGAAAGAATTTTAGCCAGCAACCCCTCAGACAAAGGACTTATATCCAGAACATGTAAAGAATTGAAAAACATCAATCCCCCCAAATTCAAAGACCCTCCCCAAAAATGGGCATCTGAGATGAACACACAGTTCTCAGAGAAAGATATACAAATGACAAATAAATATGTTCACCATCACTGGTCATTTGAGAAATGCAAATTAAAACACCACTGAGGTTTCACCTTACTCCAGAAAGAATAGCTGCCATCAAGAAATCAACTGATAACAAATGTTGGTGAGGCTGTGGGGAAAAAGCAACACTGCTCCACTGTTGGTGGGAATGTAGACTGGTGCAACCACTATGGAAATCCATATGGAGAATCCTCAGAGGACTAGGATTGGAAGTTCCATTCAATCCAGCTATTCCCCTCCTGGGTATTTTCCCAGAACTGAAAAGTTCATATCACAGTGATATCTGTGCACCCATGTTCATAGAAGCACAATTTGTAATAGCTAAATCTTGGAAATAACCAAGATGCCCATCAACTGCAGAGTGGATGAAAAAGATGTGGTATTTTTACACAGAGGAATATTACTCGGCTATAAAAAGGATGATCTTGAGGCCTTCATAGGTAAATGCATACAACTTGAGACTATCCTCATTAGTGAAATAAATAAGAATCATATTTATAAATATCACATCGTGTCTCTAGTGTAAAAAGTAATAAGAACTATAAGAGTAATAAAACCCAAAATGTGTAATTGCTATTGTAAAAAAGAGAGGAAAAGAAAGGGCTCTAAAGGATACAACTGCATGTATGTTTGAGTGTGTAAAAGAGATGACCATACTGCTGAATCTTTGTTGGATCTTTGAGCAGAACTGTTTGCAGTCTCACTGTTTGAATGTCTACTATGTATCCGTTAATTTTGTAACTTGAACAACTACATCCAAGACAACAATATGTAATTTATCAACTAGTGATTTCTTAATGTTTTTTTTCTTTTTTCTTTTGGAATTCTGTATTGTTGCTATCTTTTTTCTTTTGCTTTTAGTTCTCTTTAAATAAAAATTTTTTAAAATGCATAATTGCTATTGTAAAAAAGAGAGGAAATAGGAAGTGCTATAAAAGATATAACTTCATGAATATTTAAGTGTCTAGAATTGATAACCATATTTCTAAGTTCTTGTAGGATTGTTGTACAGATCTATTTGCAGTCTCACTGCTTGAGTGTCTACTTTGTATGCTCTAATTTTGTAACTTGAACAACTATTTCTAAAAGGACAATATGTAATTTATCAACCAGTGATCTCTTACTGTTTATCTTTTTCTTGAAATTCTGTAACATTTCTACCTGTTTTCTGATTTTTTCTCTTTAAATAAAAAAAATTTTTTTAAAGTACTAATACATTCTACAACATGGATGAAACTTAAAACATGCTGAGTGATAGAAGATTGCCATAAAAACTTGCATATTATTTGATTCTCTTTATGTAAACTGTCCAGAACAGGCAAACCTTTAGAGATAGAAGGTAAATGACTGGCTACCTAGAAATAGATACAGGCTTGGGGTGTTGGAAAGTGAGAGGTAATTGCCAAAAGGCTTGGCATTTCTTTTTGAGGTTATGAAAATATTATAAAACTGATTTTGGTGATGGCTGCACAATTCTGTGACTATACAAAGAACCACTGAATTTTATACCTAAAATTGGTAAACACTATTGTATTAAATTACATTCTAAAAAAAGTTCTACAAATAGTGTTTTAAAGGGACACTGAGATAATTTGGATCATAACCTTTTATATTAGTAAGCTTTTCCCATCAGTGAGACAAAATACCCAATACCCACAACTTGAAGAAGAGATTTAATTTGGTTCACAGTTTTAGGGGATTCAGTCCATGCTTTCTGGTTTCAAGGCAGAAACCATGGCAGAAAAAAAAAATGCTTAGTTCATGGTGCTGCTTTCTTTTGAGGAGAGACAGGGTATGTGGCCCTGACACAAGGAAATGCTGTCACACTTGTGTCTTCTCATCCTAACGCCCTAGAAGCTCAGATCTACTTCTGTCATTGAACACAGCTTTCCTTGCTTCTATTTCCTATTAACAAAAACCATGAGACCTTAAAAACTGCCAAATAAACTGAATCATTATTTCTGTGTTTCACAATTTGTAAAATTGACTTCATACACTTTGATAACTCTATCTTACATATCTCCAACTTTAAATTTTTTTCTCTAGAAAACTGTGGGATATCACAGGACCCAAAATAACACTGCCATAAGAAAGCTAGAAGTTTATTTATAGTCTCTCAGGGACTATGTCACAAGAAGTTCCATAGTATGGCATTTCTGCTCCACAATGTCTTTAGGAGTTCAGTTTCCTTCCAAGGAGTAACTGCTGCCTTCACAATCCAAGATGGTGACCATCACATGCACAGTCCAAGCAGCAGGATATAGAAAGGGGTAAGAAGGAAAGAAGAAGGGGCAAGAGGCAGTCATTTGGGATATATTCAGAAGCTATCCCACAATACTCCCACATATCTCATTGGTCAGAATTTTGTTTCATGGTCATATCTAGCTGTAAAGATAACTGGGAAGTGTGATTCCAGGGGCTCAGATAAAAATGAAGAGAAGAAAGAATTGGGTAGGGGTAGACATCTACTCTTTTTCCCTGAAAATAAGACTTATCTGGAAAATAATCACTCTTTAAAACTAGAAATCAAAAACACCAGCCCCAATCAGACCATATTTGCCTTACCTGTCTTACAGAGTAGCCACCAAACAAAAGAACAGTGATGGGAAGTAAGGCAAGGAAAAGCTTGTTGGGGCTGGTGTTTTTGATCTCTTATTTTTTTAGTATTTCTTAATGCTGCCTATTTAGCAATGGTTTTTTTGTTTTGTTTCTATTTTTAAAGATAATAAAATCAAGCAAAACAGTACAAATCAAATCAAAATTGAGCAATGAAATTAATATAGAAATTCAAAGTAGTATAACAGAAAAACAATGGTTGCCATAGTATATTTTGTTATCTTCACAATAATTGTCCATTCCATCAGATACAGCAAAATCAAACCAAAACAGAACAGAATAAAACCAATTAAAATAGAATATTGGATAAAGCAAAACAATTAATTGGAACAGAACAAAACACTAAGAACAACATTGGATTTCAAAAACAAGATAGAAGAAAATCCCCCATAATTGCTGTATTGCATGAGGTTATTCTTCTCTATAGAGGCTCAGACATCTGGCCCCAGGACTAGAAAGTCAACAAACAATGCAAGCATGTAGTTGCTTTTTGTACCTCAGTTGTTATCAACTCAGCCTGTCCTTCGAACCAGCCAGTTCCTTACAGGGGAATGGTGAGTGGGGGAGAGGTATTGGTGATTGTCAGCCTGTGCACCAATAGGCTAATGGGGGGTGCTATCTGACTTTTCTCTTCCTGGGCCCCACATGGTCAGCATGGTTTGCCAGAAAAGCTGGCTGGTTGGCTTGCTGGTCTGCTCCTCCCAGTCCCAGCATGCCTGATTACCAGGAGGTGCTGTCTGACTTTTCTTTTTCTGGTCCCCAAATGGCCTGCCTTGTTCTCTAGTTTTAAAGACTATTTTGCAGATAGGTCTCACTTGGGGGCAAACCATGGTAGCAATCTCTGCTACAGAAGACAACTGTTCCTATTCAGCAATTCCACTACACAGTTGGTTTGGGTTTCATCATTTTTTCTCCTTCTCCTTCTCCTTCTCCTTCTCCTTCTCCTTCTCCTTCTCCTTCTCCTTCTCCTCTTCCTCCTGGTCCTCCTGGTCCTCCTGGTCCTCCTCCTTCTTTTGTCTTTTTTTGTTTTTGTTTTAAATCATGAAGGAAATATATATATATATATATATATATATATATATATATATATGAATGAAAATAAATCATTCATGGGGACTATTATTACAACTTTTAAACAGTGGATTTCTGAAAAAGTAGCACTGGCAATATTTTTATCTACAAACTCAGGAATCATGCTACTAGGGTTTGAGTCCAAATTGCCTTCCCTTCCCTGTTTAGCATACTGTTTTCTGATTTTGGGCTAGTTCCTCTTCTGAGTTTCAGGGTCTTCAGAAGCAAAGTAGGGATAAGAGAAGAACCCACTTCCTAGGGTAGTTTTGAGGATTAGGTAAATTAAACCATGATCTATTGTTACTAAATGCCATCAGCCCCTTTTTCTCTACAATGGAACTCTGATGCTGCAGCTCTGTTAATAAGTTCCTGCTGCCTTGAACCATCACTGGTACATGTATGACTGTCACATTGGATGGCTTATACCACTGAATGGTAGAAGTGGTACAATCATATGTGGGATAGTCATGCCCAGCAATGAGCTATGAATTATGGGCACACTGTTAACATGTTAAGCAGAAAGACCCAGATCCATATGATGTTCCCAAAGTTCCTTTATACTCTGGACTTTGTTGACCTCTCCTGCCTTGTCTCTTGCTTCTCCCAACACACAACTAGCACTTACAGTCTCAGAACAAAGAATGCCAAGACCCCCTATCCCTTTCCCTACATTTTCCTCCATTGCACAGCCTCCCTTGCTTTCCTCATTTCCCCCAGACACAACTGCCCCTCTGCCAGCACCACATGCCGTGAGCGATGTGACTACTGTGTCACTTCATATCTGCCTGCATGAGAACTTGGCCTCCTGTCAGAGCAACCTGGAGAATACAAATCTGAGCCTAGGAAAATAGGGCTCAATATTTGTCAAATATCTAATCCCAGAAAAATATTTGGTGGTAGGCAAAAGAAATGAAGAGGTATTATAGAAAAAGCAAGGATTTCTAGTATACTTCTTCTAAGTTACAAACTTATAAAGCAAATCAAAAACACCTATAAAATCCAATACCAGTAATAACTTTCCAAATAAAAAGGGAATATTTTAGCTGTACTTTATGAATAATATTTTCTTAGTTACTTCTCTCATTACTGAGACAAAATACACAACACCCAAAATTAAAGGAGGAAAGGTCTATTTATCTCACAGTTTGGAGAGGTTTCTGTCCATAATTGGCTGGCTCCAAGGCAAGGTGGCACAGCAGAGGAGCAACAGTTCATGGTGGGGGAAGACAGCAAACACAACAACGGGGATAGAAAAAGAGACAAGCCTCTTCCTGTCCCTTATGTTGTATCCAGTCTACTGGGATTAGGGTGATGCCAATCCAATCAGTGGACTGATCCAGCAATCACCCACCCTTAATCCCACACCTTCATCTTAGCATTGAATCATGAATCAATACAAACTCTAGATTTAACCACCTCTGAAAACCCCCACCATCAATGACTGCATGAGGGACATCCAGACACAAGCCACAGAAAATGCATTATAGCTCACACTCAGAAGTGTAAGTTGTCTTCTTTGTGCTAAGGAGTGTAAACTATGATAAGCTGGTTCTAACTGCTACCAAGAGGCAAGTGTGTAGAGTACAGTGGATGCTGCCAGCAGGGAACCCACCACAGGCCTCAGTAGACCATCGCTCTGACTCAGAATTTCAGTACATCCCTGCTCTGACACAGGGGACAGGTGATTTTCACATAAGTAACACAGCCCTGACACAGCTGCAACTTCACCTTTTCCTTCTTGCTCAATACAAGTAGCATTTTACCTTAGACCTACACATGCTGCGGGGTACCACACTTAGCTCTGAACAATACAGCTACATCTATTACCACAGTTTCATCAACAAGAAGCTTGTGGTCTGGAGATGGTAAATGGCAGAGCTGGGTTTGGAACTTGGACACTCCAATGCACTTTCAATAATGTTTGCCTTTCCCGGAAACATCAAATCACAGGTGTGAGTCAGGTGTGCTAGCACACAGCTATAATCCCAGCACTCTGGGAGAATGAAGTAGGAGGATTAAGAGTTCCAGCTCAGCTTGAGCAATTTAGTAACTTAGCAAGACCCTTTTCACAATATATACAAAAAATTCTAAAAGGCTGGGCTGGGAATATAGCTCAGGACAAAGGCCCTGGGTCTAATTCTTAGTATTGCAAAATAACAAACAAACAAAAACAGGTGTGAGAGTCAACTGAATTTATTCTATAGGGAAAAAGTATATGTTATTCACACCATAAAATAACAAAAAAAATTTGTATTTGGCCTCCCAGCCTACAGGAGCATGTACCTGAGGACCTTACTCCAGCCCTTTTGTTGTTGCCCACATTGGCCCAAACTAGAAGACCCGGGCTGCAGTATCCAGAGAGGAAGGCCTTAGAGCCAGCCCAGCTCAACCTCAAGCCCAGCTCTTCCACTGACTAGTCTTGAACAAGAAGCTCCCAATTGGGTTTCCCATCTGCCAGTGGGGATTGCAGCACTTTCCTCACCGGTGTCCTGAGAATTAAATTAACTAATACACAG
Organism: Hydrochoerus hydrochaeris; assembly: GCA_004027455.1. Classification (NCBI taxonomy): domain Eukaryota; kingdom Metazoa; phylum Chordata; class Mammalia; order Rodentia; family Hydrochaeridae; genus Hydrochoerus; species Hydrochoerus hydrochaeris. The sequence goes on from PVLA01001983.1 coordinate 116,976, forward strand.
AAAAAAAATCCAGAACATAGAGAACTCTATAAATGATGGCTTTCCCATCCCTCTCTAGGACAACCCAAAAGATATAGAGTGGCTATAAATTATAAAAAAAGTAATAAGTCATTTGTTCTAATTTAGTGACAATTGGTGTAAGAATCACAAGCGAAAGGTTTATAATCAAAAGCAAGCAAGAACACACTTGCTTTACACTCCAATCTCAAATTTTGCTCAAATGGCAAATTAGTTCAGTTCCAGAACAGAATCCAACCCACTTTCTAAATGCAAATACTTGTCAAGCATAAGAGATTTATCCTTTAGAAAGGGAGCTAAGTTCAGTGTTAGTTCATTTCAAAAACAAAACAAGACAAAATCTAGCACTGCTGAGCTCCAGAAATCACTTTACTGAAGCCAGCAGAAATTTCCACACATAACCCACCTGTACACTGGCTCCCTCTCGGTTAGGGCAAAGCCTCTGGATTGAGTTTTTCAGAAGTTGGAAAATCAGTTGCTGGAGATAGATGGGAAGATTGTATCAATCCAACAAGAGGCCTGTGAGGGCTTTAAGCATTGCCCCTAGGTTTCTAACGAGAAAGAAGTCAGTACATTGCTGTAGTGCAACGTGATTGACAAGCCTGTAGTGGCCAGTCTTCAGGCCATTTGCCAATTCCCCTGCTGGCCACACAGTGCTGGCCTCAGATGTACATGGCCAGTTTTCTGCACAGTATTAATCTACACAGGCCACATGGCAAGAAGAGGCAGGAAAGCACATTTTCCCAGGTCTGGGTGAGCAAAGGCCAGCACATTCTTTGGAGCCCCCTCTACCGCATTGCTGGTGGGGTGTTTCTGACCCACTGGCAGTGGTTAAGGTGCTTATATGTTTGTCCTCACTGCACACAGGGCCTCTCCAATCCCCTCAAGGCCATAAAAACCAAACTCCCAAAGGGAAGCTGGCCCAAGGAAAAAGCCACACACACTGTACCCTCAGAGTCTATTTCCCCTGTAAGCCTGCAAGAAGCAAGGTTTGCAGTGGTCATGGGAGGAGGCTGAAGCCCCCTCATCCTTCACTACTCCTTAAACCTAAACAGAGAGTTGGACCCCTGTGGAAGAGAGACAGACTGAGGGCTTCTAATTGCAACAGATGCCCTGCAGGTCTTACCTGTGGAACTCAGCACATTCCCGTGACCTTCTCGGGCCAGAAACATTTGCAGTGTGTGTCCCCAAGGCAGAGACTAGTCACACTGCCTCAGAACGTTTGCCCTGCTACCCAAAAGCAGAGGGTTCCTCATGAATCTCTTGACCACATTCACCTTCAATTTCATCATCTGTACTGTGACGATTCTGCAAGGCTAATCCTTATGTTTGATAGTGAATGAAAAGTACTTAACACAGTAACTTTAAAAAAAGTGATAGGTTCATACAATTGGTGGGTTTGAGAAATAAAACAAGATACCCAAGATGGAGCCCAAACTCTTAAAAAAAGTATTATGCAATATTTGATGTATTCTTAAGTGCATACATGCAATGCATGTAATATAAAACAATGCAATGAAATAAAATGGTATCTTCCATTATCTCCTCCAAGTGGTTTGCCCAAAGAACACAATCAATAAGAATTTGAAATGAAAAGTGGTTGACTGTTCATGTTGAACTCTTCCTTTCCATTTTATCCTAATCCTGCAACTCCCAGGGGCCTCCTTTCTCAATGGGCAGCAGAAGATGGATTACTTCTTCCAGTATATGTGGAATCTAGTGGCCTGATGTTTCCATCCTTTCTCTTCCTATATTCTGCCTCCCATTGGTCACTGTTCATATCTTGAGATCAAGTTTGAGGCACTTCATTGTTCTCAACAGACTCATTTTTAAGATTTTGATCTCATATTGTCTGTTTAAGGTGATCCCAGATGTTTATTCCATCCGTTTTAATGAACACCAACCACGACATTGGTGACCATGCAGTGAACAACAGTAGATGGGTTCTAGTTGGGGGCAGATAAAAAGAAAACTCAAACATAAAATCTGTAACATGTCAAAGAGTGTAACATACTGTAGAAAAACTCAAACAGGGAGGTAGAAAAAGAAGTGCCAGAGGGCTCCAGAGCAATGTTACATGGGGATGACACAAAGGCTTTGCAAATGAGACATTTGAGCAAAGATCTGAAGACAGTGTAGGAGCATTAGAAAGTGCTGGCTAAGCAAAGAGCCCAAGAAGTGTGGGCATCCAAGGGAGGAGGATGCCAGGCAAAAGGCCAGGGGGAAGGTCAGCAAGGCAGGAGTGAACAAGCTGGAGTAAAGACAGACTGAAGTCAGAGAGGTCACTGGGGCAGGAATGGCAGATGGCCTTGGAGACCAATGAGAGAATCTTGACTTTTACTCTGCATTAGGCAGGAAGCCATTGGAGAGTCTTGAGGCCTGACATGATTTAACCCATACCTGACCCTATGTTAAGCATAAACAGTGGTGGGGAGAAGCAAGAGCAAGGAGCCCGGCAGGAGGCGCCACCTTGATCAGGGTGAGCAGTGAGGAGCCAGGAGAAGGCACTAGATGCTGCACGTGGTTTGACAGTGTTTAAAAATGAAATCCACTGGCTTTAATTCTGTGCTGGTCCAGGGTGAGTCTGCACCTTATTTTCAGGGATTTACTTAAGTGCAGAACCCACAAATGAAAGTTAGAAAAAGTCCAAGTTTTGGAGTAGAAAGACAAAAATGTGTCTGGCTTTTAACATAAAAATTGAAATCAACCTTTTATGTTTTCATCACAAAAAGTAAATTCAGTGGTTTAGCCAATGTTATATTGTCTTTTTTTTTTTAAAAAAATTTATTTAAAGAGAGGGGGGTAAAACAGAAAAAAGGGTAGAAATAATACAGAATTTCAAAAAAAAATAAACAGTAAGAAATCACTAGTTAATACATTACATATTGTCTTCTTGGATATAGTTGTTCAAGTTAAAAAATTAAAGCATACAAAGTGGACATTCAAACAGTGAGGCTGCAAACAGTTCTGTTCACTGATCCACAAAAACTTAGCAACATGGTTATCAATCCTACACACTTAAATATACATGCAGTTATATCCTTTAGAGCACTTTATTTTGCTCCTTTTGCTTTTTAAGTCCATCATCTGTTTACTTATATCATGTTTCAGGTTGCTCAGTACCTTACTGATCTGTTTTGTTGTTGTTATTTACTTTTTAAATTTTTTTTTCTTATTTATTATTATTTTTTATTTTGTTTATTTATTTATTTATTTTGAAGGTAGTAAAATACAGCAGAATAAGACAGGACAAAGCCAATTGAGGCAGTGCAGTGAAACTGGTACAGAACCTCACAGCAGGTTACCAGGATAACAACAGTAGGTACAATAGTATATCTGGTTTTCTTCACAATAGTTGTTCCTTCAATCAGGTAGAGCAATATCGAAGGAAATAACGAAATTATAAAAACAGAATATTGAATAGAGCAATACCATTGATCAGAACAGAGCAAAACAGAGATAAAAATATTTGCCTTCAAAGAGATGGCAGAAGAAAACCCCCCTTACCTTATTTGCTATATTGCATACAGTCAAACTTGAAAGAGATGCTCAGATCTCTGGCTCTCACTTGCTAGCAGGGGTGGGGGGATGAGATGGATGTTTGATTCTTAGCCTGCATGCTGGTAGGCTCACAAGCCACCCACCAGAGCGGTGAGTTGGCTGCCTGTTTTCCCAGAGTCCCAAGTTCCAACATGGTGCGGATCTCAGGAAATGCTGATATAGTTCTCGTCCTGGGGCGGCTGCAGCGTGGGAGACCACAGCCACTTTGAAATCAACCTTTTGTAGGTAATCTCCTAACGGGAAAAATCCACACAGATCCTGGCTGCAGTTTCCACTCAACTTATCCTGAAACAGTGAGTGAGCATGCTTTCTATCCAGTCAGGCAAACCTTCCATACTTCCCCCTCCTTTTCCTCTGGCTTCCTGAAGGGGTGTGTGTAGACTTCCTGGTATATCCTGACACTGTGGGGACCTGTACATGTTAATTCCTTTGACTAGCATGCTCAGTGTCTGGGGATAGCCAGGACTCCAGCTGGCTGGCCTCACCAAGAGTCTCCTGCAGGGCCTGGGACTTGGGCCAGCAGTATAGGTTGTGGGGCCTGCAAGAGCAGATTGCTAGAGTTTGCTCAAGAGAACAGATGTGCACTTTGAGCCAATCTGACCACAGAGACATTTAGAGATATTTACCCACTTTTTCAAGGTGTACAGTTGCCTGGCTAAGCCAAGTTAGTTAGACAAACATTTCCAGAGAGAGACAGAGACAGAGAGAGCCCTTCTTCCTTGTGGCTGTGGGAACTGTCCAAGGGGAAGCCAAGTACCTCATAAATGCTGCAGCCCAGCTTTGGGGAAGCAAATATCCATCAAAAGGGACCAACAGCATATTAATAGTCTGCACATTACCACACCCAGGTCAGAGGCAAGAAATTATTAATCAAAAAAGAAGGAAGAGGAAGAGGAGGACAAGGACAAGGATGAGGAGGAGAAGCCATTGATAAGCTATTCACTCTTCATTTCCAAGAACAAATGGAATCATCTTTACATTGGTTTTGAGGGGACCTTCCTCTCCACAGACCTCCCCTGTAGACCTCCCACTGTCCCCACAAACATCCAGATAATGTCTCTCTTCTCCTCAGTGCCTGTTACTTCTAGTCATCTCAAGGAAAGACGTGTAGTATTTTGATTCTAAAGACACTTTAAATAGAACTGTGGAGACCAGATATCCTGTAAGTGAAATAGCCAGGGCAAAAGAGCTGGAATTCCCAGAGGGAAAGAGAGCTTCCCAGATGAGGCCAGGGCTACATCCTTCCATGCTGCCTGGAACATACTCTGCTACTCTCTACACTTTGCCTCTCTCTCCCACCTTCTGCCATCCCACCATTAGCACTAGTGACCCTCAGCTTCACCTGCAAGCTGAGCTTAGAGGTCAGCAGTCCCTGCTCTGAGGGGCACTCAACACACAAATTCTTCTCCACACTTCTGATTTTTCTCATCCAAAATATTCACAATGTTTGGCACATAGCTTGTGCTCAATGAGTCCATGAAATGAAAGTCTGAGATTTGGTTTAGCTGGAGGAGTTTAGGGGAAGTTTCTATAGAGGGTGGGAAAAAAGGTTAGCACAGCTGTGGAGCTGAGTGGAGCCAAACCAACTACTTAATGCTGTGTTAGACATCAAGCCAGGTGCTTCTCATGATGCAGAGAATGGAGTGGGGGGGGGTAGGATTACATTTTGGAGAGGGCCAGGGGTTCCTACACATGTACAGAATCATAGCACATTTTAAAAAAATGTGTATGGGTTATTTGTCTGTTTCTTGTTGTACATATTTTTTTAATTTTTTAATTTTGAAGGTTGTAAAATACAACAGAACAAGATGGAACAAAGCCAACTGAGACAGTATAGCGAAATTGGTACAGAACTTCACAGCAGGTTACCGGGATAACAGTAATAGGTACCATAGTATGTCTCATCTTCTTCACAATAGTTGTTCTTTCTTTTATTATTTAAAAAACATGTAAAGGGTAGAGATAATACCAAATTTCAAAAAAAAAGATAAACAGTAAGAAATCACTAGTTGATAAATTACATATTGTCCTCTTAGAAATAGTTGTTCAGGTTACAAAATTAAAGCAAACAAAGTAGATACTTAAACAGTGAGACTGTAAGCAGCTATACATGCATGAGTCTCTACATGTATTTCTATCCTTTCTGTATTAGAGGGAAAAACAAAACACAGCAATACAAAACAAAAAAAATTCCTATAAAAACATGAAAACAAAAAGTCGTATAAAATCACAGTACAAGGTGATCTACAATGATTGCTGTGTTGTTTCTTATTATCTTCAATAGAATTGTCTATATCATCAGGCATTATTGAATATAGCAGTATAATTGAATATAGCAGTACATAACAATATTAGTAAAAATAAAACATTGTAGACAGTATAAAACTTCAAAGGCAGGTAATAATCAAACTAGAGTGGATATTATAGTGAATCTTGTCATCTTCAGTGCAGTTGCCTATATTCTCAGACTTGATAGTATCAATTATAACAGCTTTGAATAAAATCTATCAATACAAAACAATGATCTACCAAACCAGATTTGATTATGATCAGTCATGGTAAAACTGTGTAGGTTTTACAGAGCTGTAGATTAACTTAATAGGAAACTAAGGATGATTACTGTACTACATCCTGTCATTTTTGGGATTACTGTCTGTGCCCTCAAATTTAGTATAGGTAAAATGACTGGAACAGAATATAATACATCTAAGCAGAGTAGTGTGAGTAATGTGGGTTTTAAATCCTGGTGCACTATTAACAATATAGTGTATCAAGGCCATCTATGTTAGCGATTCTAGTTATCCTTCTCTGCCTCATTTCTGCTATGCTATTTTTCTGCCTTTGTTTGTCTAGTTTTCTCCTTCATTCTACTGCCTGCCCCACTCATTGAGGCCTTTCTGTCACTGTTCCTAAAGTCTTGGTATTTTTTTCCTCTCTCTAGAATGTCCTTCAGTATTCTCTGTAGGGTTGGATTGGTGGTCACAAATTCCCCCCATTTCACCTTGTCATGGAAGCATCTTGTTTCTCCATTAATTTCTAGTGACAGTTTTGCAGGGTACCTCAATCTGAGCTGGAGGTTATTTTCTTTCAGGGCTTGGAATACTTCACTCCAAGCTCTTCTTGATCTGATGGTCTATGTCGAGAAGTCTGCCGTGATCTTGATGGGCTTACCTTTACAGGTAATCTGTTTCTTTTCTATGATGGTTTTAAATATTATGTTTTTATATTGAATTTCTGGTATCTTGATTATTATACGTCTGGGTGTAGATCTGTTTTGGTTGTAGGTGGCTGGAGTGCTCTATGCCTCACATAACCGAATGTCATTTTCTTTTCCCATGCTTGGGAAGTTTTCCTTAATTATTTCTGTGAATAGCCTTTGTAATTCACCTGTTTGTATTCCTGCTTCTTCATTCATGTTTCTTCTTAAATTATAGATTCTCTTGTCATCTTCTAGCCTTTGTATTGTTACTGACTGTTTCCTTGTTGTTTTTAAGAGATCTTTCCTTTCATGATCACACATTGCAAACTCGTCTTCAAGTTTTGATAGTCTATCCTTAGTTTCTTTTAAGGAGTTTGCCAGCTTTCAATGGAGTTTTTAATTTCCTGGTAATCTCTTTGAATCTGCTTCATGTATCTATGTTTTCTTTATATTCTTTATCAAATGTTTCTCTCCTTTTTTTGTGTTCCTCCCTTCTTCCATCTATGTCTTCCTGAGAGATGCTTAGCATTCCTTTATTACTCTACTCATATCTTGCTTTACCTAATTTAATATTTTAGTTTTGAGCTCATCTACAAGATCCTGAAGATATTTCTTAACTTCTATTGAAGCCATGTCTGATGTTGCATGTTTGCCACCCTTAGTCTCCCTTGTTTTTCCCTCTCCTGGATCAGTGCTCTCAGGGTTCTGGGCTGGGGGCCTCCTCCTGCCTCTCTCTCCTGTCATGGTCCCAGCCTCCTCCACACAGGTGTACAGTGGAGGTCCCAGCCCCCTTCCCTGTCAGCCAAGGTTCCTCTGAAGCATGCTGGTGAGGGAACTCCACCCTCTCCTGCCTGCTCTTGTCACTGAGATGTAAGCAAGTGCTGCGTATGCTGGCCCCTCCCCTCCAGGCCAGTCAAACTTTGAAGGCCTTCACCAGTTAGTGCATGCTAGGCACAGGGAATCGATTTGGGATGGCTTATTGGGTCCTGGCCAGGGGTGCAACCCAGTCCAAGCAAATCCCATGAATCTGCTCTGGGGAGGGAGGAACCAACTGAAGTCACTCCCAGTTTAGGCTCCTCCTGCCCAATTCCAACATGTCACCCATTTGGTCATGCCCTTCCCATGGGGGGAGAGGGGTCTCATTCCCAGCACTGGCCATGGATTAATGAAGGTCCCTTTGCTGGCTCTGCTTTCCATTGGGCTCACCAACCCCCGACTTCAGCGTGGCTGTGGTTCCTGTGAGTGGTGGCAAGAACAAGTTTGGGTGGCTCTGCTGGCTGGCATGAATTTGTGAATTCAGGCCGGTGTAAACTTGGCAGGTCACAGTGAAAACATCATGTCTAATAACTCCAGCTGTTCCAATTGTAGCCCTGAGACTGTGTGTTTGACAAGCATTTTTACATTTTAATTTCTTCATGTGTCAAGAGGATCCATTTCCCTCTGTCTGGGTCTCTCCAGGATGTTTTATTCTGGCATATAAGTTGTTTCTCCCGGGAGGTTTTGTATTTTGTTGTTCACTGATTGGCCATCTTTAGCTCCTCCCTTCGCAATAGTTGTTCTTTCAATCAGGTATAAGAAAATCAAAGGAAATACAGAACATTATAGAACTTATCAAAACAGAATATAGAATAGAACAATACCATTAATCAGAACAAAAGCAAAACAGTGATAAAAATATCTGCCTTCAAAGAGATGGTAGAAGGAAATCCCCCTTATTTGCTATATTGCATATAGTCAGCCTCACAAGAGATGCTCAGATCTCTGGCTCCCACTTGCTAACGGGGGAGGAGGGGATATTTGAATCTCAGCCCACATGTCAATAGGCTCACAGCGCTTACCAGGGTGGTAAGCTGGTTGCTTGGTTTGCCAGCGCCCTAAGTTCCAACATGGCACAGATCTCAGGAGACAGTGATGGTTCTCACCCTGGGGTGGCCATGGCTTGCCAGGCCACAGCCATTTACCAGGGCAGTGAACTGGCTGCTTGGTTTCCCAGTGCCCTAAATTCTAACATGCTGCAGATCTCAGGAAATGCTGATGGTTCTCGCCCTTGGCTGGCCATGGCTTGCCAGGCCGCAGCCACTTACCAGGGAGGCAAGCTGGCTGTTTGGTTTCCCAGAGCCCTAAATTCCAACCTGGCATTGATCTCAGGAAACACGGATGGTTCTCACCCTGGAGTGGCCGTGGCTTACCAGGCCACAGCCACTTACCAGGGCAGTAAACTGGTTGCTTGGTTTCCCAGCACTCTAAGTTCCTGTTGTATATATTTAATGACCTAAGTTAACCTTGTGAATCAGGCTATTTTAGTTAAAAGTCAGTTGAAAAAGAAAAGTGACTTTAAAATGTAGTAAAGCAATAAGATCTAGAGATGTAGACAAAGTATCTGCATCTCCAAGACGGAAGGAGGCTCTGGGGAAAATGGAGGCAGTCAGGCCAGGAACAGACAGGCAGCAGATGCAAGGACCTTAGAGCATTTCCAAATATTAGGTTCCAAGACAGGGAGGAGAGGAGAGGAGAGTGACACTGTGTACATGACTGTAAATATTCAGCACATCCTCTGGGCAAAGTCACAGAGCTCACTCCTGGGAAGAAGTATCTATGTGAAATACATTGTCACCCCAGGATCAGGGGAAATCAGAAACCAGGAGACAGAAGATAGGAAAACTGTGAAAAAGAACTTGTCCCAGAAGGCAGGTAGAGAGAAAAGGGGAATTAGATATGATGGATAATTAAAATAGCCTGATTCACAGGGTTAACCTAGGTCATTAAAATATATGCAACAACAAATAAACAACCCATTCACATTTTTTTAAATGTGCAACAACTCTGGACATATGTAGGAACCCCTGCTGTCCTCAAAGAACTGTCACCCTGTGGAAACCAGTGGTCTTCAGAAGGACACACCACAATCTCATCTCATGAGACCTGATGAGACTACTCACTCATTCACTCATACATAGCAAATGTTTTTCAAAGCAAATATATGTAAGATGTTCTATTGGGTGTGGTGAAAGCTGAAATATAATATTGTCTGTATCCAGACTCTCACAGCTCAAGTATACTTTACTAACTACACTCAAGGTATTAATCAATCAATCAGAGGTCATATGCTATGAAAGTACAGAGGAATGTGAGGGTGTTTTCAAGAGGAGAGATCAGAGCAAGTTTCATGGGGCGTCATTTAGACTGCACATTAATGGATAGGCTGGAATACATTAAAAGCTTGGATAGGGTCTTGCACATAGTAAGAATTATAAGACTCATACCCTTGTATATGAAGGTTTGCTATTTAAGAGTATAGTTCTAACTCATATACTTGTTACTACCCATGGCAATTTAATGCTCTCCATCATAAGGGTCCTTCTACCTGGAATGCCCTTCCCCTCCCCAACTCCTTTCTTCTTGACCAGCTCTCTATTTGTCTTTCAAGATCATTACCTATCTGAAGACGTCCCCTGACCTCCAGGGTCCTGCCCTCCATCATGCTGTCACTGTGGTCTGCATCCGGAGCGCACCTCTGTGATCTACTACCACTCTATCAGGGCCCATGTGACTTCCTACATAGATTGTGAGCATCCGGAGGGCCTTTCCTGGGGTAAAGTCACCTTCACATGCTCCATGTCAGGCCAGAGCTGACACCAGACGAATGTGGATGAGAAATGAAGCCATAGGGTAAACGAGATGGCTAAGTCTCAAAAGTTGAGATAAGGACCAAGGATAGATCTTTACAAATTGTCCATATTTTTTGAAGATGGTAAGATGAAGAACTATCCCAGAAAAAAGCCCTGATTCCCTTGGCAGTAGACCTTGAATATGTTGGGGCTTCTCTTATTCATTTTTCCATCAGGGAAAAATAGCTCCCCTGTTGTCATGGGATGTCTGGTCAGAAACAGATCTCCACAACACAAGCCTCACCTCAACATATTTATGAATAGTTATGTAGGATGGTGTTTTTAATTCCACTGTCCACAAACTCCAGTACACTTCCTACCCCCAAAAATGTAGGGGAGAAAGTAGGTGTTGACCCATGAGGGAGCCTCATCCAGAAACACATGAAAACTGCCAATGACCACTTCCCTGTGCCAGACTGTGGCCTAGATGAAGAGAATGCTTTGCATAGACAACTTACAAAGGGAGAAGCAGACCTATTCACAGCATAAGATACCAAGGGGACACTCAGAGTTGGATGTTTGCCTCTGTTCTGTAAAGCAAAGATCATACAAGATGCCATTTGCTTTGAAAACCAAAACAAAAAAAATCACCGCTGCCAACTTACAACATTCCAAAAGGGCCACACAGCTTATTTTCACAGTTAATTTTTTTCAGTAATATTAAGTCTCCTCCAGAGTACACACAGTTTCTTTTCTAGGTGTGTTCCATGACATGCTGCGAGCATCTTTCTCACATTTTTGTTTACATTTTTTGTGAGGGTAAATGTGGCCAAATGCCATTCCAGAGTCTTGTTTATAGCAGAGAGCAGCAGTCAGCAGCTTGTGCAATAAAACACACACTATTTGTCAATGAAATATAATACTCTAACAAAAATATAGTATGTCTTCTTATAAACTCCTTGCCACTCCACCAGACAGTAGAATAAATTGAGTCTGCATCAAGTGCTTTCCTTAAGCCAGTGGGGAAATTCCTTTCCCTGCTCCTGGCTCTAATAGGAGGCTGCTCTCTTTCACATTCAACACCACTACTGAAACTCTAGAAGGAAACAGGAAGCACAATTTATGAGGCACTGCATAGATGAGTGGCTAGCGTCCCACCTCTCCCGAGCTCCTGGGCAGGAAAAATGCTTGATAAGTTTAGGATGGTTCCTTCAACGATTGTGAATGAACTCTTTCCCTTGTGATGAGTACATCCTTATTTTCCAGAGCCTTAGATCACCATGCAAACAAGGTCAGGCTACATTCAGCTTCTTATATGTCCATATTCTTCTGTTTCGTTTTATGAGACCATTTGGCAAAGGAATTTGCTCATATATTTCAAACACTTGATAAAAATGCTATACTATTATTTATTGAAATGTTCTCATTACTTTTTACTTGTTTAATTTCTCTTTTTAAATCAATTTACCAAGATCTCATTACACATAGAATTCTTTCACTTTATACAGTTCAATCAGTTTTGATAGTTGGGGGCATCCATCATGTGGCTATCCTCCCGATACAAAAAACAGGCTATTTCCATCACCACAAATTTCCCACTGTGCCCTTTTTTGGTCAGTTTCCCCATTCCTAATCTCAGGAAACCACTGCTCTGCTTTCTGCCACTGTAGGTAAGTTCTGCTTTTTCTGTGAGATAATATGATTCAAACCATACATCGTATAATCTTTGGTATCTGTATTCTTTCACTCACAAAAATGTATTTTGAGATTTACCATGTTATTTTTGCTTCATGCATTAATAGTTTCTTCTCTATGGGGGGGTGTGCATGCATATGTGACTCGAGAGATCAAATCCAAGGCCTTATGCCTCTAGGGAAGTACTGTACCACTGGGCTACAGCCATCTCTAAGGCTTTTCTTTTGCTGAGTAATATTCCACTGTCTGAATGTCCTATAATTTGCTTGGTATTCAATAGTTGATGCCTATTTGGGTTGTTTCAAGTTTATGAAGCTACTGTGGGTGTGGATATATGATTTTCTTTCTCTTAGTTAACTACCCAGAATTGTAGTGTAATTGTTGAGTAATATGGTAATGATGTATTTAGCTTTATAGGAAATCATCAAACTGTCAAAGCAGTTGAAGCATTTTGCCTCTGCATTCCCAACATATGAGAGTTCCAGTTGTATCTCATTGTGGTTCTAATTTGCATTTCTTTGATGTCATATTGAACACTTTTTTCTTTTTTTGGCCATTTATATACAGTGTTTTCTTTTGTGAAGTTACTGATCATATTTTTGTCCATCTTAAAACTGCTGTATTTGTTATTGAATTATGACTTCTTTATACATTCCATACAAGTTTTCATCATTTATATATTTATGAATATATATAAAATTTGTCTATATTCTTATACGGTTTTTCAAGGGATCAAATTTTATAAAAGTGTTATCAGGTCAAATTTATCTTTTTTAAATGTTTCATGCTTTTTGTGTCCTCCAAAACTTAACCTAAGACAAAGTCATAGAAAAATTCACCTATCTTTTCCTCTGTAAGTTTTACAATCCCAGCTTTTACAATGTAGTCATTTTCATTAACTTTTGTGTATAATATAAGGTATAGTTTGAGAGTCTTTGTGTAAAACATATTCACTTGTTTCAGTGTGATTTATTGAGTAAAACTAAATTTTTCAATTGAATTGGCTTGATACCTTTGTCAAAACGCAATTGAGCAAAAACATTGACCTAATTTATTGATTTTTTAAAAATCAAATATTAAACTTTAAATCCAATAGATTTTAAAAAGTAAAGTGCTATTGAAAAGGGATCAAAGAAGGACACGTGTTTAGGACATTTTAAAAGTGAAAGTAAGCCTGAAAACAGTAACCTGTTTCTTTATGCGCCCTCACTGGGCTCCAAACTCTCTCAGTGCTGAGGCTGTGCCTGGCTTGGGCTTGTCTGCTGCGTACTGACACTATAACTGGCTCCAATATATGTCCATTGAATAGATAAAGAATGAATGAATGAATGGCTTCAGCTTTGTGTGGTGAAGCCATAAAAAGAAACAGAGCTCCATGAGCTTCCCAAAGGGACTATTTATGTCCAAAAATGTATTTGTACTCACCAGAGACACTAAGTAGCTTGGAATAGAACCAAGAAGGTTCCGACTGTTCTGTGAGGAGGGCAGGATCTCAGCAAAAGGAGCTCCTGCCTGAGTGGCTACGTGGCCCCACTGCTTTGTCTCTCTGTGCCTCCATTTCCTGATCTGTGTGCTCTACAGTACTTCCGTGAGGCATTGCTGAGCCGATGCTTCCACACTCCAGGTGAGTTGGAAAGGAAAAACAAAAAAAGACTGTCTAAATTCAACTCACTTTCTGATTGTGAGGCTTCACTTGTCCAGGAAAGAAGAGACCGCAAAGGGATTAGTGGACTCTCTGTCCTCAGTCACACAGGTTCTGTAGGGCAGTCTGAGTTCTTGTACAAACTGTCTATCTGAACCTGGCCTTGGATCCACTCCATAGGATTTCACCAGGCAACTCCGTTTCCGGCCTATGTGCCGCACACCCACATGGCCTCTCAGGAGAAGCGGTTCCTAGTCCCAGGCTGGATGCCTGACTTTCTTCTTACTGCTCCCAAACACTCACTATGGCCCTCTGAGGTGACCAAAGTAGAGCCTCAAAGAGTAAAGGGCCTCAATCAAATACAGTATGGAGAACAAGGTGTGTGTTCAGTTCCTGTCATTGTTGATATTAATATTAGTATTTTAGGATGCATTAGGGATGGAGAAAGAGGAGCCCCTGCTTGTGAGAAGAATTAGGAGGAGGCCTGACTACCAAGCGGGCCACAAAAGGCTGCCTACCTCCCCTGCTGCTAAGGAGAGAGTACCAGTCAATCTCCATCCCACCCATGTGACCACACTTCCATCCAAGAGTATTTGAATTAATTTTCTGCATGAAATTTGGTGCCACACAGTGCCAAATGTTTAATTGAAATCAAGATGCAAACTTCCCTTCATCTACTCGCTTTGTAAATCCTGTCAAAAATCAAATAAAAGCCATTAAACTCATCTGGCAACATTTGTCCTTTATGCACAGTGCTAGTCATTGTTCCTGACTCCCTTGTCCTGTGTTTGCTTGACCCCCTCCTGCTCTCCAGTAATTGTTCTGTTGTATTTACTGGTCCCTAGGCAGGCCCAGCACACTGTCAGCTCTACTTATGTTGCCAAGTCAAAGATCCCTTTTAGGGACTTATTTTATTTAAAGAGCACCCCATTAATGGGCTTAATGGCCTTTCAATCACTTAGCACACATTGTCAATGAGGGAGAATCAATTTCCTGAGAATTCTTGTTCTGGGGGCAAAACAAACAGCCTTTCTCACTCCCCTAGCAATTTGGCCAGTGAACAGATGATGTGGAACTTGGCTACAGCCAAGACAGGCGAGCATTCTTTGTGGCAGTCTGGAGTCTGTGGGCTTGTCCAGTACTGCACTGAGAAAGATTTGGAGACAGGGATTCACTGGGCCACAGGGCACCTTGCTCATGAACGTTGGCTGAATGTGACTGCCGCTGTCACAGAAGACCCACCTCCAGGTTTGTACCACCCTGTTTGATGAAGACTTGAACCACTGTCCATGGAGTTATCAGAACCTCTGAGTCCATAGCAACAGATGGGAAAGAATGGCTGGTGCTTTGTATCCCCCAGACACAGACTTCTTAGAAGGGCATTGCCCATATTACGTCTGGAGCCGCACAACCTTGAAGCACATGAGAGCCCTCTCCCTACAGGAACTTATTCAACCCCCATCTGCTGAGGACCTGTGCATGCTTGGCACTGTGGGAAGTACATGTGGAGACAAAAGGAATCCTGAAAAGTGGCCTCAGGCCACCCTTAGGTCTTGTCTTTTTCAAGATAGGTTGTACTTTTGGTGTCACTAAGCAATGCTCTTTCTCTTGTCCTCCTAAACACTCTCACTGTTTTCCTCCTCTTCCTTGCTCTCTTCAGCCTTGCCCCAAGAATCCTGTCTGAAACCCCTCTGTCATGAGTAGCAACAGATACACCTAGGGAGACCATCAGTGTGCCTTCTCTATGCACACCAAACTCTCCACGACCCCATGGGAATGTCATCGTCATGGTCACTGCCTGTTCACACAAAGGGAACCCTAGGTAAATGAGCTCAAGTCATTCGCCATGGAGCCAGATCCATCTAACATGAAAACCCTTTGTAACCTCTGCCTCCTTGTCTTTTTGTTTTTGATAGGGTACCTGCCTCCCCAGGGAATCCTACCTAACAGGTACCCAGTGTCCTAAGGTAAACAAAACAGGCCTCATGATATCCAGCTAACTATAGTAATAATAATAACATCTATCACCTACAAAACACCCATCCTGTGCCAAATTTTCTTCTTTTCTTTCTCTTTTTTACATATATATTTCATTTTTGTTTGTTTACTGTTTAATCCTCCAGAGATGGAGGAAAGGGCCCATGAATTTAAATGACTTGCCTTGGTTCTCACAATTTTTTGGTGGCGGGGGAGTGGGGTGTGTGTCTTTTTGAGACAGCATCTCGCTATGCAGTTCAGGCTGGCCTTGGGCTCACTTTGTAGCCCAGGCTGGTCTCAAACTTGCAACGATCCACCTGACTAAGCCTCTCAAGGCTTATTATATGTCAAGCGCTAGGCTAACATTTTTCTACATATATGATTTATTAGTATATGTTTGCAACATCTAACAATTGCATGCATCTTGGGAAGTTGGTACGTGTATATATATTCTACCTTAATTATTTTGATTTCCCTTTTACCTTCCCACTCCCTGTCTCCCCCTTTCATCCACTTGATTATCGTTTATAGCTTGCAGACAAGGAAATCTAGGCTCAGAAATGCAAAGTGATTTGCCTAAGATTATGCAGGGCATTAGTGGTAGAGCCAGCGTTTGAAAATAGGCAGTCTGATACCTGTGCTTATAATAACAATCATGTCCCAAATCTCTGGGTCACATCCCAAAGCCTGTGTTCTTCATATTATACCAAGGCAGCTTTTGTCCTTTCCTAAAGCCCTTTGGAAAATGGCCCATAAGTTTCCCTAAAGCAGTTGAAGACAAACCCAGGAGGCTTCAGGTTTTGTGGCAGTGCTGTCTCTTTACAGGCTCCTGCCTTGAACTACAATCTCATTTGCATTTGTCCTTCTGTAGTTTCCAATTCCCAAGCAGAGCACAATTTAACTGTAAAATTTGCCTTAACTAGGCAGCTGTCTGCTGCAGTCAGGGGCTAGGCTCAGGTGTGGCTCCCAGAAGGCTCTCCTGAATCTACATGCTGCCTCTGAAGCAATATAAAGTCACCTCCGAGAAATCAGATGTCACTTGGAAGAGGCACAAGCTGCCATGCCTGCTAGTCAGCTGGAACTGTGGGGGTGGGAGAGAGTACCAGTCATGACTCAATTACTCCCAGAACTTCTCCCTTGGAAGCATCACTGCTCGGCAGACCACCACAGGTCCTGGACCAGAAGTGCTGCTTTAGCATCTTGGAAGGGAGGAATTATGGGTTTAATTGGCTTCCCTATCAGTGTCAACAGGCCCTCAAAATGAAAGATCCCTACAGCCAATAGGAGAGACAGCAACATTTAACATTGTCACATGAGCCTCTACCATGTGAAGGGCACATGCTAAGGGTTGTGAAGGTAAAGCAGAAGCATCTTCTTAACCCACCATTTAGACAGGTGCACAGAGGACCAAATGGAATAAGATAAGGTGCACTTAGAAAGGGACAAACAATAAAGC
The DNA here is from genome assembly GCA_004027455.1 of Hydrochoerus hydrochaeris. NCBI lineage: Eukaryota > Metazoa > Chordata > Mammalia > Rodentia > Hydrochaeridae > Hydrochoerus > Hydrochoerus hydrochaeris. The sequence goes on from PVLA01001983.1 coordinate 134,132, forward strand.
CAAGGGCATTTTCTCTGAGGCCTCACCTGAAGTAGGGGAAGCAGGTAAGATGACGGTGAGACAGACTACAGAAAATAGCAAGGAAGAGAAAAATGCTCAGAAAGAAACTGCCACAGAGGCTTAATCTGGAGGCACAGGAAGTGGCAAAGAGGGAATGTGAGGGTGCCCTGGCTGTGACATGTGTCACCATATTGATCACCCAATTATTTAGCATTTATTTAGCTGATCCGGCTGGCTAGGCAGCTGTCCTCTTCCTTCTTCACCACTCCACGTGTCTCTCCTGAAGCTTCATGTGCAGTCAGTGAGGATGACCTTCTCCAATAGTGAAGGACCTCCATTCTCTGGACAGTTGTGTCCCTCTGCTAGAACCTCCAAACAAATTCTCAAGAAAATGGCGAAGATGTCCTAGAATCACAAAAAGGGAAAAAATAACAGCACAGAATCCCAGGAAGCCTAAAGTAACAGTGGGAGAATCACGTCCCTAATGTCCAATGGGACCAAGATGATAATTTAGGAGACAAGAGCGTTAGGACCCATTGATTGTAGGGATATAGAAAACCCTTAGAAGACAGTGTCAGGAATGGCTGACCCACAGCTTACTCAAGGTCTGGAGAGGTGGGTTGTGAAGAAAGTATCTAAAGGGTGAAGATTACTCTTTGGAACTGTATCAGAATGAAAAGAAGGGGAGATCAAGATCAGTGGGGCCAGGGCCAGCAAGCGGGAAGAGAGTTCAGTGTACTTGCAGATCTCAGGAAAGACACCCAGAAAGTCCAATAGGAGTGTGTGTTCCTGAAAGAGTGAGATTCCGGGACAGCAGCAGTATCAAGGGAACAGGGGGACACATTTGCAGTCACAATGGAAAGTAGGTGAAGAGGCCCTTCAGAGACATGGTCAAGGGAAACAGGAGGAGTCACTGCAGTCACTTTGAGATGGAGAAACAGACATGGAGGAACTCATGAGTAGTCCCCTTGACTTTGCCTCGTATCACAAATGCTCTCTGAAAGAAGGACTGTCCCCTTCAAAATAGTGTGGGACTATCCTAAAAATGATCATCTGCTGGAAGAACAGCTAGAAGAAATGGGGAGAGATTCACTATATTTGTTTTTCACCTCACCAGTTTTTGTCTTGTTCTTTCTGGATTTTTTTTAACAGTGATTATAACAAAAAATTGTAATACATGTAGCCCTTCATCCTTTCCTGTTGTCATTTCTCCTCAAAAGTATCTTATAACCTTATCTCAAAGACTTGTTTCCTCTTATTATCATCAACTCCAGAGTCCATGGGGGCTAATCATCCAATCTGAAGATTAGTGGGGTCTTTCTCTTCCTGGCCCCAGATTCCTTGAGTTCTGGGCCTTCATGCTGTGTCTCACTTTCTCCTCTGGGCTATCTGATTTGAAATTCCAGGTGCACTATTTTCAGATTGGAAGCATAAGCATTATCTCTGGCAGTGGTAATGAATCATTGGTTCTTCCAGGACCTGAAATGTGATTCTCAGAATACTCATCAGCATTACAGTTGGGACAGCTTATGATGCTTTATACTCTGCCCATTTTTTTAGTAATTTAGCTTAGGATATAATCAGATAGTACCTAGTTTCTGGTTACTTCTTACTGAACTTTGAAAGATGTTTATTTTCAAAAGTCTCTAACAGTTTGTGATACTGTACTATAAATTTGCCAAATGCTACCATATAGGTTGGGTGGAGAGTATAGAAGATGCCTCTATATTGTTCCTAACACCTCCATGTAAATCTACAATTATCTCAGAATTAACAATGTGGTTCTCAATGCATTTAACTTCAGTTTTGCAAGATGAAAATGTTCTGAAGATCTATTACACAGGAGCATGAGGATACTTAACACTACTGAGCTAGACACTTAAAAATGCTTGAGATGGTAAAATTCATGTGTTTCTAAATTATAATTAAAAAATATTTTAAGGCCCCAAATTTTCTGACCATGAAAAGAGAAAAACTTAACAAAAACATTCATATATTCAGCATAATCACTAAGATGGCTAAAATTAAAATACTGACAATAACAAGTGTTGATGAGTATGTAGAGGAAATAAAACTCTGGGGATGGGGTATGTGAGTACTTTGGAAAGCAACTTGCCTATTTATTACAATTAAATAAACACTTACAATATGATCCAGAAATTCCATTTGTGGATGTATACTTAAGAGAAATGAAAGCATATGTCTATTTCAAAAATATTTGAACTTAGAACCTTTATTCAAAATAATCCCAAATGAGAAAATCCAAATGTTCATCAGCTGGGAAATAGATAAGCAAGGTATGATATTTACAGTGTCACAGTACTGTGAACTAACATGATTAAAACTACAATGTACATGAATCAGAAAGAATGAAATAATTTAAACACAGGATATATATAAAATTTATTTGAAATTCTAACACAGCAATACTAATCTAGAATTACAAACTGCATATCTGTGGTTGCATGATGACATGAGCAATCAAGGATGGGGATTTATTGCAAAAAAAACTACAAAGGAAATTTTGGGTTATAGAAATGGTCAACATATGGATTATAGTGGTGGTTGTTACTCAGTTGTTTGTGTGATGTGTGATGTGTGTGTGTATGTTTTATGTGAAGTACTCCTAAATAAAATTGACTAGAAAAAAATATAAAGCTCTCAGAATATCTAACCAGATGAGCAAAACAAAATAAAGCCCAAGTATGATTTTTTCTTATCCTCAGTAGTTTATCTTGCCATGTTCCTGCTGGCTTGAACCACTGGACGTACATGTATGACTGACTCATCAGGTGGTTTGCACCTGGTGGTACAAAAGGATCTAATAACTTGTATCAATCTTTTTACTAATAAAATTAAATCAGAGCCACCCAGCAGCAAGACATAGGAATTATGACCCCCATGCATGAATACGTAAATATCGTGATCAATTGATGGGTACTACCCTGAGTCAACAGAATGTGACTAAGAATCATCTAGTAGAAATTCTTTCTCAAACTGAAGCTCAGTCAACCCAGTGACCTCCCAGGCAAATCTTGAAGCCAGAAAGATTTAACTGTCTTACTGTCTCCACATCTGTCCTCTCCCCTTAGTCACAGTTACTTAGCCCCAAACAAATCTCAGACAATCTAGCTAAGAAACAAATCCTGTGCCCACTGAAGGATAGGGATAGGAAGACTCCCCAATCAGCATGTTGGTTCTTCAGCATGCAAACTTCCTACTGTGCTCACATTCCGATCTTATAGACATGACTGCTAATTATTAAGGATACTTGTGACAAGGCCTCTGGCTTTATTTTCCAGCCCCAGTAATTAAGTGTCTGCCACAATGCTTTCACTTGTCATGACTTGTTTCCTCTTCTGCTTAGTATTGTGGCAGCTGGCATTCAAACAAACAAAAATTAAATGGCTCAGATTGATTTTCAGAGAAGGCTAAAAGGATGAATTTAGAGTTGAAAGACAATTGATAATACAGAGATGAAAGACTCTCAAGTGGAGAGAATACCATGTACAGAGGCAGGTGGGTATTAGAAGATGTGTATACTGGGAGGACTGACCAAGAAATCAAGTACCCAGCCTTTCTGATAAGCCATTCAGGCTGCATGGGTTCCAGGGGGAGAAAAGTCAGATAGTACCTCCCATGAACCTACTGGTGGGCAGGCTGAGAATGAAACACCCTGTCGTCACCCCACCACCACCCTCTAAGGTAGTACTAAGGTAGTAAAGCAACTGAATGCTTGTATTGTTTGGTTGATTTTTGAGGCCTGGGGCCAGTAGTCTGAGCATCTCTTGGGAGGATGACAGTATGCGTACAGCAAATATGGGGGGTTTCCTTCTATCTTGTCTTTGAAATCTAATATTGTTCTCACTGTTTTGTTTTGTTCTGCTTAATTATTTTGCTTTATTCAATATTCTGTTTTGATTGGTTTTATTCTGTTTTGCTTTTGGTTTGATTTTGCTATACCTGATGGAATGGACAGCTATTGCGAAGATAACAAGATACCCTATGGTAGCTATTGTTGTTTTCCTAGTATCCTGCTTTGAAGTTCCGTACCAATTTTGCTGCAGTGTTCTCATTGGCTTTGTTCTGTTTTGTTTTGTTGGATTTTACTATCTTTAAAATAAAAACATAAATAAAGAAAAAAATCAAAGATGAATTTGCATTTTGGGAGCAGCAGGTCTTGATTTGGACTAGCAGAGCAGGCTTCTCCACATCTATCTATGTATCCTTCTCTGGTCTCTTCAACCAAAGGTTAGTAATGGTGATTATAAGCCCCTGCATATAAAACATCAGCACAATCTGGCTCTATAACTATTGACTGATTAATTGCTTAGTTGTTGCAGCATTCTGGATTATTTTACTTGACAAGTAAAGTATGAGCTAGCAGAGCATGTTGCCTACAGGTTTAGAAATATAATCAAGAATGTGGGAGGTGGTTCCTTCTACTGTATCGGGTATACTGTGTCATCAAAACTCCCAACCTGATAAATGTACCAAAGGATAAAAGGAAAATAGCAACAACAACAAAACAACAAAGGACATAGTCTAGAATGACCAAATGTCAAGACACGCCATTTTGCTACAGTTACATAGTGCTTTTCCTCTTGTTTCCCAACCACATCCTAATTTTTCTTGTTTTATATCCATCCCCAGATGTTCTTTCCCAGCCTATGACTCTCAGTTCTGTTCTCCTATTATGCTAACTATACCTATTTGCTAGCTTCCTCCACACCCCTATCTTTTACAATTATTTGTGGGTCCATGACTCACTCACCTTATGTCCCACAAAGATCTTCTCATTGTGCTGGGATCACCTGCTCAGCACCTTCACCTGTGTCCCACAAATACTTCTACCTCAACATATGCACATCAGTTCTCTGCTCCATGCCCTGTTTCTTTGTCATAGTACCACCATACAGTAAAAAAAAAAAAATGGTGTTGAATTCCCAACATCCAAATCTCACTGATTCAATAGTCTTAGACCCCTCCACTGAGTCTGCTTCTTGCCATTCTCACTGTTACCAAGGCACAGCATCTCCCCTTGGCTTTCATGATGGCCTCCTCGTGACATCCCTCTCTTTACTCTTGTCCCACTCAAATCACCTCTGCACACAACAGTCAAGAAAATCTTTCTGAAACTGAAATATCATTAGGACTTTTTCCTGTTTAAAATTCTTTAAAGTGGCTTACAAATGTTTTGGAGAGACATGGCAGGAGGAAAGGGATTTACTTCTTGGCCCCATGTGCTTGCTCAGTAGGATTCTTCCCCAGGGCCCAGCTCCTGCAATAGCCAGCAACCAGAAGCATGCCTTGGCATCCCTCCTCTCTGGGCAGGCTCATCGCAGATTGCCTCTGAGAGACACCTCCCATGAATACCCTTCCCCAGCATCCTGGATGAGAGAATTTCTAGGAAGTTCCAAATGGAAAATTTAGCAAGTTTCTCTGGCACAGCACCAATCAATGAGCCATAGTGACACCCTCTACAACATCTAGATGTCAGCCCTGGAGGCTGTTGTTGCTCCTTTTACCTAGTGCTCTTGTAGCTGTTTGACTTCTCTTCACTTCTCACTAGGCAATACTTTGTTACTGATATCCCTGATATTTCAATAATTCATATGAAGCTGTATTAAGCTAATTTTGTTCTTTTGGTTTAACTCAGAATAGTGTATCTCCCTTGTGAATGTGACAAACATCTACTTTTCCCTTGAAACTGCACTTTGACATCACTACAATAACTTGCCTGGTGAGAAGCTCAATATAGACATGTTGAATGTATCTGTTCATATATTGATTGATCCTTGTTTGGGGATTGCTAAGGTGTGGTACATACTGGGGTAATGTGAATTGATTTATGTATTTTGCTATAGTGTAAATGAAACATTTTCATACTTAGAAATTTTCTTATTCTAACATTATTTTCTTTTTCAAAACATTCCTGCTCCTGCCTCATGCTTCCAGAAAGTACTACAAAGCATATATTTAATTTTTAATGTAAAGTAAATAAAGACTGGGATCCATTGGGATATTATGAGAGTTCTTCCAAACCTCTTGAGGTAATTAGAAACATCCAGCTATATCAGAAATGACTAAATGACTTCCATTGCTGCTTGGAAGTAATTTAAGAGCCAAGTTGACAAGTGAAACTCACCTGTCACCTGATTAATGACCAAGGTCCCAGAAATGCGAAGAGTGGGAGACCCTGGATTTGGTGTCTTAAGACAAAATATGGCCCTTTTGGAGTCTGTTGTTCAGGCTGAGTCTTATCAACACAAGCTAGAACTCTGTAACCATATCTATCTTCACACAGCTCTAACCTGTCTCCCCACTTGTTTCAGAAATCTTGTACAAGTCAGAATCTCACACCCTAAATTGGTTTTTATGACAATCTCATGAAACAAAGGTGGGAAGTCAAGGAAAATATCTCAAATATATTTATCTTTTGAGTTGCACTGAAGGCCTTAGTAAGCGACTACTTTACAATAGTCAACTTTAATATCAGTTGGGCAGGTTTTTACATTACCAATGAAGTGAGGGTTCTTTCGCATGGCTCAGATAGAAAATGTAAACTAGCAAAGTACAGGGCTTTGAGCACCACCAGCCTTCAGCCTATAGAGTGAGAGCTCTGGGCACTGATACCACCAGTCAACACCAATTAATGCTGGATAGCATTTGTCAACACTACCAGCTGGCGGTCTCCACCCCTGCAAGCTACTGACTGTAGACACTAGTTTCTGCTGCAGCACATATACAAAAGGACTTGTGTTAACATTTATTGAGCACTTACTACATCTAAACTCTTTATATATATGTATATATATGAATATATATACTTCTATATATGTGTATATATGTGTGTATTACAATGTATTATTTAACTCTCACAACATCCCCTTTTATATCTGTGAAAACACATAGAGGTTAAGTTAAAGAGTTGGTACTTGGAGAGCTAGGAGTCATAGTAGGCAGTCTAATCCAGATCTTTCCTATAACCTAGACCATGAACTTGAGAAATTCGCTTCCACATTCTGTGGGGCCCCTTTGGTAAAGAGGGGGAACTGAAACAGACGTGTGCATTTCACCTTGCTGGATACTATCTAGGTGCTTGCAAAAAAGGTCCCCACCAGGGTTCCCAGACAGATGACCACCAGCATTCCTGCTTGGCTTAGGGATGACATCCATGCTGTGGGGCTGCAAAGCAGAGTTGAGCTTGGCAGATACTGACAGTGACCTGAGCTTTTGGGCATCTTTTGTCCAGCCCCACCCAGCACTAGCTGTTCTACCACCTTCACACCCTAAGCACCTAAGAGTCTCTACAACTTTAGCTAAGTCCTTCTGACTCTGCAATGACCTGATAAGCAAAAGCAACACATAAAAAGATTCAGGAATCCCAGGAGAATAGAATTCCTACTAATAGTCTCATTATACATCCCTCTGTTTTTCCTGTGGAATCACGTTATTTCCTCTTACTTAAAACTTTCCTAACAAGCTTTCACAGTGGCATGCTGGTAAATATTTAGACACTAGGACTAGGAAAAAAAAAAAAAAAAGAAGACGCCCTGATGGGTAGCAATTTCTGAGTTAATCTATAATTTATTAATTCCCACTCTGGCTGAAATCAAGCTACTACTGCAAAATTGGAAAGAGATGTGACCCAGTAGAAGTTTGTGCAGCACACCTTGGAATCTGTATCAGTATTGTGCCATCCATGAACCTTGCAGCCTGAATTGTTATCTGCTCATTTGTTCATTCAATTGGTGAATTTTTAAAAAAGTTTACTAGAAATGTGGGCAAAGTGTTCATTAAAATAGCTATTTATTATAAATAAAAACTTTATTGAGTTGATTACAAAAATTTTAGCTTTCCATGACTTCCCTAGTTGTTCCTTGGGATAAGACAAGTGGAATGATGGCTCTACTTTCAGATAATTGGTTTACCCAAATCAAATGATGCATTTGCTTTTTTTTTTTTTGGATTATCAATACTCATCAATATTCTAAGTGCTGGGGGAAATGACATCAGAATAGCTTTGACTGATATAAATCTCCAGCCTACATTATTGTCAGAAGTTTACAAAACCAATGAAAAAATCACCTCTATAAAATGCTTCCCTGGACACACACATTCTATAAATTTTTTCTCTGCATTGTTATAAGAAGACGCATGTAGGGTGCAAAGACTATGACCCCTGGTGCCTCACTGCCTGGATTTCAAATCCCAGTCCCACCACTTTGCTGTGTTATTGTGACTTAACTTCTCAGTGCTTTGGTTTTCTCAATCTAAAATCAGGTTCATGATAATAATAGCTATTTGAGCAAATATACACACAACACATAGTATAAGTAGGTCCATGTAAGTAGGTCATTGTCATGGCCCTAAGCCTCCAGTTGAACTAATGGGAGGCATTGTCATGGGTTGTAGGTTTTCAGCTGAATTCATACAGGTTATTGCCATGGGATCCAAGTCCTTTGCTGGATTTTCTAGGTCTTTAGTATGTGGATAGTTTTCCTGCACTTCTTGTATTTGATTCTGGGTGACTACCATAAAATAATACTATAAATTATGTGTCCTGTATTGTCTTGTTCTCCTTACAATCTCTGACTACAACAATGTCTTTTTATATTTCCCTGTGGTGTCTAGTGTACATATGACTTTAATAAATTTTTACTGAATAAACAAATGATGTCATTAATTGATTAAACACAACTGATTGATGTGATTCAAAAACACCCTTGCTATAAAAAGCTATTCAGACTGTCATCAGCATCTCGGGTATATTTTATGTCTCCACAAGCCCCTCTGTTGGAAAGGAAGATAACCAAGAATAAAGACATGGAATAATTTGTCAGAGCTATTAACACATATTTATGTTAAAGAATGCTTATTTTATATAAACAAGAAAGATTAAAACAGACTAGGTGTTCATCAGCAAAGGAAAGTTTGAATAAATTTGATGTAATCCTGAGATATTTATGTTTTAAGTATTTATTTACATGTAAATGCCCTAATTACAATAAGTGAAAAAATGGCATATAAAATTGTATTAACAATAGTTTTTTTAAAGTGTGTTTGTATGAAGAGAGAAGTAAAAAGAGATTTACAAAGAAAATGCCAAAACCCTTATGAGCTATCTGATTGATAGATTAGGAAGATATTAAGTTTCTCTTCTTGATTTATTCCTTTATTTTCTATTTCTTCTAAAAATTATAAAAACTAATTACAATTGAATAAGATAGATCTTAACTATCAACTTTGAGGCTAGTGTCTCAGGAATGAAGTTATGTGTCCCTTGATGTGTAGAGACTTACTGAGCTAACCGTCTCATTTGGTCTGCTTCATCACTCACCTGCAGAACAATATTCCTAGCCACTCTGTCCCAAATTTCCAAAGTGTCCCAACTGACATGAAAGCATTAACACTAACATCTCACTGTTTGGAAGGGTCAACAATTACCTTAATTTCTCATATACTCCCTTCAGATAGCTGCTATTAAGCAAAAACAAACCACCTCACATAGCTATTACAAACCAAGCACATTTATGTTATCTCTCGCCCTTGAGGTGCCTGATACAAAGAAAGTGTGATTAGGGACCTGACTGAAAAGGCTGAACAAATTTGTCTTTTGAAATAGGGTGTAGGCAAAGCTCAGATTGGAGTTGTGTGGTATACATTAAAACCTAGTTAAATTTCACTATAAAGTGAGCTCTATCTTAGAAATCTTACAATATTTGCTTAAGAAAAGTCATTTTATTACTTTCAAACTCATAGGAGCTTAAAGAACAGTATTGTAAGTCTAAATCAAGCAAGTCGATGTGGGGTTTTTGTTGTTGTTGTTGTTGTTCATTTGTTTTGTTTTTGTTTTTACTTTGAAGAGAATAAAACCAAATGAGAAAAAAACAAAATGAGGTCATTCAAAACAAAAGGATGTACATAGTACATGACTTAAAACAATAATACAAGATAATCTACAATTGTCTTGTTATCTTCAATAGAATTGAACATATCATCAGGAACAATAAAATTGAACATAGCAGTACAGAACAAAATCAATAAAAACAAAACATTGAAGACATTATAGGACTTCAAAAGAGGGTAATACTCAAACCAGAATGGGTATCATAGTGAATCTTGTTGTCTTCAGAGTAGTTGCCTATACTCTCAGGCTTGATACTATCAAACATAACAGATTCGAATAAAATCAGTCAAAACAAGACAGCAATCAAACAAAACAGATTCAAATAAAATCAGTCAAGACATGACAGTGAAAGCAATACAGGGCTTCAAATTAATTTAATAGGAAATTAAAAATAGTTACCATAGTATATCCTGCTATCTTTGGAATAGCTGTCCATGCCCTCAAATCTAGTAGACAAACTGAAACAGACAAACTGAAACAGAATATAACCAAACTAAACAGAGGGATGAAAACAATATGGGTTTCAAATCGTTATACAAGATTAACAATGTCCTCTGCCTTCCCTTTTTAGACAATTCCTCCCCTTTCAATTTCACAGGGTACATTGTACATTTTGTATCCCACTGACTACTTTAGTTTTTAGATTAGGGAGGCAATCCGCTATTTACCTAAGTGATTCTGAACATGTTTCCCCTCAGCTTGATCTCAAGTTGTATCCATTTACCTACAAGAGCCTCAAGGTTTTCCTTTCTTATAGCTGAGTAGTTCTTCATTGTATAAAAGTGTTATGTCTTTCCAGCCAATCTGCAGCTGAAGGACAAGCTAGCCCCACTTTTTTCTGATTCCCTGTCACATGGACCATTATTTTCTCATCTTCGACTTTCAGTCTCATCTTCCTCTTTCAGGTTAATTATATTTCTTATATAGAGCATTTTGATGGGCCCTATCTCCTGATCCACTCTGCCTGTGTTTCCTTTTATTAGTATATCAAGGCCATCCATGTTAGCGATTTTGGCCAACCTCTGCCTCATCTCTGCCATGCTATCATTTCCTTTTCCTATGCTTGGGAAGTTTTATTTAATTATTTCTGTAAACAGCCTTTGTATTTCATTTGTGTTTATCCCTGCTTCTTCACTCACATTTTTTATTCTTAAACTATAGATCCTCTTGTCATTTTCTAGCCTTTGTATTGTTACTTCCTGGTTTCTTGTTTTTTTAAGAGTTCTTTCATGATCACACCTTGCAAACCTGTCTTCAAGGTTTGATAGTATATTTTTAGTTTCTTTTGGCCAGTTTTTCCAGTTTTCAATGGATTTTTTAATTTCCTGGTAATCTCTTTGAATCTGTTTCATACATTCTAGATTTATTTTATATTCTCCATCAAAGTTTTCCCTCCTTTATCTATGCTCCTCCATTCTTCCATCTGTGTCTTCTTGAGAGGTGTTTAGTATTTCTTTTATTATTTTCTTAAATCTTCCTTTACTTGTATCAGTATTTCTGTTTTAAGTTCTTTTATAATGTTACAAAGATATTTCTTTATGTCAGATGCTGCTTCTTCAGAAACTGCAGGTGTGCAACCTCCAATCTCTTCTGTATTTACCTCTCCTGGGCCAGTACTGTTTGGGTTGGAGGCTGGAGACCTCCTTTTGTTTCTTCCTCTTGTCATGTTTCTGGTTTCTTCCAGACAAGTGTCTTCCAGACACTTCCTGTATTGGTTATGATTACTCTGTAGCCTGCTGGCTAAGGATTGCTGCCCTCCCCAGTCTGCTGGTGACCACTGGAGTACAAGCAGGGGTAGGGCAGGCTGGCCTCTCCCTTTTGAGCTGGTCAACCACTGGATGTCTTCACCACATTAGTGTGTGCCGTGTGAATGAGGCCCGTTATGGGATAGCTTCAGGGAAACCTCTTCCTTGGCTATTGGATCACTCACAGGCACGGGAATCAGTCCAAGCAATTCTCACCAATCAGCTCTGTGCTAGGAGTGGCTGACTGAAGCTGTTGCAGTTCTGGTTCCAGGCTTATCCTGCCCAACTCCAAAATGTCACCTGAACAGTCACCCACTCCTATGGGAGGACTGAGTTCCCCACACTCACCACGATCCAGTGCAGATCTCCGGTCCACCACTCCCCTCTGTGACCTCATCCTCCCGCCAAGAGGAAGTCAATGTTTTTAAGACTAGATAAGCTATTTATAATGAACATATAGTTATCATAAAGACTATTTAGAATGAACATAGTCTAATATTTGTTTCATCTGATTCGCTTAAAAATAACTTGCTGGAGGGTTAAAAATTTATTCTCTTAAGTAGCACAATTTTTCTCAATCTTATTTCTATATTCTTAATTTACCTATATCACTCCTCAAGGCAACCTCAGAAACCCATCTAAAGCATCAGCAATTTCAAGCAGCTGAACTAAATTGGTTAGATGTTATAGCACGTGTAGAAGAAGAGGAGGTGAAAGGGCATAATATGACCAAATGTAGCTGGAGAGACTGCACAGACATTCTGTTCTAGCTCTTTGGCTAGAGATGGAGAAACCAAGCATAAGTTTCTATTTTCATTCAGGAAAATCTTAAAACAGTGGGCACATAATAGGAGGCAGTCATTCCCCAAAGAGAAGAGACAGGACAATAGTTCTGCAGGTACTTTAGAAGATACTTTAGAAGAAGATACTTTAGAAGAAGAAATTGATTAAACTATGAATATTTTTATTGAGGACTGAATAATATTGATTTTAGTAAATAATTTCATGGAAATTATTTGCATAATATTTGTTAAGCATCCCATTCACATCTTCTGGTGTTTGTTTGTTTGTTTGTTTGTTTTGTAACAGGAATTGAACCAGTAACCTTGCACTTACCAGGCAGGTGCTGTGCCACTGAGCTATATTGCCAGCTCTCTTCATTCTTTTCTTTCTTACCTCAACTGTCCAAATTAGAATGCTGTGTGGATTTAAATTTTGCTAATACCTTGAAAGTGACCAAAAAATAATTGTTAAGTAAATCAAACTCCTTCACAGTAAAGACACCAGTCTATGATGAGTCTATGGTAAACTAGAAAGAGCAAAAGTAAGCAGCACTTTGTTTGGCTTTTTGCAAATATTTGGTAATCACTATTTTGCTTTGGTTTGGGTTTGGGTTTGGGTTTGGTTTTGGTTTTGGTTTTGGTTTTGGTTTTGGATTGGTTGGAAAGATGGTAGTAGACAGATGGATAGATAGGTGACTCTGGTGAGTGGATGATGAATGAATATGATACTAAAACTTTCTTTATAAAATGAGGACAATACCTCACCAAGAAAGCAATGTGAGGTGCCATGGGTATGGTTCAGCAGCATGGTACCTGCCTAACAAGTGCATAAGTTCAATTTCTGGTTCCAAAAATTTTTTAAAAAAGAAAGCAGTGTAAAAATCGTGTGGTATCTCAGATACTCACAATTCTATTTTTCTTGTTGTCAGGGAAAATAAAAACAAGTCAAGGTGGTGAGAATCCTAGCAATATGAAATAAGGAAAGAAACCATTGACAGAAGCCTGTCAGGAATTTAGAGTTTTCTTCTATCTTTGTGGAGCTACCAAATCATGACAGGCAAGGAAGCAAAGTGGAACAGATGAACGATCATTGGCTTTCTGGTGAGATGTGTGTGAAAACCAGTTTCATTTTTCCTCAGCAACCTACTTGAACTGAGAGGCAGTAACCACCAGGCAAGGTGGTAAAAGCCCTCAAAAACTAGTTCCATTGGTCCACTGATCTTTCTTCTGGCCCTCAAATTTCAAGTATAATGTAGCCCTTATTGGTTGCTTCTAAGCAGGTTCTGCCCTCTATGAGTCAAGATGTGCCTTCACTGCACAGGATACCTTTCCTAATTTTTATGCCCACAGTGCTTTCACACTACAGGGTGCACCATCTTCACTGGGACAGAAATGGGGGATAAGCCAGGATATCTCTGAGCTGGTCCATTTTGGGTCCAAATAGTTTGGGTAATTGATGCTCCTAGAAATATTTCTGGTACTGGAAGGCACAATTAAGAAGAGATAAGTAGAGACAGTGCCAATGGACAGAACTTTTTAATCGGCTCCTCTCCCTTATTGTGGCCATGTCCTACATAGAAAGGCTAGGTGGAGAAGAAAATCACAGGCCAGCAGTAGGATGGGACCTGGGTTCCTCAAATATAGCAAAGAGATTTTGAAAGCTGTTCCAGAGTTTAGGGGCACAGATTCTCCTGAAATCATTGAAAATACTCATTAATAGCAAATTCCTATCACCTGACTGAGAATGGAGTTTTCTGTTGTTGTTGACTTTAATGTAAGATCTCAAAGTGCCCCAGAGCTGTACTTAGTGCTTTTATATGCTTAAGAAAATCACCTTGTCTTAGAAACCTCTACCATCCCTGCATCACTGAGTGTTTCAAGAGGCAAATTCTTTTCCTACCAATAGAAGACCATAACCCTCAAATGGGTACCAGCCATTCTTACTCTGAATATGCATTGCCCCAAGTCTCTGTCACAGCAGAACTTAGAAGAAGCTGGACTGTGGGCAACCTTGGAAACCAAGTCTTGGCATCAGGAGTGGATGAGAAACTCCAAACATGCCTTTCTCTTAGGGAGCAGCCAGCACATGCCATTTTACGTTAGGAGCCAGCATTCCTGCCTCTGTCCACAGCAATGGTAAGCTTGAACAGATGCCCTAATTACAGAAAGAAACTGAGAACAGCATGTTTGTTGGCTGGTTTCCCATCTGCAACTGACAAGGAACCACATATATCTCTTAATATCCAACATGCAAAACAACACCTACTGCAACGTGTCAAATCTGTGGCTCCAAATACAATTGTCTTCCCCATGCTTTTATGTAGTTATTACAAGGAACCATTTATGGAAATGAATGGACTACCCTAATTTTCACAGGATTAGCTGAGTCTCTTAAGTGTTAGAATCTTCTTTTTTCTTTTTTCTTTTTTTTTTACCTGGGACTGAACTCACAACTTTGTGTTTGCCAAGCATGCACTTACACTGCTTTGAGTTAAACCCCCAGCCCAAGTTTTAGAATCTTAACCCATGTATTATGGTTTGTGTTTGGATGGCCCCCCAAGCCTCATGCAGTCATGGAGGTGGCTGAATCTAGCATTTGTGATTAGTTCATTGTCTAGCACTGGGGTTGGCAGTGTGAGTGCTATACCTGCCCAGGGTGGAGCCAGCATACAATATAAGGGAGGGAAGGAGCCCTGATTTTCCTTTTTTTTTTTTTTTTTTGCCTTTTTCACTCTTGTGTCCTGTGTTCACCATGAACAGTTACCCCTCAGCCATGCCACTCTGCCTTGGACCCTACTGAGTATAGACTGAAATCTCCAAAACCTATAAGCTAAATAAATCTTCTCTTCTCTAATTTTGGAGGTTGGGTATTTTGTATTAGAAACTAGACAAAAGTAACCAAGACACCCTGGGAACAGTGATTAGCACTGTTAGTAAACCAGATAAGGCAAATGGAGGGAAACTGTAAACTAATGAGAAAAGATCTGGAAACTGCTTCCAGATGAGACAGAAATGTAATTCCAGACCTGCTTAATTCCTAGAAATCCTACCAAAAGCTTGAACAAAGAAATGGGGGAGGTCTAGAGCAGAGTCCATGAAGGATACAGCTGGAGTTAAGTGGGACTGGAAGAGCCACTGGACCATATCCTTGGATACTTTTCACTTCATGAGAGAGGGGACTAACACACTAAACTCAACTGAGTTCCAGGTACCAATGGCACAAGGTATCTCCCAAGATGTGAGTGTTAAGTGGCTTCCAACCCTTCCGTGTCACCCCAGAGGTTCAGAAGACATAAGTACCATAAGTGCAACTGAGCTTCCTTCAAGTGCCCACCTCACCATGGTCCTAGGCTGCCTGAACCCATTATGAGAACCACCATTCACTAATGTGACCTAAGTGCTAAAACAATGCCCAGCACACACTAGATGCTTGATAAAGAGTTGCTGAGAAGAAGTCAAGATGGCTGATTAGTGAGCAACAAAATACAAAGCCTCGCAGGAGAAACAACTCATTTGCCAGAATAAAACACCCTGGAGAGAACCAGACAGAGGGAGATGGATCCTCTTGACACAGGAAGAAATTAAAACATTAAAAAGCTCATCAAATACTTTGAGGCTACAACTGGAACAGCTAAAAATTATGGGACACAGCATTTTCGTGGTGACCCACCAAGTTTGCAAAGGCCTGAATCCACGTCAGCCTTCAGAACGACCCAAACTCATTCGCACCGCCACTCACAGGAAGCACAGCAGCACTGAAGTTGGGGGTTGGTGAGCCCAACAGAGAGCAGAGCCGGCAAAGGGACCTTCATTGGTCCACAGTCAGTGCTGGGAATGAGACCCCCCCACGGGAAGGGCATGACCAAATGGGTGACATGTTGGAACAGGGCAGGAGGAGCCTGAACTGGGAGCAACAGTGACTTCAGTTGGTTCCTCCCTCCCAAGAGCAGATTCATGGGATTTGCTTGGACTGGGCCGCACCCCTCGCCGGAACCCAATGAGCTGTCCCCAATCGATTCCCTGTGCCTAGCAAGCACTAACTGGGTGAAGGCACCTGAGGTTTGGCTGGCCCGGTGGGGAGGGGCAGGCAATTACAGCTGTTGCTTGCACCTCAGTGACAAGAGCAGTCAGGAGAGGGTGGAGCTCCCTCACTAGCATGCTTCAGAGGAAAAGTGGTCAACAGGGAAGAGAGCTGGGACCTGCACTGTAACCTGTGTGGAAGAAGCCAGGGCCATGACAGCAGAGAGAGGCAGGAGGAGGTCTCCAGCCTAGAACCCTGAGAGCACTGATCCAGGAGAAGGAAAAACAAGGGAGACTGAGTGCAGCAAACACACAACATCAGACATGGCTTCAATGGACATTAAGAGATATCTTCAGGACCTTGTACACAAGCTCAAAACTGAAATATTAAATCAGGTAAAGCAGAATATGAGTAGAGTAATAAAAGAAATGCTCTCAGGAATCATCTCTCAGGAAGATACAGATGAAAGAAGGGAGGAACACAGAAAAAGGAGAGAAACATTCGATAAAGAATATAAAGAAAATATAGAATACATGAAGCAGATTCTAAGAGACTACCAGGAAATTAAAAACTCCATTGAAAGCTGGCAAAACACCTTAAAAGAAACTAAGGATAAACTATCAAAACTTGAAGACAAGTTTGCAGTGTGTGATCATGAAAGGAAAGATCTCTTAAAAATAACAAGGAACAGGCAGTAATAATACAAAGGCTAGAAGATGACAAGAGAATCTACAATTTAAGAATAAGACATGTGAACGAAGAAGCAGGAATACATACAGGTGAATTACAAAGGCTATTCATAGAAATAATTAAGGAAAACTTCCCAAGCATGGGAAAAGAAAATGACATTCGATTGTGTGAGGCATACCAAACTCCAGCCAGCTACAACCAAAACAGAGCTATACCCAGACATATAATAATCAAGATACCAGAAATTCAATATAAAAACAGAATATTAAAAGCCATCAGAGGAAAAAAAACAGATTACCTATAAAGGTAAGCCCATCAGAATCACAGCTGACTTCTCAACACAGACCATCATATCAAGAAGAGGTTGGAGCCAAGTCTTCCAAGCCCTGAAAGAAAATAACCTCCAGCTCAGATTGATGTACCCTACAAAACTGTCACTAGAAATTAATGGAGAAACAAGATGCTTCCATGACAAAGAGGAACTGGGGGAGTTTGTGACCACTAATCCAACACTACAGAGAATACTGAAGGGCATTCTAGAGAAAGAGAAAAAAAATACCAGGATTTTAGGAACAGTGGCAGAAAGACCTCAGTGAGTGGGGCAGGCAGTAGAATGAAAAACTAGACAAACAAAGGCAGAAAAATAGCATAGCAGAAATGAGGCAGAGAAGGATAACTAGAATCCTTAATTTCCTATTAACTTAATCTAAAGCTCTGTATAACCTACACTGTTTTACCATGACTGATCATAATCGAATCTGTTTGTTGGATCACTGTTTTGTACTGATAGATTTTATTCAAAGCTGTTATGATTGATAGTATCAAGTCTGAGAGTATAGGCAACTGCACTTAAGATGACAAGATTCACTAGAATATCCACTCTGGTTTGATTATTTCCTGCCTTTGAAGTCTTATACTGTCTACAATGTTTTATTTTTACTAATATTTGTTATGTACTGCTATATTCAATTATACTGCTATATTCATTTATGCCTGATGATATAGACAATTCTATTGAAGATAATAAGAAACAACACAGCAATCATTGTAGATCACCTTGTACTGTGATTTTATACGACTTTTTTGTTTTCATGTTTTTATAGGAATTTGTGCTAAGTTTTGTTTTTCCCTCTATTACAGAAAGTATAGAAATACATGCAGAGATTCATGCATGTGTAGCTGTTCACACTCTTACTCATTGACTATATACTTTGTATGCTTTAATTTTGTAACTTGAACAACTATTTCTAAGAGGACAATATGTAATTTATTAACTAGTGACTTCTTATTGTTTGTCTCTTTTTTTGGAATTCTGTATTACCTCTACCCTTTATATGCTTTTGTTTCCCTTTAAAAAAAAAAAAAAGAGTTGCTGAATAAGTGTGCTCATTGGGCTTTTCCTGTGCTCTATCTCCATGCTACAAGCCTTCACAGGACCTTGTGAAATGAGTATTAGTTCATTTCCAGATGAGGAAATGGAAGCTGAGCTCTGAGCAAAGTGTTCAAGGTCCTCCTCTTGAGGACTGGGGTAACAGGAAGTCAAGCCTAATCTCATCCCCCATTTTCAAAGTCCAAACTCTTAAATGCTCATATTGCTCTTGTGTAACATCACTCATTGGGGGACAAGGCAGGAACCATGATACATGAAGGAAGGAGTCCTCTGGGAACTGGGCCTGAGGCTCAGAAGCCTGACAGCCCAGTGGAACCATGCATGTCATGGTCTATCTCCTGATGAGCAATCCATTTCCTTGAAGTTCTGCCTTTGAGATCCTCTCATCAGGACCAGGATCCTCCCAGCCCTCCTCTGTGTCTTTCTGCCTCTTCTTTCAGAGGAATAGAGTTAGGAGGGTAATCTTTAAAAGCAAAATTTCAAATTATGTCTCTCAGGTGGAGGATAATATCTTAGACAATACCTTACCATTTCATTTACAAGATTTATGTTTTTGCAACAGGATTGTTACATACAGCTACCTTTCAAGCCAGATAACTAATCTTCTTTCAATATGAACATTGCATGGGTGTGTGTGTGTGTGTGTGTGTGTGTGTGTGTGTGTGTGTGTTCCTTCTGGTTGATTAGCTGAAATGATCCAGCTGGAATGATGCCAGCAGAGCTTTTAAATGTCCCTCTCTGTGGAGCAAGTTGGTGTGGCATGCATCAGGTAACATTCTTGAATGGGAATGTTCTACAAGGAGAAAACATAGCCTCTCCTGGTACACTCGTGCTGTGAGGCTCCAATAAATCAAATTGCCCTTTATCTTCTAGGAAAGCTAAGCTAGCTGGAGATCCGGTCCTTCATGGGCTGGATAATTCAGAAAACAGATGATGATGAATCAGGAGTGACCTGGAACTGGGGCATTCCCAGATACCTTTCAGCTTGTCAGCACCATTTGTTCAGCCACATGGCCATAGCAAATTCCCGTGATAGGTTAGAGAAAAGAACTATGGAGAATATAAAAAGTACAACCCCCTGCTCTCAATGTCCTTTTTATCCAGTTAGGGTGATAACTCAGTATATCCAGTGAGCCACCAAGCTGGGGAAGGTGTCAAATAAATGTCACAGGTGTGGAGGACTAGACATCTTCAGGGACTGGTTATGTTCTCCAGGGGTTGGCTGAAGAACACTCATTTATCTAGTTTTCATTCTGTCCCAAATGACTGAGATGTACTGTAGGCTGTAGCTGGCAAACCCCACAGGCCCAGCCCTAAGCACTAAGGTAATGCTAATTTATCATAGGCATCATACTTTCATCTCCAGGATACACACAACCAAGACATTATCAAGGCTGACTCACGTCTGCTCAGCCAAGTGCTGACTTATACCATCAGCTAACTTCTCATGGGCATTCTGAAGAACTACTCTGGTGTTGCCAGTTCTTCTCACAATCACCTCTGTGATCAAAGCTGAACTCTTTTCTGACTCAAGTCTCTTGCGTTCCCAAACCCCACCCATCATCAATATTCTATCTTCTCTAAGTATCTCAGATTCACATTTTCCATTCCATTTCACTAGCCACTGCCTTACCCCAGGCATCACCAGCTGCACAGCTTGCCACATATAGATTATCATGGGCTCTCCCACTGCCCTCAGCTGGTCTTCGTTTATTAGAAATTTTGAAAACGTGCATACCCTTTCTCCTATTAATTCCATTTGTTAAAATTTATCATCAACTAACTTTTCTTTTCCATGTTTTCTTTTGTTTGTTCATGCAATGTATACCGGGAATTTTCCTGGGTGCTAGGGCTATACAGTGACAAATAAACCAGAACTTCAAGGCTCTGAATAGAGATTATAGTGCTAGGTTGTTTGGATTCTCTTTCTCTGTGTGTATCTCTCTGTCTCTCTCTCTCCCTGTCTCTCTCTGTCTCTCTCTCTCTGTATGTGTGTGTGTGTGTGTGTCTCTCTCTGTGTCTCTCTCTCTCTCTGCTCTTGAACAACACACCTGTAATGTTGTGAGAGAGTAAAAGATCATTGTGTTATGTATGGGGAGCACTTAGATAAGAGGAACAACTTCTAGCCCACAGTAGGATAACTGTAGTTGACAATAATTAAATATTTCAAAATAACAGAAATGATTTTAAATGCTCCCAGCACAAAGAAATGATGAATGTCTGAGGTGATAGATGTGCCAATTACCTTGATCCAATCATTACAATGTTCCATACATGTACTGAATGTCATACTGTATCCCATATATATGTACAGTTACTAAGTATCAATTAAATTTTTTAAATTTTTAAACATGCCATTTGCTTACTACACTGCAGATATAACATGATATTTGTAGAGAAAATAAGAGAGAAAATTGTTCCAAATGACACATCACATCTCCCAAGCCTCAGGAGTGGAATGGGGTATAGGTGCCCAGTAGAGAAAGGAAGGGTCACCCAGTCCCCCTCACCCCCCGCAGCCTCTCCTAAACCAACCCATTCTTTGTTTCCTCCATGGCATTTAGGTGCTTCCTAATCAGACTTCTTTGAACAGAATGTTCTGGGACTGAAAAGGTTTGAAAATCATCAGTTTTCTCAAGTCTCCTTCAGTACTTCTGTATTTAGTCGGGAAATCTTTCAGACTGGGCATTTCATTTTTCCAAATTCTCTTTAAATTCCCTAGAGTTTTATGTTTAATTGATGGTTTTTACCAATGCCTAATATATGTTGGGCATGTAAATAATGGGAAATAATATCATAAGTGCAACAAAACTTCATTGACCATGCGTGCACTCTAGAGACTAAAAAGTTCGGAAGCCTTTTTTCCCACTGTACAGCTGAGGTTGGGGGAGGACATAGACAGGATGGACAAAATTAGGGACACACCAAAAGCCACAACATCAGTGTGAGCAGTTTTATCAGTTTGATATGAATGAATTCTAAACAGCATCATTTGGCATTTTATTTCATGTTTTCTGAGTTTCCACAATGTTTTGGTTGACAATCTCTTTTGTATAGTTCTCTCTTTCACTTCAAACCAAAAAATTTAATATCCAAACTTTTGTCATTCACACATCACAATTGTGATTATTTTTAAAACAATACTTAAAGGCTACTTGTAGCACTATTTTATTTAGCCAGGAATATATGTGGTACACACCTGTAATCCTAGCACTTGGCATGGCTGAGGTAAGAGGCCCAAATCTGAGCCCAGCTAGAGCAACTTAGAAATATAGTGAGACTCTGTCTCAGAATTTTAAAAAATGCCGAGCATGTAGCTCACAGTGAAGACCCAGGGCTCGATCATCAGTACTGTAATATATATATATATAATTTAAATAGGTTTATTTTGCATAAATTTATTTTAAGAGAAAACTTCACCTATAAACAGAAGACTAGAAACACCTTCCATAACCAATTAACTCCAAGATGAATTCACTGAGCTAGATTCCCCAGCCCAATATTTTTCTATGTATGTATCATCTAAAATCCTCTTTGATTCTACCAATGGCTGCATATCATACTACACAAAACATGATTTTGGGTCATAATATCACAGTACTCTGCTAAGAAATGATAAAACAGGTGTAGTTTGTCTTTGCTCCCAGAACTCACCTTAGACTCCCTTTCTACTCATGCACCCACATCCCCCACTCTCCTCTAAGCATTTCCCCTGCTCTAACCTAGCTGACAACTATAACTGATACGGTGTTAACCACCTGGTTCTGCATACTGATAAAAGACTATTAATGTTTCAAAACTCAAACATCAGATCTTTCTTAGACTTTTGGGTATAATGTCAAAAGAATTACACAATCTAATTCACCTTTAATAGGTGATCTACTAACCACTTTTGCTCATAAGCCAGTACCATCCCCACAGGTTCATATTTAAATTTTCCCCAAAATGGAAATTTGCTCAAGAAATTTGCTTTAGGATTTGACATGTGAAGACTGTGATGACATTCTAGCAGAAGAAATATGGATCGACTGCCTCATTAGTATAGGCCTTATTGTAACCACATCTACAGCTAAATCCTCCCACCGTCCCCATAGGAAAGAGGAACTTGGCCATGAAGCCCGGATATTGAATTTACATCAGTGTGATGATTGCCGTTTTATTGTTCTCCTCTCCCGTTCCAGAGATCTTTCCTCCCTGTGCTCACTAGTCACTCCTCCTCCCAGGGGACTTAGGGAAAGTTGTCACAGGCCAAGTTTTCCAGCAAGCAAACTGAGATGAGAGTGTATGGGACTGCAGCGTGATCTGGGAGGCCCACTTATAAGTGTGAAACAGGGCTGGGCAGAATGAGAAATTGGGCCAGGCTGTAGTAGCACAGAGGCCTCAATCAGCCCCACAGGCAGTGAGATGGCCTTTAGCTCTGGTGCCACTGAAGCAAAGAGGTAGAACATTTTTATCCTACACTGGCCAGTCACAGGATACAAGACCACAAGGAGGGTATCATAACCCCAAACAAGGCAGCCCTCTTTGGCTATTAGCCAAGAAATCCAACTGTAAGCCAGCGGTAGCTGGAGAAATAATCTTGATCCTGAAGGAGAATCAGAGAGAGCACTGAGGCACTCACTTCAAGAGTAATTCCCCCGATTCTTTGCTCCCTCAATGCTTCCAGGGAACAGCCACATGAATAAGCCAGAGTGACCCAAAATAGGATCTTTGGAAATGGAAATGAGATATAGCCAAGTATTATGAACACATGGGGTTTTCATTGGGGCTTGAGCTGAAAGGAGACAGCACTGATTAAGATGGGGACCAAACTTCCCTCCCAACAAAGGGAGGGGTAAGCTTTTATTTATATTTTAGAAGGTTGGGCTACAGTTTGCTAATTTTCCACTGGCCACGGGCATGGCTCCAAAACATGTTTTCACCCTTATGCAATATTGGAGCTACCAGGCAGTCATGGTCAACTTGTCCTGGAAACAGTTGAGTTTTTCTTGTGGCTACTGTCAGCACCCTGCACAAACATCCTGACCTTGTGATAAGGCTGAAGGACTGTAGGTGCTTGGACCTGCAAGAGCACAATAATAGAGGCAGAAGAAAATACCAGCTCCAACAGGCAATCAATCTATCCACATGCAAAGCCCAGAATATGACTCAAAGGTTAAATCAGCAAGAAACTCCAACAAATGCCTTTTCATCTCCTTCCAATCACCTGTCGGACATCTGCAAGCTCAAGTGAAGGGTCAGTGTTTTCAGAAAAAATGGCCTTTGAGTCCCTGAAAAGTAAACTAGACAATTATTGTCATAACCCACACATCAGAGGTATTATTAGTGAGAAACTGATAACACATTACTCAGCTGTGTGACCTCCAAAATTAGCTATCTTTAAGTCAAGTAAGAGTAAGTAAGGCTAAAGGGTTTATTTAGGTTTCCCCTCAGTCTGACTTCTGGTAGTTCCTTCTGTAATTATTTGGTAAGCCTAGTGGCTGCAGAAGGTACGAGTCAGATTGCGTGTGTGTGCGTGCATGCACACATGTGTGTATGTGTGTGTTGGAGGAGGGGACAGCAGGACGTGCCACATAAGCCTTGTTATTCTGCTTCACCCTTTTGTATTCATTGTCCTCCACTGAAATAATCCTAGGCAGGAAACAAATGTGGTCTTTTTGCCTCCTGGGCTATCAATCTTGAGATGTAGCACTCAATTTCAAAGTTATTTGACCAAAGACAAGTCACAAATCTTGAGAGAAGCTGGCCTTCCAGAGAGACAAGGACACTCACAGGCATGAACTGGGGGTAAACCTTGTAAGTGAAGTCTCAAGTGTCTGCTTCCTGGTATACCCAAGCATTCGCTCTCTCCTTAGGACTAGACAAAGAGGTCAACCTGAGGGAGGAAAACAACTCAGGCACACACTTCCTCCTTTGCCTACTTTTTCCTCCAAAGCCAGACCACTCAAGTGAGTGATGCAGACAATGTCACAAAAGGCTTGTCTTCATTTACTTTGTTCTGCTTGGGAATCACGGCAAAGCCTAAAGCCTTTGTCTTTTCACATCTTCTCCTTAAATGAATATGAATCAGATAGAGAGGAGACATCTGCCATTTTGTAGTACTTAGAGTCAGAGACAATGAAAGAATAGTTTGCATAGGACTCCAGCACTAACAGCAGGATAGGACCCTATTTTCTTCAATGTGATCAATCTAATCTATCTACCAGGAAGCCATTCCACTTTGAGTCTCTCCAGATGAGATCAGAAATCCTAGGAAGGCCTCAGGGAAGGAGCGGAACCCAGAGATCTTTAGTGGCAGCAGCAGGTGGGCCATGAGACTGGAGTCACCTCCTCTCACTTGCTCCCTTCCCTGCAAAACATTAAGATGTACTGTGCTTGCGGAACAGAGACAATCCCCAATCGATTTAGATCCTAGCCCTCCCATGAGGAGACTAAACAATGTTGCTCGGAGGTCCTGAGGCACTGTCTCCATTGCTCACTCTGAGCATGTACGGTATGTGACCAGTTCCTTCAGTGGGTCAGAAGAGTTCTCTGTGGCACCAAAGTCAGAGAGACAGGTGCTACGCCACTGCACTGCCCTGAACACTAGTAGGGTGCTAGGTCTGCATGTATCCTTTCATTAGAGCTTTACAAGCACTTACTGGAGTAAACTAAAATGATCCTCTTCCACCAGAGAAATCAAAGAGGGCAAAAAATCTGCCACAGACTCTCAGACACATGCTTGCTAAGAGGCCAAGTCTGGATTTGGACTCTGGCCTTCCTGGTTTCAGAAAATTTCTGTTGAATTTTTGGAAACCCCAGCTCTCCCACAACTGTAATGCCCTGTAAGTTTCTTCTTACATGAGAGGGACATTTAATAATGACTTGCGATGTACCCAGAATCCAACTCACCTTCATGCCCTCCTCAGAGCCATGGGCTCAGGGTGCCTCAAGGACAGGGACTCCTCTGCCACTTTTCAACCTTTCCAGTCACCCGCTTGCAACGCCTCCAGCATAGCAAGGAACTCAACCAGTGTCATTGACTGAATGGCTGATGTACAAGCAAGGCTGAAAGATAAATCAGCCAAAGGGAAAGCTGGCCCATATTTTCACAAACTGGCAGGGTGCCATTCCAAATAAAATGCTTGTGTAGGCCTTGTTTGGTTCTTTGAACCCAAACTGTCTTTACTTGCTCTGAAAATTTGGACCCCCATTTGTTCATGTTACACCGATCATTTATTTAGTTATTTTTAATGTTAACTAGGGGAGAGAATGCTACTGCTAATGAAGCCTGAAACAATAATTAGCACCTGTCAGAGGTGAGGCTCTTGCTCCTGATGGAGGCACATTGGTCCACATAGACCCCAGTATAAGTGGTCACACCTATTTATGTATGGCCTGTCCTTCTGCATATTTCACAGATGATAGGATACAGCTCTGCATCTCTTCATGTTAATTCTATTTGAAATACTCCCCACCAACATCTTAGGGCTCTGCCATCTAATAAGTGCAGCCAATTTATTGATAGTAAATCTAGGACAAGACAGACTCACATTGATGTGGGCCACAGGGCATTTAAATTAAACAGGAACTCTCCAGCCATCTGTGTTTTAACTTTTTTATGCCTTGATAATAAGCCCTGTTTAGAATAATTTGCTGTGGAAACTGGGACTTCGTGACTGACAGAGAAAGGCCGGGTATAAACAACCCAAGCAGGCCCCTGAATTTGCGAGAATGTCAGGCGAATTTAGACTCATCATAAAAGAATTCTCAGTGACTGTATTTCAATATGACACTTTTATGGTTTTTTATTTTCTAGCCCATTGCAGCCCCAGAGCCCTGGCATGATTTATACAGCCTGGCAGTGCATAATCTTTTGTATAAGATATACAGGCCTCCGGAGGTTTAATTTCTTTCCTCACCGCCACTGACAGCATTTGTGCTTCCCTTCTCTTCTATTTTCATTTCTAATGAGATATTGGACTTTGCTCAGTGAGAGGTGATATTTCCACATTTGCAGCCTGACAGGCTAAATCACCAGATCTCAGTGGTGAGGATACAAACCCATTTAAACTGTGTCAAAATATTCATGGAGCCCCATTGATTTGGGCAACGGTTATTAGGAAGCTATTTGGAAAGTTCAAGTTTAATTTTTGGAGCTTTCTGCTGCAAAATCACTCAGTTACATCACAGAAAAAATGGTATCAGAAGGATAAAGAAGAGTGAGAGGTTTGAGGTGTTGCTTTTATTTGGTTGGTATTGTTTTTGGTCCAGAGATGACCTCTGTTAAAAATTAAAAAAAAAAAAAATCCAGAATGGGTGCAGTGGTAATCATGTGACAGGAAGCAAAGTAAATTCTTCCTATTACATATAAATGAATACTAAGTCAAGCTATTGAAATGTTTTCTTTTAAAGCAACAGTGAACGTAACTGACACAGGAGATTAATGCTTTGCATTGCCACACTGACTTTTACTTCTGCCTTTGATCTTAAATCTAGCTGAAACTATTGCAACAGGAGTTTTAGCATCTAAGTGGGTTGGGTTCAAATAGTCCTGGCTCACTTAACATTCAAGAGTGGCACAGAGAAAAATGCCCATGAATGAGGGAGGTGAATATGGCTACCCCTGTGGCTGTCAAGATAGAAAAGCAACAAATGGCTAACAGAAGAGATTTGGAATTTCCTCAGTTCCCAGAAGAACTCGGGAAATGCTCATTGCAGTAGAGATCCTGGTATAAAGCCATGGGAACACAGTGCTGCAATGTCCTTGGACACTACAAAAAAAAAAAAAAAGTCCTTTGATGAGTCCAAGCACAGGATGGTAAGGTCATTTGCAATAGTTGTTTGAACAATGACCTGGAACTTTTTAGGAAGTTCCTATTTTTAGGGTTTCTATTTTTAGGGTTCCTGACTTCACAAGAACCTCATTAAATGACACACGCAACATATATACACACAGAGGGAAAATTTGCTTTGGCAATTTACAGGCGATAAAGTGTTTTCTGCACCACTTTACAATAAGTGGACATTAATGGTTGCTAAATTACAGAGGAATTCCTATGGAATGGTATATTACATTCACATTAATACCAAATGAGTTCATTGTGAGACATATTATTGAAGCAAGTATCTCAGGAATTAGTGGGAAATTAAGAAATGCCAGGGAAATTAGACCCCTGTGGGGAGAAGTAGCCACCCATCTGGATGGTGGGCTGCTTAGATGTTCCCATGCTAGCCTGGCTTGAATGAAACCTTTAGTACACACAGGCTTGCAGAACCCTCCAAGAACACAACAGCTCATAACCCAAGATCCACAGTTCGCCAGAGTTGTGGCTGTATGAGTTTTCTAATAACAAGGTACCCCAGATCTGTGAAATGTGCTCAAATATGGTGAAAAATTGGGGGTAGATGTAAATAAAGATCCCTTAAAAGTAACCTTCGTTAAATGATAGAAGAAGCCACTTGAGACGTGCTCCAGAATTGTTCTCTCTTGGAAGCTTAAGGTTGGGCAGGGCATGCAACAGGCTTCTTTATGCTTCCTCTGCTTCCAAAATCCCAGAACTTGACCTCCATGAAAAAAGCCAAGAAAATTCCCACTCAGTGGCCATGAAGCCATCCCCAGAGCAGTACTCCTGCAGCAACTACAGGTTCCAATGTGTTGATGACACAGGTAGCTCACAAAACAAAAACACAAAGAAAAACATCTTTTACAGAAGGCTTATATGTAACAAAATATCATCCAAAACAATATTCATGGCCAGGATGCTGGAACCATGAAAAGAGGAAGCAAAATCCTGTTTTAATGTCATACCTCATTCAGTCAAGGAGGCAACACTGCAGGCCAAGACCATCCAGCTTTCCAGAGTGGACATCTTAGCTCTGGAACAGGCTTCTTTGGCTTTTGATCCTCTATAAGCCTCAGTTTTCTTAAGTGTAACATGGTACTGATAATGTTGCTTCAGAAGGCTGGTGGTAAAGTTTAAATAAAATACTGTTATTGTCATAAACAGCATAGTCAATGACATCTAGCCAAGATATGAACTGGAACTTTAATGAGTGGACCTCCCCTTCTCTTGTTCATCCTTCCTTTCCCTTGCCCCAACTGCAGTCTTTCCGATGCCCAGGGCACTGGTACTGTGTACCAAGTGCAAGCTGGTTATGCCATAAATAGAAAAGATGGCAGAGTGACACAGAGCCAAGCTCAGCCATCATTCCAAATGTAAACTTCTAGAGAGCTTCTTACATTTCAAGCAGAAACATCCTCCTAATTGCTAGTCCTAAATTAGAAAAACTCATGAAGCCTACAGTTTTTGCTGTTTTCTGGTTTTCCTGTGTTTTACTCTTGCCATGGATATTTTATGTAACTAACAGCTGCCATATTCATATTGAGATCTGCTATTTGTTCACCATTTTTGAGCACTCACTGAATACAGACTGTGCTAGGCAAAATATGACAGATAAAGGGTTGAATTAGATATGAGTTCTTTACTCAAGAGGCCCATCATGTAGTAGGTAAATAAGCCCCTGAATAAATTTGTTCCTTATGTATGAGGCTTTCAGAGAAAAGTTCCTGAGTTTATATTTGTAAATGTCATTGGGGCAATGATGTTCTAGGAAAAGTTCAATAATCTGTTTGGAGTGGGAAACAGTGAAAGCTGTAAATTTTCTGCATATAAATTTATTACAAATACTGATTTTCAGAGTGTTCAGTATATATTTATAAAAAAATAAAATTAACAAAACTCGTCATTGTAATTCCAAGCAGTCAGTTGATTCCATCTGAAAGGATTTTGCCTTCAGTGAAGAGATGATGGCAAGTCTGACTTGGAGGTTTTATCTTTTCCCATGAGGCCCTACTCTGTGCTGTGTTCTAAAAGGATTTTGCCAGTTTTTGACAGATGTTTCTAACCATTCCTATCCAGCTTGCAAGTAATGAATGAGTCTAGTTCTGACATGAAGAGTGGTTGATATTTTCATTTACAGTAACGAGTAGAACAAAAGTGAAGAAATGAAAGCATCTGTCAAAACTATATTCATTGATTGATGACATGAATGACATCTTTGCTGAATCAGATAATAGTTTTCAAAAACTGGAAGATTTTTGTGTTAGTCACAATGAAACAGCTACAGGCGTGACACCCTTTTAACCTGAATCTGCTTTGGTAACATTTTCTCCATCACTTTCTTAGCTCTGGCTACTCACCAAAACAGTAAATAAAATGGTAATTTGCACCATTTGCTTATTTTCAAGTGTAAATATGCCTACCATGTTCAATTTCAACTTGCTAAAATGATGTCACTGGATACACATTTGGGACAAGACACGTAGCACCTAAGCCCCACTATTATTTAGTATTTCTGCCACACAAGTACAAGAGAACTAAATAATGTCCAGAACACAGACAATAGCAAAACCTAGTGAAATAATCAGAAGTCAATGAATTTCAAGTATCTGTTTTCTTTGGGTCTAATAGAATTTATTTAACATGGTAGGTGTGCCATGAATTTTCTTCCTGAGTTCCACTGAGTCCTCAGTGGCCACATTCCGTGGAATGTTATCTGAGAGCAAATGCAGACATGTGCTACATATGCTGGTGCCCAGAGGACGCTCCCTCTCACAGCAGCATCTTCTTATCAGACCACGGATGCAGATGGTTAGTCCCAGGGAGCCAGCCTCAGAGAGCTGGGTCTTCAGCTCCCTTGAAGGCAGCATTTTCCTCAGGTCCCTGGAAGGCTTTGTTACTGAGCAATGTTATATTCTAGAATAATTTTCTTCTTCTTCCCCTCCTCTTCATCATAAAATAGTATTATGCAACTAAATGTTTTGGAAAAGAAAATAATTAAAATCATTCCTGGTTTGGGCCTTTCTCTTAAGTGATTCTGGTCTTCTCTGAAATTCTCTATGATACTAGAGCTATTATGAGAGAAGATTGGACAAAGGAAGAGGCTGAATGCAGGTATGTAGAATGCTTGGGACAAGGGACAGTCATGGCCTCTTGTCAGCTCCCTGCCATCCTCTCACCACCAGAAACTTGACCTCACTCCTATCTCTATCCCAAGCTTTTTCCTGAGCATGACCCAAAGGATTATTTAAAATAAAGTCTTGAGCCCCATTCCTACCCCTGCTAGAGTTCTGGGGTCTAGGGCTCAAGAGTTTACTTTCCACAAGCTCCCAGAGATGATTCCCATGCATACTCAAATTAGAGGCACTAGGTTAGACCCTTTGTAGGGGACAACCTGACTTCTAATTATTTTGTAAATCACGAGTTTTCAGACGGCAAGTGAAACGGCCTTAGTGGCCAGTTCACTAATGATCAGGCACCTTCAGGAACAGTGAAAAATTAATAGTACAAAATGGTGCAACAATTATATCTGTAGGCCAAAATAGCAAATAAAAGTAAGGAAACCTGGCCTAAATGACAGGAGAAGGCAATAATCAATACACTAACACAAGACAATAATACAGCTGGTACAATAAAGCAACCCAATAGTGAGCCATAGAGAGCATCATTAGTGTCCCTCCCTAATGAAGCCCGCAGAATGCAGTGCGCACTAGTCAGGGCAAAGCCTCTGCAATGCCGAGTATTCTGCCATGTTGCAACCACATTTATTTTATTTGAAAGAATAGTCCTGTTGCCAAGCCATCAGATGGTAAAAAGAGATATATTTGATGGATAATAAAAAAGAGTCTGCCACAGCCTTCCAGAATATATTTCTAATGAAAATGCTTCTAGCACATGCAATTCAGAGAGTGATGTGGAGATACCTGCAGACGAGGTGAGCAAGAGACTGGGAGAGCAGCAGAGGGTGAGTGAGGAGTATCGCCTGCCAGAAGACCATTCCTTTAACAATAACAAACAACAACAAAAAAAGCCACTCGACAAACATCACTCACTCTTTCTCAACCCATTCTTGTGATACAGACTGACAGGCCTTTTAATATGAAATAAATCAGGCAGGAGAAGAAATGTCTGGAAGAACATACAGATTGAGGGCTGACTGACAGGACGCCCTGAAACATTCTCTGTTTGCATTTGCCTTTGTAGCAGCTAACTTGAAAGGATGTCAAGTGCTTTGAAAGGCTGTGACGATGTGCTTGGAACCTGGAGAATGCAAATGCAGTATGCTTATTTCTGAGGCTCCTTCTGACACTGGAGCCCCGCTGCTTAGGGCTGCAGATAGGAGCAAGCAAACCTTGCAAATAAATCCAGATAGTCCTTCCATCTCCCTTCTGACCTTGGGGTAAAAGGCATATTGGGTAATATCTGGTTTTATACTTAGTTAGGACCAACTGATCCTCCAAAAGCCAGTGCACTCACACGGAGGCACTAAGGTCTTGTCACTTCTCACCAAGAATACAAGCTGGTAACCAGCCGTGACAGCTTTCAAGGAGGTGTGCGGTCACTGGGCATCCCTGTCAAGACTCCTCTGTCTCAGTCCAACCTGCGAGATACTGAGTCCCTTTGCTTAGCTGTCTCCTTGGATTTCCTAGACTGTCTGGTGTCCACAGTGATTCTGCAAGGCAAATGCCAGTACCCATCAGTCTTGAGATAACCAAAGTCCGTTCCAACATCTCCTTCGGCACAGGGGAGGTAAGTGAGCCTGCAGGGGACACTGGAGGATGAGGCCATTGGCAAGCACAGGGAAAGCAGGCTGTGCTGGAAGTGCCTCGTCACACCTGTTCTTTCCTTCACTGTTTTTCTCTTTTGCCTAGAGAGACCCGTCAACCCACACAGCACCCAGTCGCAGCCCTGCTCCTGCTCCCCTGCTCCTTGGTCACTAAAGGTTGAGCATCTATGAAGGTCTGGTCACTGTTCTAGAAGCTAGAGTGAGAATGACACATAAAGCAGACAAAGCTGTTGTTCTCATGGAATTTATATTCCAGTGGAAGATACTAAAGAAACAAAAAACTATCACAAACAAGATAAGTATAAATTGTGATGAATACTCTCAAGGAAAGAGAGTCAGTCTTTCAAGTGGAACTTGCCCAGCTGGCCAGGAAGCCTACTTTCCATAGTGTGATCAGGGAGAGTCTTCCAAAGAGGTGATACGCAAACTGACACCCAAGCCTCATGACTGTGAGCGGAGGAAGCAGGCTAGGAATCACGAATGTAAAATACAGGTGTCTTGAACCCCAAAAACCTTTGGAAGGGTTAAAAATCAACAAGACAGTGTAGTGTCTGAGCTGAGCTTTGGAGCCAGACTGTCTGCCTCCCGACACCTGCCTGTGTGATCTTCAATAATAGAATTGACCTCTCCAGTGGTTGCCAACTGGGCTGGTGCAGGAGCACTTTTCTTATAGCACCTTTCTCATGGGGCTATCGTGAAAATTTCTGGAGCCTACATGGTGTGCGGAAAGTGTTTTACTCCGTGTCTGGACAAAGTTGCCATCCAAGAAATGTTAACTGCTGCTGTAATTTTCAAAGACTTGGGTTCAATGTGGACTAGAACAGGAGCACTAAATCATCTTCCTGGAGCTGTTCTAAGCCAGCATACTTGAGCTCCCTATGAGGTCAGGCCACCAAAAGCATTTGAGGGCAATTATAAAGAAATTACTTCTGCAGCAATTAATCACCAGTATAAGATTGCCAATACACATCATTGCAGCATTATGACACATTGCATCACGCGATCAGAATGTGGAGTAGGAAGGGGGTCATTTGTAGCTGACCTTATTCAAGTCAAATAAGCTCAATCAATTGCAAGTCAGTGGGAATTCTGCTTGGATAAGGGTCAAGACCAATTATTGAAAGGCTAATAAAATGGGGGTATTTTTAGATATCTGAGGTCCTATAGTAATTTTTTACAGTTTAGAAAATATTATTTATAAAGGTTTTCTACCTGATTCTTTATTTCAATAGTCTATCTGCATATTTTTATCGAGTCAAGAATAGGGTACAAGGTGCCCGGCGTAGCGGGGTTGAGACTGAGCAGCCTCTGAGAGGAATGTAACCGTGGCCATGAAGGAAGAGAAGGAGCCCAGGCCTAGGGAGAAGCGAGTAACCCTGTTAACGCCTTTGGGCACCTCAGCCAGTAGCTTTGGGGCTTTGGGGGACAGCGCCAAAGAAGATAAGCAAGACCGCAGCAAGGAGAAGAGAGAGGCGCTGAGCAAGGTGGTCATTCGAAGATTACCTCCTACTTTGACTAAGGAGCAACTTCAGGAACATCTTCAACCTATGCTTGAGCATGATTATTTTGAGTCTTTTTCTAATGATACTGGTCTGTATCCTCATATGTATGCCAGAGCATATATCAACTTTAAAAACCAGGAGGACATTATTTTGTTCAGGGACCAATTTGATGGTATGTATTCATTGACAATAAAGGTCAGGAATATCCTGCTGTAGTAGAATTTGCACCTTTTCAAAAAGCTGCAAAAAAGAAGACTAAGAAAAGAGATACTAAACTTGGGACTTTTGATGATGATCCAGAATATAGGAAATTTTTGGAGAGTTATGCCACAGATAATGAAAAAATGACATCTACTCCAGAGACACTGTTAGAAGAAATCGAAGCTAAAAATAGAGAATTAATAGCTAAAAAGACAACCCCACTTTTGAGCTTCCTGAAAAACAAACAGAGAATGAGAGAAGAGGAAAGAGAAGAAGGTGGTGAGAAATAGACAGAAAAAGGCAAAGAGAAGAAGAGAGAAGAAAGTGGAAAGAAGAAGAAAAACATAAAAAGAAAAGATATAGAAAAGCTGAAGAAGGTAGACAGAGTTCCAGAAAGGGACAAATTAAAGGATGAACCAAAAATTAAGCTGCTCAGAAAACCAGAAAAAGGAGATGAAAAAGAATTGGATAAAAGAGAAAAAGCCAAGAAACCCGACAAAGAAAATATGAGCGATGAAAGAGCCAGTGGGCAGAGCTGCGCACTGTCCAAGCGTTCTGACATCGAGCTTAAAGACGAAAAGCTGAAGAGACCTGAAGATGAGAGGAGCAGAGACCACAGCGGGAGAGACCGAGACTATGAACGAGAGCAGGAGCGCAGAGAGAGAGAGAGAGAGAGAGAGAGAGAGAGAGAGAGAGAGAGAGAGAGAGAGAGAGGCTGAAGCGGCAAGAAGAGGAGCGTCGCAGGCAGAAAGAGCGCTATGAGAAAGAGAAGGCTTAGAAAAGAAAAGAAGAAGAAATTTAAAAAGGGAAAGAAGCACGTCGCGATAAAGGAAAGAAGAATGAAAGTACGGAATCTGTAGTCACCGCAGAAAAAACTGAAAAGAGGAAGTGGTTAAGAGAGATCGCCTAAGAAGCAAGGTGCTTCTTTCTGTTAAACTTATTTCCATGAGGACATTTTCTTCTTCCTACAGAGTATAGGAAAAAGTCAGCTCACTATCGTAGAACCTTTTTTTTTTTTTTTTTTTTTTTTGGTACTAGAGATTGAACCCAAGGCCTCACTGGTATACTGAGTTATCCACAGCCTCTATTGTAGAACTGGTTTTTTTGTTTCTGTTTTTGCCTTTTTGAGTCAAGATCTTATTCTATAGGGCAAGCTAGCCTCAACCTCATGGCAGTCCTCCTGCCTCAGCCTCCAGAGTGCTGGGATTACAGGAATGCACCATCATGCCCAGTTTGTAGACTTGTAGAACTTTTTTTTTGTCTGTTTGAGACAGGGTCTTCCTATGTAGTTCGGGCAGGCCTTGAGCTCACTTTGTAGTCCAGGTGATCTTGAACTTGCAACAGACCTCCTGCCTCAGCCTCCTGAGTGCTGGGATTACAGGCATGAGCCACCACTTCCGGCTCTGCTTGTAGAACTTTTAAAGGGAAATTTACAGCTATCTTTTTTTCCCCCAGCCTTGTCTGGGTTCTTTTATTGACTGATTGTAGAAATTTCAAACATTCACAAAAGAGAATAATATGACAAAACCCCATATACCCAGCTTCAACAATTATCTACTCCTGGCCAACCTTCTCTCTCCTGTACCCCATTCCTACCTCTACTGGATTATTTTCAAGCAAATCCTAGACATATAATTTCTTCCTTAAATTATTTTTGAGATAAGGTATTGCCAAATAGCTCAGGCTAGCCTCAAACTTGGGATCCTCCTTAGTCTCCCAGAGTACTGGGACTACAGACCTGTGCCATAGCACCTGACTCGTGTTTTTGGTGGTGGTAGTGGTGTCGGGGATCAAACTCAGTGTCTTACACATGCTAAGCAAGTGCTATACCACTGAGATGAATCCCGAGCCCAGTGTCTTTTTCTTAACCCCACCAACATTTTCTCTTTTTTGGGGGGTGCAGTGTATCAGGAATTGAACTTGGGACTTTGCACTTGCCAGCAGGCACTGTGCCACTGAGCTATATCCCCAGCCCACCCATCAGCATTTTCATATTAAAAAAAAAATTCACAGTAATTCCTTAACATGTTATCTATCCAGTGTTTACATTTTCCAGTTATCTCCTTAAATTGTCTTTTAATCTAAAAAAGAACTAGGGTACAAAGTATATAATGGCTGAGATATGTATCTAAAATTGAAGATTTTTCACCAGGGAAAGGAAGAGTGAGTCAGGGGAGCAAGGAGAACAAGGACACGAGCTCTTAAGCTGAGCTCCCTTAGGTTCAAGTACAGCCACGTGCTCAGTTGTGCAGGACTGACTTCGGAGAGGCCCTCTGAGGGGCTGCATTGTAGAAGGGCTGTCAGGACGGTCACAGCTGTGGTGGGGTAGGGACAGGGAAGGACAAAAAAAGTACTCATCCACTGGCTCTCATACCTCAGTAGTCAAAGTTCTGTTTCCTAGAGTATTAGCCCTCCATCATGGTTCATTGAGAGAATGTTTTTGGATGAAATTTACGTTTAAATGAATGATGGCCTACCAGCCTTTGACTGGAATACTCCTTTGGTTCTCTTTAGTCTCATACATATTCAAACTAGCATATACCACAGATTTTTGACTTGTCAGCCTCTGCACTCAAATGCGCCAGGTCCTTAAAGTAAACTAAGTAAAGTCCTGAAAGTATATATGATGTCAGATCTAGCATATATACAGGGTAAAATATGGTGAATGTCTAAATAAAAAATTTATTACAGTAAAAGATACATTGCCATTAATTCCCTTCAAAATACTCACTCTTACTTCAAATATACTTACCCCATCCTTCTTGTCACTCTCTGAAGCAGTTCTTCAAGTCCTCCTTCATGAGGTCTTTATGAGGTGTGATCAAAAATACCACGAATGCTCCTAAGTGCCATCCAACAGAAGTGCTATTATCTTATTCACCAGATATGGCACCATGCATCTCCCAGATCTTCACCAGAGTCAAAAGGACCATGAAAGGTAAGTGTTTTAAATTGATTCAGGACATGAAGGCAATCATGGCAACACAACTAAGGACACTCATGGAAACAGACTTCCAGGCCTGGTTCAGAAAGAATGATGGGATAAGGGTGTTAGAAGAGAAGTATTTTGAGGAGAATTAAGGGCAATGTATGTTTTACTGTAGTACATTGTTTTGTTTTGCTACCAGGAACCAAACTCATGACCTTGAGCTTGCCAGGCACTGTGCCACTGAGCTATATCCCCAGCTATAGTACTTTTTTTTTTAAGTTTAATACACACCACACTTATATAGTTTAGTCCATTTTCTGCTGCTGTAACAGAAGGACAGAGATTGATTTGGCTTATGCTTATGGAAGCTGGAAAATCCACAACCAAGGGCTCTGTGGTATATCATAACACAGCAGGAGGTGGAATAGCAATAGAGGATGAGGGCAAGGAAGGGCCACACTCATTTTTATAGCACATCCACTCTCGTATTAACTACTACCACAATGACATTAACCTATTCATAATCGCCTCTCATCAGCCCCACCTCCCAACACTGTTGCACTGGATTTTAGGCTTCCAACAAATGATCTATTCAAACCATAACATAAATTACACATTTTATTGAATCTGATTACTTTCAGGGCCTTGCCTAGGACACCTCTGTGCTTCCAAGCTGCTCATACAGAGAGAGGCACAGAGCAAGTTCCGAGTAGTCTTATGCATCTGCGTCCACAGGGTGACCCATGGACAGACAGGAAGCAGGCACGCTCAGGCGTTACCCATAAGTGACCAGAGTGGAAATTTGGGAGAAGCAAGAAACCAAGAGCCAGAAGACAGTGCAGGAATAAAGTTTGAAAGTGCTACATAAGGAGAGATTAAGAGTAAGGGAAATTCCAAGAACAGAGTATGATTTTAAATAAGCCTAATTCCTTCCACAATAGCCTTGTGAATAAAATGAAGAAATGTGGGCCCATTTTCAAATAACAAAGCAACATATTTTCAAAGAGTATCCATAGTTTAATGCCCTTATCTAGAGGCAAATCTTCAGGAAAGCAATTTGACCTGTCTAGTTCTTAGTTTATTGATTTTGAAAATGAGAACATTAGATTGATGATGTGTAATCTTTCTCCCAGGTATGAAATTTCTATCTCTCTCAATAATTTGGACAAAGATAAAGAAATGACCATAAAAGGTAAGTGTTTTGAATTGATTCACCACATCAAGGCAGTCATGGCAGCACAACTAAAGACACTCATGAAAATAAACTTCCAGGACTACTCCAGAAAGAATGATAGGATAAGAGTGTTAGAAGAGAGGGAAGGATTTTGAGGCAATGTGTAGAGAGTACAAAGCTGATACACTAAATGTCCAACTCAGGGTCTTTAAGTATAATGGCTTGAAATTAGTAGGATGAAATTTAGCATAACTAAATGACAAGTATGGCATTTAGGTCTAAACAATCAACTCCATGATATATGTTAGGAGAGATTTGTATTGAGAGTTACAGTATTTGTCTTAAACAGCAAAATCCAATAGAATGAACCAATAGGTAAAGATGCATCCACTCACTGAGGCTCCTTCACTGCAAAATACAACAGAAAAGCTGGCCCACATGGCTTTTCCGGATCTGTCTGAAGCTTCCAAGTTTCTTTCATACTCTCTCCCTTTTAGCCTTTGCTTTGGTGGTTCACACAATTAGATTGTGGTCCAGGGCACAATCACACTCAATGTTCTTCTAGGATCTTAATGAGATCACTGAATATCACGAGGTCACTCTGAGAGTCTCCTGGAGTTTCCTTCTCCTCACCAACAAGGGAGGATTTTCTAGGCTGTGGCTCTCGGCTTAATGTATAAAGTCACCTAAACTCAAGACTCACAGCCAGGAGGCTGCTTCAGGAAAACCTCACTCAGCTCTTCAAGAGTTATAGGCCTTGAAAGACGTCCCCTGGAGTGTGCCGCCTTTCTGCTGTCTGGAACCAAATCCATCTTCAAGTTGGAAATATGATCCAGTGGGGGACAGGCTGTGATTTAATGCCACCCAAGTACTATAGGGCACACTTCTTAAAGAAACTGTTGTAAATTATTTGTGGCTAATTCTGCTGGTAGATGGAGGGCATGGTATATTCTCAAGTACAAGAGCCCAGCTTGTATCTAATAATTGTTATATCTTCCCTGAAATTTACTGCCGATGTCTCAATTTTAACAATTTAAATAACAAGCTTAACCAAGCAGAACGAAGCTCAGGCAGGCTGGCACTCTTGATGAAAGCAGGACAACTCTTATGTCTGAGTGCATTTTTACTTTGACATGAGCGGTGACACACAGAGATGAAATCTGGTTAAAGCGGCAGCCTTCGCAACCTCATGACAGCTTCTTAGGCTTAGCAAAACAGTTTCAAGAGAGTGCACACATATACTTGTTAACTTTACTTAAGAAGACTGATTAGAGACAATGCTTATGAATATGATTATAAGAGGTGGGAGCCAGAAAGGTAAGCCATGGAGGGAACTGGGTAATTGGCAGCGCTGCTTCTTCATTTTTAAAGGCCTGCTCAGGGGTCTTAATCTTTGGGTG
Organism: Hydrochoerus hydrochaeris; assembly: GCA_004027455.1. NCBI lineage: Eukaryota > Metazoa > Chordata > Mammalia > Rodentia > Hydrochaeridae > Hydrochoerus > Hydrochoerus hydrochaeris. The sequence goes on from PVLA01001983.1 coordinate 173,487, forward strand.
CATTGGCTTGTTTAGAGACTAGATGGATGCTCTGAGGGTTAATAACAAGGGCACATTTTAATTTTACCTGCCGTTTAAGTTGATGTTGATGCTAGAAATGGTTAGATATGATATCCTGGAGATTATATTCTTAATCACCTTTTGATTGTCTTTATCCCATGTTCTGAAAATTTCCCCCAATTTCAAAAGATATTTTATAGCCAAAGTTACAAAATGTATGCAAAGCAAGGTCTATGGTGAAGGCTATCTGAGCCTGTGGCAGATATACCCTAAGGAAGTTGCAACACAAGTAAAAAGATGGCTTGGGAGAGGAAAGGCCTTGGTAAGGTCACTTCAGCTTTGTGGGTGGTTTTTTCCCTTCACCAAAGTTAAGAAGTCTGTAAGATCTCAAGTGCATTCTAGCTGTCCTGTTCTGTGATCTTGTACTCCTAATCTAAGGGTACTTTAGATTAACTCAAATTCACTTACATTATTTTCAATTAAATATCCAAAGTTGTAATGTGGTTCACCCATTTTATCACTTTGGAAATCTCTTAAAATGTTAAATATACACCTAACATATGATCCAGCCATTGTACTTACAGGTATCTAAACAAGAGAAATGAAAGCTGAAGTCTACAGGAAGTTTTGGACACAAATGTTCATGGCAGTTTATTTCTAATAACTCCAATCAGGAAACAACCCAAATAAGCATCAAGTGAGTAGATGAATAAATTGCAACCTATCCATACAAGTATTGATACACTCAACACCATAAGTGAATCTCAGAATAAGTGTGCTAACTGAAAGAAGCCAGACAAAAAGAGGACATACTGTATAATTTCGTTTATATAAAGCTCCAGAAAATGCAAACTAGTCCACCGCAACATAAGGCAGATCAGTGGTTGCCTAGGGCAGTGCAGGGGTAGCCTCCAGGAAGGAGAAATGACAAAGGGACACAAAGGTGATGCATATTCACTATCTTAATAGTGATAAAGGCTCAGATGCACTCTACTGTATGTCAAAACTTATCAGTGAGTATTCTTTAAACATGTGCGGCCTATTGTGTACCAAGTATACTCCAATAAAGCAGGTTTTTAAAGTCTAACTAGTATGTATATGCCTTTATTTCAGTTCTAAGAATTGATCACAAAGAATCAGAAATGTATGATAAGATATAGCATAAAATGTATTCAGTGTGACGCTATTTATTAAATTCAAACAGTTGGCAAGCTGGACATGGTGATGATCACTTGCAATCCCAGCACTCAAGAGGCTAAGGCAGGATAATTACAAGTTTAAGGCCAGCATAGACCATTTAGTGAGTTCTAAACCAGCCTGGACTATACAGCAAGACCCTGTCCCAAAAACACAGAGAAGGAGATGAGGGGAGAGAAAAGGTAGGAAGGCACGTAAATATCTAAAAGCAGAAAATTGAGTAGATAAAGTATGGCACATACATGTGTTGCATTAAGATGTTACCATTAAATATCATGCTATAAACTAAATATTGTCATGAAAACCTGTGGTCTATGTAAAAAAGCAAGGTACAAAACAATGTTTATATACAGTAGAGCAATACTTTTAAAAAGTCTTTGTTAGAAATTGATAATCACACTTCTGTCTTCACCTTGGAGTTAGAAACCTACTCCACCTCACCCAGAAGCTGGGAAAATGGAAAGCAAAATATCAGTTTTGTTACTTAGAGTTTTGATTGGAAGAACGAAGACCAGAGCAAAGGCAAGGTGGGCTCTGTAGTGTTTTCTATTGTGAGTTACTCTAACCCATCCCAAGCTCAGGGCAACCCCAAGTCAGGCAGTGTGAGCCCCTAATCCTTGTGTAGTTGTCTCAACTGGCAGGCTACTGGCACACTGGGCAGTATTCAGCATCACTAGCCCCCACTACTACACACCACAGTCCTCCTCAAATCATGGAATGAAAAACAAAACATCCCCATATATTTCCAAACACACTCTCAGTTCAGGGTACCAGAACTGCTCCTGGCTAAGAAGCACTAGATGAGCTGAAATGAAATCCATGAATTTGACAGTGGAAGATCCATGCTTAAAAATGTCCCCAATCTCATCCCCTCTCTGCCTCATAATTCTTCTTCCACAGGGTTAGGGGGTGAGAAGAAAGCTATGGGGAAAGCTGAAGGTCTCTGCTCTGATGTCAGTTTGCGGCACACTGTTTACCAACTTGTCTGAGCTCAGAGAGACAGGCAGCAACTCACAACAAGGAAAAAGGAGTAGGTTTATTACTCAGGCAGCAAGGGAAAACAAGCGCCTGAGTTCAGTGAAGGCAGTCCCCGAAGTCTTAGGGAAGCAGCTTTGGATGGATGGAGTCCTATTTGGGCTCCATTTGTGCCACAGCCAGAACTATACAAGGCAGGGGTTTTAAAACTCTGGGGTGACAAAAGTGGTCGGGCTGAAGCATTAAAGGACATCCTGTTTCTAGGAGGGACTGGAACAGAACTGAACTGGTCAGAGCACTCTCTCAGGATGTCACAATTAACGCATTCTACAGCAGTTCTTGAGAATCCAAGGAAGAAGGGCTGCGTGAACCCAAGGCCAGCTGAGCAACTGTCCTACATTCCACCTGATGCTCCTTCAGGAATGGAAGTCCCAGTGTAATTGTCCTCAGTAGGAACCTGGGGAGAAAAAGAATGATGTCCTTGGCAATCTACATATCTCTGTAAAGATTTTTTTTTAAATGAGAAGAGCATATGCCTTTCTGACACTAATGGTCACATTGGCTGGCTCTGTTAGTGGGGAGAGAAAGAGATGGGAGGAGGAAGTTAAAAATTATGGGTATTTTCGTTTCCCTTTGGTTTGGGATTATATTTAACTCTTCCAAGTTTCCTGAATATATGACTTTGCTATTAAAGCAGAGAAAGTCCTTTAAAAAGAGAAAGGCAAACAACAAGCAAACTCAAAAGAATTCCTAAGCTTCCCAGAACCCATGGCCTGGGGTAGTACTGGCCCTGGAATGACTCCTCCCTCTTCCGTTATTTTTGGGTAGTGTCGTACACTTCGTGAAGGTAGCATTCAGGAACATGTGCCCATCATCTCTAACAGTGCTACCCTGAAATTGTTCGGCTTAGTAAACAAGATTGGATTCTGCTTTTACCTTTTCTTAGCTGATAAAGAAAGTGACATGAAATTATTTTTCTGGAAAAGCCTCCACTTAGCATCCTCTTGGGATTGACATTCAGGAATCTCCCGGATCAATCTTCTCAAATTGATCAAACCGAAGCCTTAGGTACAAAACTAAAGTTAGAAAAAATCATAGACACTTGCCTATCCAAAGTTTTAACACCAAAAAAATTGCATGCACTATAATAGTGCTATTTGTAATATAATTACATGATTTTGTTTCAAGGTATTAATTTCTATTGTCGGTTGCTTTGCCCTATACCAGGAAACAAAAGTTGTGTGCGGCTCATCTTCCTTCTGTCCTATTATGCTGTAACTCTATCCCTCGCCTCCCTTTGAAGATTACACCAAAAGGCTAATTTAAACACCTTCTTTGACTGTAAAGCTGACTCCCTATCTCTTCTCATGCCTCCCCTTACTCCTGGCATTATCATGATTCAAACTCCAGACATCATACAGACTTCACCACATACCAATCCTAGCACTTGGTGTGGCAAGGGCCTCAGAGCAAGACTGGGAGATTTTGCTAAAACTTATCCACACAGCAAGAAGAAACTGTCCTGCTAGGACCCAAACACACACAGTCATCCACCAATGCGGAATTTTTGCAATCAGAAAAATAGAAATTTTTTTATATTAATGACTTTTGTTTGTGATTGTAGCAAATGCCACAGAGACAATCTATAACTATTTGAGGGCTAAAATAATCTCCATCTACATTGCTTTTAGAAATTTTGGCCAGCCACCACCCCACAGAGATCTCACTGTCTCTGGACATTCACTGTCTTCCACAAAGATGTCTCACACAAACAGAGACAAGTTTGATTGAAGGGGTTCGAGATCTCTATCATTTGACCTGACAGTAAGACAGGGAAAAGGCTTTTTTAAAGTGTACTCTGGGTCCTTCTGGGCAAGTACTGACCAACGAAGAGCACAAAAGTCTAGATGATCCTGCATGACCAATGTTTGGAGCCAGAAAAGGTTGAGGCTGCTTGGACCCCTGAGCATTCTGAGAACTAACTCCATGAGGGATTCTCCATGATTTTTAACACTGATGGACAGTAAGAGATGCATTTTGAATTGTGATGCAGTACACATATACTTGGTATTGTAGGGAATTCATTTCAAATTCCTGAGGATACCAATATCTGCTCAATTTTCTTATGCAAAATGTTGTAGTCTTAGTGTATAATGTATACTTTAAATTATTATGTTTGATCACATATGACTACTGTAATGCAAATATTATTTAAATAGCTGTTACACTATATTATTCAAGGGTAATGACAAGAAATAAAAAGTCTATACATGTTCTTCTTTCTTTCTCTGAGTATTTTCAATCTGCAGCTTATTGATTCAATGAGTGGAAACCATGAACAGAGAGGAGCTACTAAATTACCCAATAGGTGGACACATATGTAGACATTAATGACATGAGGATCAACAGAACAGAATAGAGGATGCAGAAACAACCCTAAGCACACTGAACTATTTTATCTGCAATGAAGAGGCCAAAAACATACACTGAAGGAAAAATAACCCCTTTAATATGTGGTTTTGGGAAAACTCACTGTCTGCATGTAGAATATTGAATCTAGACCCATATCTCTCACTGGGTACTGAACTAAAACCAAACTGGATCAAAGAACTAAATGTTAAAACAGAAATACTTAACTTTCTGGAGATAAAATAGGTAAAACTCTTGAAGGCATTGTCGTAGGCAAGGACTTGCTGAATAGGAAGAACTCTGATGAACAGGAAATAGTACCAAGAATCAACAAATGGGATCATATCAAATTTAGCTTCTGCTCAGTGAAAAAAAACAACCAACAAAGTGAAAATACAGCCTACAGAATAGTAAAAACTTTTTACCAGATGTTCGTCAAACAGAGGACTCATATCTAGACTATATAAAGAACTCAAGCAATTAGCCCCAGAAATAAAAGACCTAATAAAAAAAGGAAGCAATGAAATGAATAGACACATCTCAGAAGAAGCACAAATGGTCAACAGATACATTTTAAAATGTTCATTATTGCTAGTCATTAACAAAATGCAAGTTAAAACAAGACTGAGATTTCATCTTACCCCAGAAAGAATGGCTATAATCAAACTCAAATAGTAACAAGTACTGGAGAGGCAACAGGGACCCTTCTACATTGTTAGTGGGAATGTAAACTAGTTCAACCACTATGAAAGTCAGTATAGTAATTTCTCAATAAAATAAAAACTAGAAATTCCATTCAGCCCAGGTATTTTTCCTTTCTAGGTACTTTCTGAAAGAGTTAAAGACATCCTATTACAGTGATACATGATCATGCATGTTTACAGCAGCACAATTCATAATAGCTAAATCTTGGAAGCAGCCTATATGTCTATCAGTGATAGTTGGATAGAGAAAATGTGATGTTTACACACAATGGAATACTACTCTGTCATAAAGAAAGATAAACATAAGTCATTTGTAGGGAAATAGGTTGAGGCCATAATGTTAAATGACGTAAATCAGATACACAAGCCTAAATATTGCATGGTTTCTTCTATATGAGAAACCCAAATTAGGGCAAAATAAAAGATACATAATAGGAAGTAGGGAGATGGATCTTTCTCAAATGGGAAGGGAGAGAAAGGAAAGGGGATGAAAAACAGAATTAAAAGGTGTTAACAACATGTACCAATTCCACACAAGGAATGTATACATTATGTACTATAAATATGTGCTAATAAAAAATAAAATAGATTTTAAATTGTAAAAAGAAACATTGTACCTGAAAGTAGCTCCTAAGATCTCAGTCTGCTACAGAATCTTTTCAATACATATTTTTTGAAAGAACAAATCTAAAGAAGGCTTTAGTAAATCATTGATTTTTACTAGACACAGCTCCATGAGGGGCCCTGGATTCAATCTTCAGTAAAATACACACACACACACACACACACACACACACACACAGGCGCGCGCGCGCGCGCACACGCGCGCGCGCACACACACAGGATTGGAAATGTAGCTCAACGGTATAGCACTTGCCTAGCGTGCATGAGGACTTGAGCTTAATCTCCAGCACCAAAAGAGAGTGAATTCCAACCCACAAATGTGCTCTCATTATTAACAAGTAGCAAATTTCTACTTGACTATTTGAAAGTCCTAGAACTAGGAGCCCAGAAACTCCATGTTCTGAGTTTTAGACACAACTTGTCCCTCATTGAAAATTACAGAAATTTGTCAAACTGAAGAAGGGGTTTGGAGGCAGTGAGGAGAAATAGGTTAGCACTGAGCTGTGACACGGACAGGCACAGGAGGACTGGTGGGTGGAGCGGGGCCATCATCTCCCAGCAGTGAGCGGCAACGCTGCCATAATGGCGAAGGCACTGCTCCCTGGGTGCAGAGCTGTGCCCTGTGTCTTCACCCCAGGCTGCTCACTGTCCTCATGTGAAACACTTCTTCAAACCCAGGAAGATTCTGCAAAAGCAATCAGAAGTCAGCAGGCAATCGCTTTGCTCCACTGTCTGTCATGGGATCGGAGAAGGGGGAAGACAAGGGTTGTTTAAGCAGCTGTGGAAATCATGGGGTAACTTGGCAAATGAAAAATCTACTTGGAGCCACAAGGAGCACAAAAGTGAGGAATTAAACAACTTTGTAAATAAAGGGATCATTACTCTCGAGCATTAATATACACTTAAGACCTATTGAAAACTTCTCATTTCAAGATAAATGAAGAGCATTAGCAGCTCATTTCCCAAGCTGGATGGGTTGTTGTCACAGCCTAGTGCTGAGAGCCAGAGGCCTGGGTCAGCCAGGACTGGCTCAGGTAGCAGGCTGGTGGCTTAGCCCTGGGGACCCAAGAAGGGAGTATCCTGAACTTGTGCTTTTGTGAGAACAGGAGCCCTGGGCTTTTTTCTAAGGGGAGGTACCCGTGCATACCTGAGGAGGTTGGAGGAAAGTTCTACAATAGCACACTTGCCTCCTCAAGTTTCATCGTTCACCAAATAAGCGTAATTGCTCCATGTTTAAGAGGTGCTGGGAACAGAGGCACTGCTGATAATTGCCTAATGGGTGGGCGAAATGAAGTGTGAGGCACATCAATGTGAAAAAAGCAATAGCCACAAGTTTATTAACATTGAAAATTAAAATAAGCTTGGCCCCAGCCAGGCAGTCTTTGCTGAAATGAATCCCATTATCCCTTTAATAACTGCGTGGGGCTCAATTTGATGCCACCCAGGGGGTACAGAGGCCTCAATACAGGTCACCTCTCTGCCAGCTTCAGGGATCTAAAGATTCTCTGGTTCATTGGTAACTATCACAGAGGAAACACAAACACCCGGCCTCCCTTGCAGCTCCTCCAACTCAACGTAAATCCATCCAGCATTTGAAGAGCTGCAAAAGGGGAAGACAGAAAAGGGTCACATTCGGTCTGAGTGTCTTTTTTTAATGGTTGCTGAATAGAATTTTCAAAGGTGTCTGAGGCAGTTCTAGGATTGAACAAGCCAGAGCTGCAGGAAGGAAGTCCAAGGTCCTGCCTGCTGCTGAGCGATCAAGCAATCTTCTTTTCATACCTTGATCAGATCATCAAATACTTCTAGACACCCAAAGCTAGAAGTGGAGCTGCTTCAACCAATCTATGCAGGAACCAAGGCTTTTCCATTAAAAATGCTCAGCTAATAATCCACTATTCAGCATATGCTCTACCTATGGCATAATGAAAAGGCAGAGAAAGCAAACTTAGGGTGGTCAGGGGAATGCGTGGAGCTCAGGTAAAGTCAGATAATGGAGAGGGAACCCTATGAATAAAACCTTGCTGATTTTCAGTGGGACTTGGAGGAGTGGGAGGGGGACAAGCCAAGCAAACATATGACAGTGAACTGGGTTCCAGAGGGACAAGCACTGGGAAACAAACCCACTGCTGGAGTTTGATTGAATTCTCTACATAAATGGAATCATTGGAGAGTTCAGAGAAGAGGAATCACTTTACACTGAATTCATTTTACATTTTAAAATATGTTCGGAGTTTACATTTTAGCTCACTTTAAATTGTGTGAACTCCACTCACTTGCTTTCACTGCCAATCCCTTCACAATTGGACTCTCTCTATGTCCCAGAAACCTGGCTACCCAGCCACACCCACTCCACTTTCTCTGAGCTTGGGAAGATGATTCTGTGCCTTTTCCCAAGCCTTCGGGACCTCTGTTCTGTCTCACTTTGAGCTGCTGACCTTGTTTCCAGGTCCTACTGCTACTACTAGTCTTCCTACCATGCCTGTGCCCACAAACCCTACCTCCATCCCTTTCTGCACCCCATCAGACTGACCTTCAGAGCTCCTGCCTTACCTACCCAAGGACACTCCAGAAGTCCTTCCTTCCAGCTCTCTGAAGTGTTTTCCTCTCGAGTCTATCAATGCCATCAGCATGCAAACTTGCAGCAATTTCTCTCATCTTAAAATAATCCTTTCTTGGCCTCACATTGCAGTTCCTGCTCCACTTTTCTGCTCCTGGTTTCAGAACCGTTCTTCAAAAGGCCGTCTACATTGGCAGACTCAGCTGCCTTTCCTTCCAGCCTCCCTTGAACACACCCTAGTCAGGCTTTTGCTGCCCTCTTCTCCCATAAAGCTGTCCCCAGTGCTGGCTGTGGTGCTGAATGTGGCAGTCAACTCTCCCTTCTCACCTGGATGGAACACTCACTAGCATTCTTCATTTGCCTAGGAAACTTCCTTCTCTGTTTCCAGCTAGTTTTCAGCTAATTCCTTCTCATTGTTTAACCTCAAAAAATTACAAGTGCCTCAGGAATGAGTCCTGGGACACTTTCTTTCTCTAAACTATATTCTGAATTGATCTCAAGCACTTTCATGGCCATAAATACCATTTGCTAACAAGTTCCAAATATATCTTCATCATCCTTGACCACTCCCTTAGCCTCCAGCGAGATCTCTGCCTGAAAGGGTGTCAGTAGGCATCTGAACTTAAGCGGTCCAATTTACCACCACGTGCTACATCAGCTTATTTATTCATTGTCTCTTACTACCATATAAGCCTGTTTGAGCAAGGACTTTGTTGTATCAATGCCTAATATATAGTAAGATATCAGTAAATATGTGCTGAGTATAACATATTTATTTGAATCCACCTTTTTAAGTATCTGCCATTGACAAGAAAAACACAAAACATGTCACTGCTCCTGCTGTCTATTGGTGGGTGACAGTACTCACTAGGCCATAGTAATTCCTACTGATGTCCCCAAAACTACTTTGAACCCTTGGTGTTACTGGAACCCACTATTCCCCTAGGAGCACACTGGAGATTACCAAGGTGAGCTTATTTCTGTCCTCTATGTCCTTGCCCAGGGTGAGTTTTCTCAGGCCATCTGCTGCCTGTTGCTTCCATCCAAAACAAAAGTAATTGACCATAACCTACAGGCCCATCCATCAAGCGAAGGGATGGTGGCTGGGATATCAAGTCTCAGCTTTTCCATTTATATACCCTGTGACCTTGGCCAGGTTTTTAAGTCTCCTGAACCCAAGTTTTCTTAAAAAGTAGAATATGAAAAGTAAAACTACAGTAGATGATGCTTGGTGTATAATATTTGCTCACTAAAGGTTGGTTCCTTTCTTCCACGAGAAGTGACCCTAGAATCATTCTGAAATCATAATTTTTAGCCTGACATTTGACCATAATCCCCCAAAGATACCAGGCTAGGGCTCAGCAGAGATGCAGAGCATCTTGGGCTGCCTGGACCTGTCTAGGCCATTCCCTCTCCCTCCCCCTCCTCCTCCACACATGCCCACTGAGTGACAGGCTGACCTTGGCACCCTTCTTGCATTTATGGCAGTACTTCTCTGTCCTGCAAGGATGGTGAACTGAATGCAGAAAAATGACAGGTCATTACAGATGTATTACATGTTGTAAAATAAAAGGATGTCCTTGTTGAAAAGTCAAATGACTTACTTGAGGATGATAGGTATGGGGTATCACAAATGCAGAATGCAGATGTCATGCTTTCATATGTGATCATTATGTACTGCAAACATGTACTAATAAAAGTAAAACATTTAAAAAGTAGTTTGAATATACAGGTGATACTCTCATTGATACATGTAATACTGGCACGAATCCTTTAACTGGAATGCCCTCTGACAGTAACTCTCCATTACTCAGTGCTCTATTGATTTGGGTTCAGCTCTAAAAGTTCAGACTTGGAGGATGCTCAAGCCAGGTCTCCACTGAGCAGAGCAGTATGGAGTGTTGGTAATTCTCCAATGAATTCCAGTAATTATGCAATGAATTACAAATTGTCTATGCCAGTGTTTCCTGGAATGTTTAATTCAGTAATACTGCCATGAACTTCCAAGACACATTTGGGATAAAAGGTTGGGGAAGAAGTAGGTCCAGTGTTTGCCCCAATATTGACCTGTCTACCTCTCTTCTATCCAACACATGCAATTCATAGGCTTTTGGGTCCTGTCTGCCCCAATCTTCTTCTACCTCTCAGGTAAAAATTACTAAAGAACTACTAAGGAACTAACTACATGACCTTGGGGAAACCACTACCCTCATCGTCAACTCAACTCAAGTTCTCTAATATTGTTCCCAATAAAGGACACTAACATGAACCTGGCACCTCCTCAGAAATGAAGAAGTAACAGACTGAACCTCTAAAATTTCCCCTTAGTCTGGGTACAGTTTTCTGTTTCTCAGCTCACTACAAAGGTAAAGAAGATCCCAAATGGGTAGAATGCTCCCCAGTGGACCCCATATGGAGTATGTGCTCAGGTTCCTACAAGTCCACTGTCTATAAGCCTGTGATTTGGCAGAGTTAAGACCAACATAAACTACCCATCCTTTGTTGGAGAAATCATTTTCTTTAAGTTCAGTTTCAATAACAATGATAAACTATAATCAAAATGAGTGCCTGACAGAAGCTGTGCAGTCCTGATGATGTGTATGGGAATGAGGGAGAAGCTTCTGGATACTTCTGAGGACAAAACATCTTTCCATGGTGCTTTTCTTTGTACTCAGCCGTACGAGAATGTGTGGGACTTTCTTCCAAATTAAACTCCTGAGATTTCCTTTTCCTTCCTGGGCCATGATTCATGTCCAGCTCAATGACCAAAGTGGAAAGAACCTGTGATTCACTCAGGGAGAACTACAGGGCAGGAGACAGCTTATTAAAGTGCTCATTTCTGAGTGACCCAGGTTTTGTTCTGGTGCACACTGGTGGGTCAGGAGCATTTCTCACCTCAGCATAATCACCTTTATTCCCATCAGTCAGACATGAAGCCGATGGTCTCCTTCAGAAGTTTTACAAGACTCTTCAAGACCCACTCAGGTTTTCAAACAAGTTAATAAATATATTTCATTGAGTATCCATGCAGCACTCATGCTATTGGCTAGTAGGATACAGAGGGTTGTTTTCATCCTCCAAATGCTCACTGAGCATCTGGTACAAGCCAGCCCTGCCCTAGACATGATAGACACTGCTGCCGCCCTCATGCTATTTGCTTTGTGGTAGGAGTTTTAAAGTTGTGTTAGAAAACAAATTTTAAATCTAAGATCCCATTTTAACCTCTCTGAGCCGCAGTTTACCTTCAAAAAAAATGAAGACCAGAAACCTATCTACTTGTCAAGTTCATATGATCAGATAAATACATTGATGTATTCGATCATTATGGAAAGATAAGGTATTGCTGTTGCAGAAACTCAAAACAATTCTTTTCATAAAAGAATTGAAAGCAAGGACAAGAATATATTTTCACATTCATGTTCAGGTGACATTATTCATAAGAGTCAAAAGGTTACAGCCTCAATGTCCACCAGCAGGTGGATAAGCAAAATGTAGTATTTGCACATCATGGACTATTACTCAGTTTTTAAAAGAAATGGAATTCAGACACAGGCTGCCACAGGGATACACTTGGAAAATATTGTGCTAAATATGCCAGATACAAAAAACACAATGATTAAGTGATTTCACTTATAAGCAGTACTCAGAAGAGACAAATTCATGGAAACAGAAGGAAGAATGGTGGTCACCAGAAGCTTGTGGGCAGGTGTCATGAGAAGTTGTTCTTTCATGGGCACAGAGTTCTCCAATGAGATGATGAAAACATTCTGGAGATAGAGAGTGGAGATGGTTACACAACAGTATGAATGTACTCAATGCCACTGAACTTTGCACTCGAAAAAATGGCTAACACGGGTTTTTTAAAAAGCTTCCAAGCCTTTGAGGTAGGCATGGTAGCAGCTGCTTCTCCTGGAAGAACTCCTTAGCACCCATCAGCTGGGAGGGTTCTGCTGTCCAGGACAATCTGCAGGCCTTTGGCCAGGTCTCAGCACAGGGCGAACAGCCCATGTTTCCCAGGCCAGTCTGAATACAAGGTTAACAGCATTAAGAAGTCACTTCCAGAGATATTAAAAGTTAGTGCCATCTTCAGTGAGTGTTTGTGAGGACCAACGAACAATCTGAAGGCTGTTTGTGAACACTGAATAAAAAGTTGGAGAAGAGAAAGTGCTAAGTGGTGCTGGGATAGGATGGGATGCCCTTCCCCTGCATCCTTGAAATTTGATTACCAATGTGCATTGACGGCTTCCATCGGCATATTGAAGTTTCACCTTTTAAGAGGCCCAGAATTACCTAAATCAGCTCCTTTTCCCTAGGATAAGGTTTGCTGGATCCCATAACATATTCCTTGATACCCTCTTTCTGTCCTACATCTATGGCCAAGCAGTCAAAACATTCTCATTAGCAAATAATGTTCAAAGTAGATTACAGAGGAGTGTATGGGCTTGGGAGCACTTTTGACCCCTTCAGAGGACTTTAGCACTTTCCAAGGACTGTAGTTCTTCTGTTCTGATCCATTTTGTGTTGGAGGTTTGACTCTTAAAGAATGACAGGCCTTCTCTATAGAGTTCTTGGGAATACCTCCTGGAGCCCCTGAGTGCTTTCAGCATTTACCATTATTCATCTTTTCCAGTTTCTTCAGCACAAGGGTAACACAAGGGAGAAGCTATAAGATCTCTTTTCTGTGCAGTTGAGCTGTGAATGCAAACCAGAGATGTCTCTAAGAGTGACTGATGCAAAGATGATGATCTTTCTGGAGAGGCTGCGCCTCCCCTCTCGCCCGTCTCCTTCAGCTTTGTGTGCCAGTAATTGCCCAATGTCCACGACAAATCGCAGGTAAATTCCGAGCTGAGAGCTCAAAATGGACTTTGGATATTTCTCTTCCTGGCAGGCTTTTGTGGAAAGAGGTGAAGAATTGCCGGCAGTGTGGATGTCTCCATATAAATCCACCTGGAGGGGGTCAGAGGCGAGGGCACAAGGGTGAGCTCTACCTTAAGCAAACCAGATCTGTAGATAAACAAAAGGGACCATGGTTTTGAACCGGTCAGGTTCTTAATCCCCTGTAAACATACACATCGCTCACTGCAAATTCTTGTCCCAAATTGGCACTTACCGGAAGAAATCAATTTGTGGAGGCAGCTGTTTCTTTTCTTGCATGTCTTCTGTTAAGCAAAATACAATCTGCAACTAGCAAGATTTATGGTAATAATACTAAGTCTATAATAATCAAAATTAATTCCATCAGGACCTGGAGAGGTAAGCTAGGGAAAAGGTATAGTAAAGGCATGGCTCTCAGGACACAATTATGGTGTCATGCTCTGTGCTAACTTCAACATAAAGAACATGGATCTAGGAGTCAGCGTAGCCTACAGTCAAATTCCAGACCTTCTATCACATCATTCTGAGTCATATTGGGCCATTTTCTAAGTCATAAACTGGCATAATATGACTTGATGGGAGAAATAAATCAGAAAATAAGTATCAAGAACCAAGCAGAGCGCTTGGCACAAAATAGGTGTTTAATAAGCAGTGGGTCCTGACTCCCTTTCTTCCATCCCAAAATAAGCACATCCTACTGTGCACATTTAATAAAGAGTTCCTGCCTCAAATCCCATGTCTTTAGATGATTCAGCAAATCCAAATCTTCAATAAATGCTTTCCAGTGGTTGATTTTGTACTACATGTCCATGGGCAGGCAGACATCTGTGAAATCTAAAGAAGCAACATACCAGTTCCATGATCTCAGAGCATAACACAGTATCAAGGGCTGATATGACAGGAAACCCCCATCCATTGTCAAAACTGTCCCTGGATCAGTCCAGAAACAACACACAGGAAAGGTGGTGAATAAAGGCTGGGAGAGGAAACAAAAAAGTAAGTCTAGATGTCACCAGCTTGTCCTTGCCCTCTGGCTACATCCCAGGTCCACCTCTAGGGTGCCCCAACCTCTCTTCACACAAGGGAATGAGAACTTTGGAGATATGGGAGGTGCCCCGGCCCTACCAGCCCAAGCTTCTTAGGGATCGACCAAGACAGGAAGGTGAAAAGATGTTTACTGGCTGCTCCCTCAGTTCTTTGACACCCCTGTAAGATTACCTTCCTAAGACCAAACTGTTTCCATTTAATCTGTCCTCACATTTGGAACTCCCATAAAGTCAGCAATAAAATGAGAAGTGCCCTCAGATTCCCATTTGCAGGTGTTCAAGATGCAGGGAGTCATTTGAATCTCCCCTTAGGCCAGTAGATTCACTCCATCTGTGCTTGCAATTCAGCTGGGACTGACATTTTTCTAATGTGTAGGTTTTCCAAAATGTCTGTTTCTCTCTTTTTTTTCCCCACACCAAAGGAGAAAAGAATCAGTGTTTCCAGCAGCATTATTAGGACCAAATATAGTCCCCTTTCCTCCCCAGCCCGTATCATCACCATATTACAAATACATTTTGTGCATCAACCTTAAAGGTTGTTTCCCTCCTGCTTTCTCCTTTCATTATACAAGATTTCCAGTTATTCAGTATTTTTTTCTCATTAGAACACTGCTTGTCACATGTTTTCACCAGAGACATTCATCACCAAGGTCAAAGGGTGAATATCGTGATCTATTATGCTTAGAGGAATCTAATGAAAAGCCACATAATTATCCAATTTAAAGAGAAGCATGTAAAAAAGAAGGGGAGCACTTGCTATAATTTAAATTGTTTTGTTTCCCTGAAGCAAAATTCAGCACCTGATTGACAGGATCTAATGATAATTCTTATTGATATGGTGATGTTAATTGTGAGGAGATATTTAATAAGTCCCATATTCAGGAGGTAAATGCATGCTCTTAACCTGCACCTGAACCTGATTTTTGATGCAGTGTGGGGATGAGGTACAGATACAGATAAGTGAGCACAAGTGGATTTTCAGTCTTGTGTGGCAGAATGGAAATTGGAATCTTCAGAATCTATTAAGAGAACAATTCCACAGTTGCTCACACTTTTATAAATTATACTGTATATTATAGAAAGACACAAAGTCAGGGAGTTGCAAGAAGAGGGTATTATCATGACTTTTCACAGAAGTTTGTGCAGTAGCATTTGCTGTTGGTGGTGGTGGTGGTTGGTATTTTCAACCAAATACACACACAAAAGAATGTGGTCTGTTCATTATCAAACAAAATATACTAATGAAATCCCTGCACTGGCTTTTTCCTCTCACGCTCCCACTCTCACCCCATTTTGAAAAAAACTGAGACCAACTTTGAATCGTAGGTTCAAATTAGTTCTTACATTGTGAGCAGAGCCACTTAAGAAAGCTGTTATAGGTCTTCATTTTGAAAGGAGTGATTGGTGGGCACTGAAAACATCAACTGACTCTCCACCCACCAGGGTTTTTGGTAACAGCTATGCACTTGTGGACAAAGCCAAGGTCAATTCAAACTTTTAGAGGCCATATCCAGATCATTAACTGGGTAAAGTAATGGGTCACCAGAACTAGGTGTGCATGATTGGACTCTGAAAGTTACAGTCTTCTGTCTCTGAGAAGCTATTTATAGCTCATGTTTTTATTTTTTGTTAACAAAGTTTTACATGTTGGACCTTTAAAATTCAGTTTGCTTTATCCTGAGGCAATTCCATCATTCAGAAGCTAATACTGATAAAGTCTTCTGTGGGAAAACAATACAAAATTTTTAGGAATGAAACTAGTCTAAAAACAAATAGGTCACAGGAAAAAAACAACCAAAGTGGCTTAAATCTAAGGAAAATCAAGTTCTGAAATTGAATTGAAGTTATTTTTTAACTGAAAGCTACATTTTATTTATGAGAAAAGAATATGACACAATGACAATTTTAACATGTCTGGGTCCATATAATTACTCACATCATAGCATATTTAACTTCTGAAAAATTAAACCAGAGGAAGTTAAAATCTGAGTCACAAGTGGCACCTGGAAAGAAAGTTATCAATCTACAAATAGAAACACAAGTGCCAAATTACTAAAAGTATCACAGGAAGCAATAGTAGAATGTTTTGTTTCTGTTTAGCTTTTGTTCTTTGTGGTACCAAGGATTGAACCAGGGGCCTCGTCTAGTGTAGACTAGGCAAAAGAGTAAATTATACTGAGCCAAATATTACTAATGTTCAAAACAGCCCAAAGCAAGATTTTTCTCAACTGTAGCAACTGGGATCTGGTACATCCTAGACGATCGATGAAAGAGCAAAGATTAAGAAATTTTTTATTTTACTCCCTGAATTTGCTCTATTATTTTTGTTTTTAAGGCACATATATACTCTGAAAATATTCCAAATATAAATTATACTGACTTTGAGCCAAGAACTTACCTTAACTGAAAATAAAAAGGCAAGTTAATTGGAGATGACCGAATTGATTGCAGGTTATGATACCAATGGCAGCTGAAATTGCTGCTTTGATTTTCAACTTCCTCAGCCAAAGCATTACATCATGTGCGGGAGATTATAATTTCTCTGAAGAACACTTCTGGTATCTTGCTGCTCAGAAAGCGATATGCCAGCAAATTGAAAAGAGTTCAGAGAAAAGCAATAAAAATAATTAAGGAGGCCCTTAGATTGACTGATGGAAAGAGATGGAAAGAATTAAGTGTGGGCTGCCTGGCCCAGTGGTGACCTGGTGATTATAGGAATGAGACATGGAGGGACACAACTCCCATCTGAAGCGGGCAGTCACCCACACAGAGTAACAACTCAACAATAAACACCGCACACCTGGCGCTGCGTCAGGAAAAAGCCAGAGCCACATCTGCCCAGGGCAGCTGCAGAGAGCCCTTCTGCCTCTCTGTGTCTCTCAGTGTAGTGTCAGAGGTGACACAGACACCAAGATGACCCCATTTCCACTGTGGTGCTCTCTCTCCCTACACTCATCCTAAGCTACACACTTGGATTCTTTAAATAGTTTGCAACCTAAAAGAGGAAAAGTAAGGACTGGTTAACATTATGGTTCAAATCCAGACTCTAACACTTTCCAGCTAAGTGACCCAGGGAATGTTACTCAACTTCTCTGAGCTGCTGTTTCCTATCTTGTAATAAGGAAATAATTATTCCTTCTCCCAGCAGTGGGAAATGGTGTCATTCACATAAAGCGTATCTCAGAGTGCTCAGCCTGCAGGAAGTTTCAGTACATAGTAGCTATTGTTCCTGTTTAGTATAATTACCAGGAAGGGCATGGGAAAGCCTAAGGCTCGACAAAGATCTGGCCCTTCCTAAAACATCCCCCTATGAAGTAAATGTTAGTCTTTCCCCTTGCCTGAGGGATTAAACTAGTGCCCGAACAAATCCCACAGAATCTCATGTTATTCCTGGGCCTCTGACTCCTGGACATCCAAACATGTCAGTCTTCTTTGTACCCCATTATAGATTCAGGGACCAAATATTTGCCCCACACACACCTGCTTCTGCCTGCTGGCCCAGAGGAATTATTAACAGCACCTTCTTCCCTCATCCGGGCCACGGTTATGA
Source organism: Hydrochoerus hydrochaeris (assembly GCA_004027455.1). NCBI lineage: Eukaryota > Metazoa > Chordata > Mammalia > Rodentia > Hydrochaeridae > Hydrochoerus > Hydrochoerus hydrochaeris. Next base: position 191,424 of record PVLA01001983.1, read on the forward strand.
TGACGCATGGGAGTCACCCTAGTCACAGGCCTCTTGACATCTTGCCTCCTAAACACTTTTTGTACTGCACCACCTCTTGCTAATGAATTTTTTTAAGCACATGGAAGGCACTGAAAAAAAAAAAGCATCTTTCATTAGCCCGGATCTTCCCTAGGTCAAAGGTGGAGAGTTGCCCTCATTTGTACCACTTAGGATATGGCAAATGGGTCCACGTTCACCTGAGCTGCCTATTGACACATTTCAGTGTGCATGGGCCCTAGAGTTTCACCTGTAGGTCTTCCCTAGACAGATAAGCCTTCCCCATTGCCATCTTCACCATCTAGTAGTAGAGTTTTTTTCCTGAAAAATGTCCAATGACAAACTATATGTTCTCTTTCCCTGCCTTACTGCACTGGCTAAAGACTCTAGTACAATGTTGAATTGAAATGACCTTTTTTAAGAAGCGTAACTGAAACTTTACTTTGGATTCTTTTAAGCAAATGAAATATAACAATAATGTACCTTGGGTTCACCAACACTTAATTTTGGGAACAATTTGGTTCATGGACCAAAAGTGCTAAAGAAGTGTTTAGCAAAATTTTGCTTCCATTCACTAACTTGCTCTCAGGTGATGAACATAATCAGTTCCATCTTCCCCTCAAGAACATCAACTTGAATATCTTCCCCAGAATTATGGAATGAATGAAGTTCATGATCAAGGTAGCATAGTAGTCCCACTTTTGATGCTAGTTGTGAAAATTCATTTTATGAAATGAAGTCTTTCCCATCATGAGCCTCTAAAATGGTATCCAACACCCTGGAAAAGTAAGGGGAAAACTCAGGTCTGTCCCACAAGCTATGTTGCACAACGAATCCAATAAAATAGCCCATTAAGACTTGCTTTACTTGTCAACTGAACACAGATTAGCTTTGCATGGTGCCTGCCACCACACTCCAATCGGAGCTAGCCGAAGGGCCAGTGAACTTTCTTTCAAAATAACTGGTATAAATTTATCTGTCCTAAAAAGACCCCAACCTTTCCCATGTTATCTAGGCCTGCCTGTGCAGGTGTGCCTAGGATTGCAATTCTATTCTTCATTTCCAAATCAAATTTCCTCTGTTGCAGATTTGTCTCTGATATTTTTGTTTGACTTTGACACAGTGTTTGGAGTCAGGAAAGCTATGTTTGAACCTAGCTCCAAACTTTACTGCCCAATGAACTCACACAAGTCACTGAATCTCCCCAAGCCTCACTTTCCTCATCTCCGGTTATAATCATGCCATCTGCAAATTTTAGCTATACTTCTTCCTTCCATTCTGCATGATCTTTTTTCATGCTTTACTGCCTTGGCTGAGACCTCCAGTTCACTACGGAACTGAAGTGGAGTGTACATCCTTGCCATATTTCTACTCATGGGAAAGGGTCAGACACTTCACTACCACCTAAATACCTGTGGTTTTTTTATAGATGTCCTCTTACCCATTTGAAAAGTTCTTTCCTAGAAGTGATAGTTTACTCAGTGTTGAGTTTGACAAATGTGTTTTCTCTGTTCACTTGAAATGATAATGTTTCTATCTCCAATCTTGTAATTTATTAAGTTACAGAGATCAACTCTCAAATGTTTATAAAGGACATTGTGTTCTTGGGATAAATTCCATTTTTAGATGGACTCAATTTGCTATTATTTTGTTAATCGCTTTCTGTCGGTGTTACTGGTACAATGCTATAAGGAAAGTGTCTTTATATCCACTTGCTGTATTTGAGAATCAAGTGAGATTGTGAATTTTAATGTGCCTTCTATTTAGTAAAATACTTTCCACATGCAGGCTCTAGAGCTGCTGCTGCTGACCGTGCATGGCACTACGATATCCTTGCCATACAGCAGCCCACAGACTAATCAGAAACCAACCTCCATGACTCATTCCTATCTCACAAAATCAGTCAAAACCAAGAACTCCTAACTCTAAGCCTGTGAGTCTTCTCTATGACACTGAAATTTCCAGTTTTAAAGAGTCTTTCCTATTGTCTGACCTCATTACACATGTGTACTGATTTTGAGCTGAAGAGTGTTTTGGGGAGAATACAACGGCTAATTCCCACTTAGAACAAAAATCATCTGCTACTTTCCTGACTACTCCAGTACACTCAGAATATTTTTCCCCCAGTCTGTCCAAATACAGGAGGTGGGAGAGCTGACTACAATGTGTGTGGCTTTAACACATCTACAGAGATTTTGTATCTACCGGGAAAGTTTTAACTTAAGTAAGGCATCTCAACTTTGACACGGTTTATTGAAAGTATCCTAATGTGTACATCTTTTGCATAATCCTGAATGTTCTTCCTTCTGTTCCTCAGCAAATGTGATTGCTAATCTTGACTGTCAACTTGGTTGGATTAAGAAACACTTAGGAAATTAGTAAAGCACAATTCTGGGTATGTCTATGGCAGCATTTCCAAAGATGATGTGTGTGGAGGTTCCACACACTGAGTGGGGAGACCTTCCCTGAATGTAGACAGCACCATCCAATAAGGTGAGGGCCCAGATGGAATGAAAGCAGGAGGAATTCCACCAGCACAAGCTTTCTTGCTCATTTTCTTTGCTTCTGGGATACCATGAAATAGCAGTTTTCCTCTGCCACTTTCTTCCACCGTGATGTTTCTGCCTCACCACAAGTCTAAAAGCACTAGGGCCAATGGCAATAACCATTAACTGAAACCTAGGAAGCCATGAGCCAAAGTAAACCTTTCCTTCTTTAAGCTGTTCATGTCAGGTATTTTGTCACACTGATGAAAATCTATCACAGAAAATGTCTAAGTACCTACCATTTTGCAAAGTGCTAGGCACTGGAAATATGGTAGGGAGCAAGAGGGGCAAGGTCATGGTCTCATGTGTTCAGCCTTGCTCAGACATCAGTGTCAATGTTGAAGGCCTGCACAGGCTTCCAGGTAGCTGCCCTGACCCTGCTTCAGGACCATGGAGCACCTTGCCCCAGTTTCCAGGAGTTTTGGCCTCTGATTGCTTACAATTGAGACCCTCCCAAGGCCTTACCCTTGGCCACAGAGATCTATTCACAAGGATGACAGTGCCTTCCAGGGAGAAGCCAAATCTAAAGACTGATGGGTGGGAGATTCATAGGTCCAGCTCACTTACCCTCAATACAGGGCCATTCTGAGGAGCCATCCTAGCTCAGAGTCCTCACTTAACTGCATCTCAGCTCTTACTTCTGTCCTATTTTGCTTCTTTCTCCCCTCCTCACAGGTATCATTGCCAGAACACTCTCCAGTAAACTTCCTGTGCTCAGATCCCCCTCTCAGCACCTGTTTACTAGGCTAAATGACTTAAAAATAAGCCCTAAACCCTGATATCTTCTTTTTAAATGCTACCTCTGGGTGAAGATGCAATTAACTGAATGACTTCATTATGTGACTTTGTTCAAATACAGGAAAGCTTAAAATACACAGGTCCTAAGTTAAAAGTTCACTTAAAAGGAAAAAACATTTTTTTTAAAGATTAAAGCCATTATTGACAATTCTTAGGGAAATCACCTCTCCCAACTGATCTACTCCCTAAAAGTTCAATAAACAAAACCACCCACCATCATGGAGCAGGAGTTTCAGGAGCATTTGTCTAACACTGAAAGTTCAGGTATGAAATGTCACAGGCATTCATTTTGGAAACAAGTAAATATAACACTTAAATGGGTGGGACTCTTGGCTTTGATGTGGGCCACAGGTTGCCACAATCTGTGAGGTGGTATTTCAGTCTCACACAAGATCTCTTATAAAAGAGCGACCTGAAGTCTTCACGTGAACAGCACTGCTTACATGCTTCATGCTTTGTGATGTCCTTTTGAGTTTGGTTTCTTTTGGAAGGTAGAGAAAGATCTGTCAAAAGTGCAGTGAGATATCATAAGCCACAGGTTAGGGAAGCCTATGGTGCAAGTACCTGGCAGGTGCTCAGAGGGTGGCTCCTGGTAATGACTGCCTCTTTCCTTGCCCTAAGGTGGTGATAGCCCTGGGTGAAACTGGCATCTTCTGATGATTCTCTCACTTATGCGACAACCATTCAACAGTTGGGTTGAAAGCTAAAGCTACTTAAAGTGTTATGGTTTATACCTAGATGCTCCCCCAAGAGCCTCATGTGCTCATAGGAGGATTGTGGACCACGGGAGTCCATGATAATCATTAGCAGATTAGTCCATTGATAAGTTTGTAGTTGACTTGCTCTGAGTAAGTGGGAGCTGGTTGGAAGAGGTGGTCACTGGCAGTGTGGCCTGGAAGGTTTCATCTCCACCCTGCTCCTTCCTTATCCCTCTCTGCTTCCAGCCACCACGCTCTAAGCCACTTCTCCTTTGCCATGCCTTTTTGCCGTACTGTCCTTCCTCAGAGCCAGCCAACTATTATAGATTGAAACTTCTACAAATTGCGGACCACAAAAAACTCTTCCTCCCTTAATTTGCAGGTATTGTGTCTCAGAAGATGACAAAAAATTAACTGAGACAGAGATACCATCAGAGTGGCTTTAAAAAATATGAATTTGTTTCATACTTATACAACACTTAGAGCAAACAGTACAGGTTGGGGGAAGCTCTGACATATGTGGTCACTTAGGCTTCCTTCTGGTTGCTCTGCCACTCTCCAGCGTGTTCTCTTTGTCTACACAGCACCTCCATCCTCTTGCCTTGAGGAAAGGGAACTAAATTAGGGTTTGCCTTCTGAGCAAATGAGACAGAATGGAAACACATCTTTTTCTCTTCCTCTCCAAAACTTATGACTTTGTCACCTAACAATACAACCTCAAAGGAAGCTGTAAAGTATGATATAACTGGGCACCTGGCAGTGCTAACCATACCAGTGTAAAGCCTGATACCCTGTTAGGTCTGGATGACATGTAGTCCTGCTCCCAAGAGTTTCCAGTCTAGTGGAGAAGAAAGTAGATAAGTCAAGACACAAGTTTAAACCTGAAGCCCTGGGAAAAGAATGAAGGTGGTGCTGTGATAGACACTAAGATACAGAGTGAGAAGATTCAAGAGCATTGATGGAAACCTGCAGAGACAGGATGATCAAAGCTTAGACTTGAAGAGGAAGGAAGTATGGCTACAGAACAGGGACTAGAGGAGCATCCTAGACAGAGGAGCCCAGTGCCTAAAGTCCCTAGGCAGAGTTGGGTATATCAGAGCCAATCCAGAGAGGGGGGCTGGAGCAGAATGAGTGGGGAGCTGTGTTTGGATCTAGGGATGGAGAGGAATCAGGGAAGGATCCTGAAAGATCTTACAGGTCCCAGTGAAGAATGTCAATATTTGAAGTACAGTAGGAAAGCAGTTTATAGGCTATGATTTACCCCTTTAAAGATCCCTGTGGCAGGGCTATATCCCATAGCAGAAAATAGCCATTATAGAATCCACTTATTGAGAAGGAAACTATGGGACCAAGAGAATAAATATTGTCTCTAAAGAAAAATTTTAAGATAAGAAATGACTCATCTGGTGGCCAAAGCTTCTCCAGGTCTTCCGAGGGCCTGAGATTAACCCCACAGGACAGCAACCTGAAGCCATGGTCAAACCCGGGGGCCTCTGTGGCACCTTTGCTGGGAAGCAGATGAGACAGGAAGTGCATTGTAGGGAGGCTTAGTACTGCCATTTATGTCTAAGCCACATATCTCTGTGGAGGAATTTCTCAGACTTGCAAAACTTCACCTGAATTGAAAAATGCAGGCAGCTGAAGAACAAGAGGTAGTTTCTCCGGAGGATGTGGAAGGATCTGAAAAAATAGTTTTTGTCTGGTTTTGTTATCTTAAAAGGGAAAACAATAAAGATTAATTTATAACAGAAATGGTACACAGATATATCTGGTTTGTCTATACTTTTTCAAAAATGCGATCTTACATTTACAATGACATGTAGATGGCAATAACGTGAAAGTTGTATGGTTTTCATTAGTTCACAACATCTTTCCCAATATTACCTTATACAGATACTTGGTTGAATTGAAATTGATTTTTTTATAAATGGTTCCTACTAAAGAGAATAAAATCAATTCATTAAAAATTGAAATTTGTCATAAACCTGTGTATTGGTCAGCTTTCTATAATTATGAAATACCTGACACTGGCTACTTATGATGTAAACAGAGGTTTATTTGGCTCAAAGTTTGGGAGAATCAAAAGCCAAATGAAAATCATTATCTCTAATGAATCTTAAAACAAGAAATCCTATTTAAGATGAGAAGTCCTATTGTTTTGGTCTCTGTGAAGAGTAACAAAAAAGCCACATCTTAAATTGTAGGGAAAAGAGGTGGAGATCAGTCCCATAATGCCCTTCAAGGACACACCACCGATGACCTAAGGACCTCCCCCTAGGCTCCTACTCCAGTCCTCTATGGATAGAGGCAACCTATGGACCAGGTCTTCAAGCACAATGGATCCTCAAGGACATGATTAAATGATTAGTTTATGACAGCAACCACACTACTTCTGCATGCGTTATAAGCATTTAAGTCTTCAGAAACAGTTGAGAAGCCCTGATAATGCAAGAGGCCTTGATTTCTTTAGTCTTTGGTTTATAAAATAGTGACAATTTCAGATAAAATGCTGCACATTTGTAAATATTCTGAAACCATGGAGATAAAAGGTTATTTCAAACCTTTGTTATATGAATATATATATGCAAACTGTGTCTGCACTAACTCAAATTCTAAATTAGTTGCAGTGTGAACTAATCATGTCAAGCATTAATGCTTGGCCTTGGGATGAAATTAAAGGAGAAGCATTTAGGCAGCATCACTGGAGAATTATCCTCAAAGAAGATCACTAAAGCCATTAATATTTTCCTAAGGGAAAAAGTGAAAGTATCATCAGTTTCTAATTCTAAACAAACAAACAAAAAAATTAGCCTGTGAACCATAGAAAACAGGCTCGTATGAGAACCATGAATTATGATTTTCATAACTCTCATTTTCATTGTAACTAATGTTTCCCAATATATTCAACAGGGAAATGTAAAATAGAAATCCAGGGCTAGGGGTTTAGCTCAGAGGCACAAGCACCTGCTGGCAATGTCGAGGTCATGAGTTCAATCCCCGGTACCGAAAGAAAGAAAGAAAGAAAGAAAGAAAGAAAGAAAGAAAGAAAGAAAGAAAGAAAGAAAGAAAAAGAAATCTCCATGAGAGATCTCAGATTTATCCTCCCAGAGTGGTCAAAGGAACTGGAATGGTACAGAGGTATTATCTGGGTATCTATGTCCCAAATATACCAAGCACAGCACAGCAGGTATTTTAGAGGTAGAGAAGATGTACCAACATTGAGTGTGAGAGGAGTCATGTGAGAGTACATATAAAAGAAAAATAGAAATAAAAACGCTAGTCAAGGGCACTATTTACTAAACACCCTGGACTTCCCACTCTTCTAAGACAATGTTCACACATGGCCTTTGCCTGACAGCAACATCCCTCACTCCTTTCTCTCTCCCAAGCATCCCATCATTCATCCACTAACATTCATTGAGCATCTGTTGTGGACCAGACACAGAGCTGGTCCCTGAGCCTACAGAGATGGGTCAGGTCTGGCCCCTCTCCTCAAGGAAATCACAATCCCACCAAGAAAGAACACCAAAAAATGAACAATCTGAAAAGAGAGCTAAAAAAGAAAAGTTCCAAGAGTTGAGAGGGCCTAGGAAAGCAGTGACTCTTGGAGCAGGCAGCACAGAGGGCAGCTTTTAGTTTTTGAGTCAAACTGAACTTCTCCAATTTTTGCGAGGAGGAAAGAGTATGGGGCTGGGGGTGGGGAGTAGTGGGAAATGAGACTCCAAGGGGAGGTGATGGGCCCACTGAGGTGGCTGGGTCAGTGCTGGCAAACCTGTGGTACACATGCCTCAGCAGGCTGTTTGTATCATTGAAAGCTCTAAAAGGTTTGCCATCTCTGTGCTAGGCAGAAGTGAGCAGTTAAGTGAGAAAAAGCAAACAGCGCTTACACAGACAGAGTGGCAGGACCAAGTCTGGATTTGGGGAAGGCAGATGGCAGCAGCATTATATGGGCACCTACCATTTGACCTTGGGACATGCCCTGAGCAGATGAGTCTCCTCTCCAGGGCACCTCTCATCACCATGAGAGCCCTTCTGTGTTCCGCATTGGTGACTTCATCCTGGGCTGCTCACAGAGGCTGTGGGTCATTAGTCATGACACAGTGAGCATGGTTGTCCTGCATTTCAGCTGGGCAGACCTAAAGCCTGGGGTGACTCCACCAGTGGGAGCTGGAGCCATCCGGGGTTTGATGTGAGGTGGTGCAAAGTTCAGGATGGCTGACTGGAGCTCCTCCCAAGGACATGCCCAAAACTTATGGCCAGTGTAGGTTGTGGGGAGTTCAGAGGCAAAGAGCTGGAAGCTCAGAGTTTTTCACTGCTTGAGGCAATTTATAAAACAATTCCTTGCTCTCTTCCTATACCTATTCCTTGCTTTTCTTTTATTTCTTATTGCATCAGGTAACTGCTACCCACTATAAAAAGTCCTCCAAAATGTGATCCGCTCATCTGTTTGCAACCTCCGCTCCCATCCACACTCTCAACTCTGCAGCAGACAGTTGTGTGGCGCTGCCCACAGAGGCTCTCTTCTGTTTCCTCCCTTGCTTTTCCAGACTTTTCCCACCTCCCAGAATGTTTTCTGTGTACGTGGCAACCTCTTACTTCCCTTTCACAATTCAGTTCTGATGTCTTCTTGTCTTGAAAACCTTGCCAAAGCTTGAAGTGCAAGTTAATGCCCTCCTCCTCTCTGGCTCCCATTACAGAGGGAATTCTGCTCTGCACTGAGCTGCAATTTATTGTCATCGCCACCCCTCTCGCTATCCCATGATCCCTCAAAATTCTTGCAGGTTGGAGAATTCATTACTCCTTTTGTCATCTTCCCAATTCTCAAACATCCTAGTACCTACGGAATGTTTAACTAGTACCTAAGGAATGTTTAACTGACCTGGACTTTTGATAGTAACTTTCAATATAATCCTTCACATTTTAAATGTGTTTTACAGAGCTTACTGTAGAAAAGTCCACTTAATATCTTTTGGCTTTAATCATTTTTATGTTTTTATTTGTTCACGTTTGCAGTACATAATAATTATATTCCTATGGAAAGTTGATACATGTATATAATATATAAATTATTTTATGTTCCATTCCCCTCTCTTTCTTCCCCACTCCCTCCATCTCTTGAAAACAATAATAGAGCAGAAGTGTGAGACGATTTGCCCAAACTCACTGAGCAAGAAAGTAGCAGAGCTAAGACTTATTCCTGGAGGGTCTGATCTGCTCAGAGCTCTTGGATAACATGATAGAGGACTGGCACTGAGGACCCAGCCTCAAGTTCAAGGATGTACTTGGGGTACAATCTCCATCCAGTGCCCAGGGTCACACCCTAGCTCCATCAAGTCCTGAGGTAGGACTTCCAGGAGCCAAGGGCAGGGAGAGCACTGTAAAAGGTTACTAGGGGAGTAGCAGTCCACCTCAGATTCAAACTGTGGTCAAGTCAGCAAGCTAAGGCCACAGCTAGCAGCAGAAAGGGTAAGAGCTTGGACTATTTCTTTTGCAACTCAGTCCCTGCTGTTGATTGGCAAAGCAAATTTTATGTCAGAGTCTGAATCCTATTGAAAGCATTGTAAATTCAAAACTATCAGAGAAGGCTGGGGATAAACCTCAAAGGCACAATCACCTGCCTGGCAAGTGAAAGGTCCTGAATTTGATTCCCAATACAAGAAAAAACCTCTCAGCACAAATTTCTGAAATTTCCAGGTGTTTGTGAATTGTCTTGGTTTAATTATTTATTTCTTGAGCAGAAAATACGTTTAGAGTTTGAAATTCCAAAGGAAAAGAGAAAAACTGTCACTCATACCTTTGTCTCCCTGCCACCAGTTTCTTCTCCTCAAAAGTATTTCAGGACTATTCAGGAAAACATGTGTGCACAAGCACAAACACACATATTTTCTCCTATTTTCAAATAAAGAGTGACAATTTATGTGCTATTCTACACACTGATGTTTTTCTTCACTTTAAAATGTCGAAATTCCTTGCACATCTGCACACACAGAGGTGCCTCATCCCTTTTTTTTCACAGCAGCACAATGTGCCTTTGCATGACAATGCCAAAATTTGCTTAACTAGTTTCCTGTTGAGCAACATTTAGTTTGTTTCCTATCTGCCATTATTATAAATAACATTGCAATAAACAGTCTTATAGATGCATCATTGTGTCCACGTGTGAGTGTATCTATATGACAGATGTCTAGCCATGGAACTGTGAGATCCAAGGGTGTGGACATTTGTAATTTCAACAGGAAACCTTGCTCCATGGCCTTCTACTGACTGGGTACTAATTTAAAACCCTATCAAAGCTGTAGAAAAGAACTTCCATACCCATGGAAGCCTTTAATGTCGGCCATCAGGGATGGTGAGAGGATCCAAAGAAGTCACAAACACTCAACAATTTCTCTGAATTTAAAACACAAAGATAGTGGGACATGCAAATCAAAACCACAATGAGATACCACTTTACATCCACAAGGATGGCTATACTGCAAAACAAACAAGTGCTGGGGAGGATGTGGAATAATTAGAACTCTTGTAGTAGGCTGATGGGAATATTAAATGGTGCAGCCAATTTGGAAACACGAAGTTTATCAAAATATTACACAAAATTACCATATGGCCCAGACATTCCATTCCTATGCATATACCCCAAAGAATGCAATATAGGTACTTAAACCAATACTTCTACATGAATGTTTATAGCAGCAGTGTTTTTCACAATGACCAAAAATTGGGAACAATTTAAATATCTATGAAAGGATGAATAAACAAAATGTGGTATGCATCTAGATGAAATGTTACCCAGTCATTAAAAGAATGAAACTTTGGTACATGATACAATATGGAAGAACTCAAGAAACATTACACTAAGTGAAAAAAGCCAGACACAAAAGGCTCCATGCCATATGATTGCTTCTACAGGAAATATTCAAAATAGGGAAATCTAATGAAACAAAATGCAAATTGATGGATTCCGAGGGAGAGGGAGAGAGGAAAATGGGAGTAACTGAGTCCAGGGTTTCCTGTTGGGATGAAAATTCTTTGGAACTAGATACACGTGGCAGTTCCCAACACGATGAATGAACAATACACCACTGAATTGTACACTTTAAAATGGTTAATATACATTATGTAAATTTCACGTCAACAAAGGAAAAGCTTTAAGGTAGAAGTGTCTTCTTTTCCACTGTATTGATCTTCTTGGTCACCTGCTTCTCTGGAATCCCCTCCAGATTCCTCTATATGGAGAAAGCAGGATAATTTCCCAGTGGCTCACTGGGAAGGAAGGACACAAATACTAGTTAATAGCACATGCCAGGCAATGGGCCTGCTGCTTGTTACACATTTTCCCATAAATTCTTCATCAGAATCCTGCGTATCATCGTCTTCCTCTTACAGATGACTTGGTGTACAAGTGCCTGCCTGGAGTTACTCAGCTGCAAGGCAGTAAGTCATGACTTAAAGCCAACTTCTTTCTGTCAAGCTCTCAGGAAGAGTCAGGAACAATAGGCCCTTGCCATTCCTAAGAGCCACTCTTGATTGTATAATGACCTGGGCTTCTGGCCAGGCTGCTCTCGGGAAAGCTCCTGTCTTCTCTTCAAGGGACCTGCTACTACCACCAGCTAACCTAGCAGGCATTTCCCTGAAGCCCAACCTGACCCTGGCTCACTCTCCTGCTTAACAAAGTGATTGAGTTCATGGCACCCCATAAATGCTACATGAATTAAACTGAGCTTAGTGGATTGGAGCAAATGAAATAAAAGAATTCATAGCGTACTGGCTGAGGCTTTACAAACTCAAATTCTGATGTTTGAATAAAATGATCTCATCTTCTTCCTGCTGTGATATACAGTGAAGGGAGCTCTGATGATAGACCTAGCTGCAAATCCTCAGTCTGCCACTGCCCTGCTTTGTGTCCTTGAGAACTCAGCTGTCTCATCCACAACATGGGACTACAAAATACAAGGAGGAATTAACAGTACAATGTGAGAAGGTGACTACCACACTTCATTCACAAACTATTCATGAAGGACATACTGTACATAAGGCAAAATGCTGGGGTTTTAAAATAAGTTTTTAATAAAGTTTAAGGCAAATATAATTCCTGGATTAAGAGACTTTCATTCTAATGAAAGAAACAGACATTAAACACATACAATTAGGAGCCTCATCTAATTAGAGGGGAAACAAATATCTGGGAAGGCTTTTTGAGGGAGTGACTTTGGAGTTGAGGCTGAAGCGTAAGTAGGTGTTAACTGGGTCAAAGCAATGTTCCTGCAAAGGGGACAGTAGGTGCAAAGACACTGAGCAGGAAATGAGCTTGGCAAGCTTCGGAACCTAAAAGGCAGCCAGTATGGCAGTGCCCGGACTTTTAGGAGATGAGGGAGGGAAGGTACATTCACTGCTGAGTAAGGATTCATATACCAAGTGCTGCCCATCTCTACACCCTTCCTTTGACTCTCACCAGCCCCTTTGTTGGTCTTTCTGCTTGCTTTCTAAGCTCCTCCTGTTCATTCTCCAGGGCACTACTACAGGGCTTTTAAAAGACACAACCAGGGTCAGATCAACCTCCACTTAACAGTCTCCAGTGGCCACCTGTTGTGTTCAGGAGACTAAACATTGTCTTCCCTCATGCATCTCTGCACAGGGGCATCTCGTCATCCCTTTTTCCTGGGAAGGCTCCAGGGCGACCTCCTCTCCTAAGGTAACATCCCCCATGCTTGGCTCTTGTCGCCAAGATAGCTATTGGTTACCCAAGAGAATACAAGCCACCTCCAACCCAATCTCATACCGAGGAATTTAGCACAATTCAGAGCAAGTAGCCTGTATCATAACATGAAACCTGAACCAAAGCTGGAGGTAAGAATTGAAAAAAGCACTGAATTGATCCAAACATCTTTCTTGGGAGCTTGAAATAAAGAATTCCACAGGAATGTCCAAAAGTAGAAAGGGTGCCATGATGTTAAGCCAGGACCATGGTGAGATGAAGCCATGTGAAATCTGACACTGGGAGGGAACAAATGCACACACACACACACACACACACACACATCAGTAGGGGGCAGTGAGAATGGAAATGAAACAAGGTAGAGAGAGGAGAAATGTGATAAAGACAGACCCTCACCTCCTTCTGGTTTCTGGCTCCTCCTGCCCTAGACTGGACAGCTCTGCCTCATGCTGACCAACTTTGGCCACTAGACCTTTTTTGTCCCTTGTCACCCAAGAAGCATTTCTGACCCTGAATCCTCTGGGTTAAGCTAGACTGAGACTCTCTTCTGCCTTGTTCAAGGTTTCCAAGCGGACAGTTCCTTCCAGGGTCATCAGCTTCTTGCTCTTTGCCATCTCCCTTGGTTCTCAGAGTTTACTCATGGCTGATGTTCTCTAGGCATCTGTGAGACAAAAGTGAGGAAATGGAATTTAACTCCATAACAACGGCTGGGCAAGACTGTAATCAGAGGCATTTGGGGATTATTTTTCTCATCAAATAACAGTTTTAACTGACATACCCTGGATACAAAATGGCGTTTTTCCAGTGTGGCCCCTAAAGTGATCCTGGAACAAAAAGACTGGAGGGAAGAGGTGGAAGGGAGACAGAAGGGACAGGTGGAGAGGTCTGGAACACCTGCTGATAGAAAGTATTTACCTGCAGGTGAATATATAAGTACCTGCTGCCTCACTAAATTTGCATGATCATGATAGTATATCACACACAGAGAAATGTGCATCTGGCTTCAGATTCTACACTTACTTCTGTCCTTTTCTTAGATAGAACATTTAAATCGCTCATAAGAAAGAAACTGCCCTGACACAGAGCTGTGCCCTTTTTGCAGGGGTCTGATGCTTGTCGTTGTACATGCTATTACTGTGTTGACCTTGAGGGTCACAATCATGGCGTTCCACTCCATTCTGAAAATGGAAGCACATGAAGCCCTTCAGGACCCAGGACCAGCCTTGGATGCAGGTAGACAATGATTCGCTGTGCCTTGGCCACAAACTGTCATAGGTACAAAGCCAAACTATTTGAATAGCGGTCAATCGGCCTGCTGGAGAGACAGCTCTAGCTGTGATGGAAATAATCCAGTGATGTGGCAAAAATGAATAAGAAATAGTCCGGTTGTCCTTTTCTTATTCTGTGCAAATGCCCAAAGGCATCCTTTCCAGGCATTCTCTATGTTGAAATTTATGAAACCATATGCACATGCAGCAAGAAGCACTTCCAGCAAACACTATTTCCCTTCCACTTCCCAGACTGCCTTGCTGCTAGGAGCCCATGTGACTAGTCCCAACCTGTAGACTGTGAGACAAGTTCTGTGTGTTATTTCTAGGCAGACATAGTGAGACCAATCTTCTGTGTCTACCTCTGTCCTGGCCACCTGGTCCTGAGAGCACAGCTGCAAGGTGGGAAAGGGAGGCCCAACAAGAATGTGACTTGGTGTGAACAAGAAATGAAATTTTCTGGCATTTGGTCAGAGATTTCAAAGTTTATGTGTTAACACAACCTAGCTTAGCTCATTCCTACTCTGGGTCTCACACTGCCAGATTCTAGGCAGGGAACACTGGGAGGTAAGAAAGAGCTCTGCTTTCCTCGAGTCTGTAGTCTTAATTGGGAATCTGGGCAGGCAACCCACGTTGGACTTGTGAGGCTCAGGCCGCAAAACTGACAATGGGGTAAAGATACCACTCAAGCAAAACCATCCCTATAATACCTGCAGGAGTGGCAAGTGTCTGAGAGATAGAGCATACAGGTAAAACCCAAAAAATAAAATTTCTTTGAGCATAAGGCATAAATGTGGTCACCAGGCAACCCTGAGTTGTCACATTAACTTCTGACTTTGTGACATAAACTATTTTAAAACAGAAAACTAGAGAGACCAGTAAAATGAATTTTTATTCTACTTGTCATGCAGACAATTGTTTTTATTTGGCAGTGTAGTTGTATCTATCCCATTTTTTTTCTTTCCCTGTAGCACTTTTAAAACATTTATCCAATAACTGGCCTATAGCTGTCATCCCAGATTAGCTAGCTAGCATCTATCTATCTATCTATACCCTTTTACAATTCATTTGTTTAAATCAGGACCCAAACAAGTTCTAAACAGTGAATCTTGTTGAAAGGTCCTTAAATACTGATTATAGATATAACAGTTTACTGATACACATTTTAAAATTCCATTTATACACATTAACTATAAACACAAAGGAATGCATTTTTTAGACCCTGTCTAGTCTGATCTTGCATAGGGGCCAAAGAAATCCTACAAACATCAATTGAAATATCAACAGCCACCAGATCATGTCTGGTACAGAGAAGCCACACAGTTAAATGTCCAGTTAGACCTCCTGTAGCAAACACACATGACATGTGGCACCTGAAGGAAGTCAGAGCTGAGACCCAGATGGACCCTTCAGAAAATGCCTTCACAATGAAGAGAGGTCGTGCAGGATATGTGTCCATCTTGTTTGCTCCAGGATACATGAAGATGCCATTCTGAGCCAGAAGAGCTATAGGGACGGTAGTATTCTATCAGATAAAATGGAAAGTGGCCTATGACTCTGGTCCTTATCATTTGTTACTCACCAGGATTAAGTGACTTCTGTGAGACAGCATCTGGGAAAGGTATTTGGTTTATGCTTCTGAAAAGGAATGACTGTTGCCCCAGGTTTAAGCCTGTGTCTTTGGCATAAAGTGCAATACTATCAACTGTGAACGAGTGAGACCAAAGGTCTAATCTTGCATGGTTGGCTCACTACCAATGTCAGATGATTACCATCTATTGTTAATAAAGAACTGAAGAACATTTTGCAGACTAAAAGAAGGAGACAGAAAGACAAAAGCTAAAAGATAAATGGGGGCAGAAACACAGAGCGTAAGAGTAAGGATGCATCCATCCATTCATCCATCCGTCCACCCACCCATCATCACAAGAAAGAGCAAGAAGAAGCCAGAGGAAGGGTTAGGCAGAAATCAAGGAACCACAAGATAAAAAAAGCACAAAGTGAAGATAAAAACCATCTTCTCAAGTCTGATGGTTTGCTGGAGAACATGCTCCAAAAATAAGCCACTGCAAAAGAAACTTATAGGCACCCTTGGAGGGTTTTGCACAAACAACACTTCCCAGCCAGCTTGCTGAGTCTCCCATGCTGGCTCCCAGGGCCGTCTGAACAACCAGCCTTTGTTCTGTTTTCCTGCTGTGGTGGAAATGGACAGAAGCAATCAACACACAGTGTATCTGAAGTGGGTTATAGATTTTAAAAGGGACTCAAATCTCAGAAACAGAAAGTGGAAAAGACAGAGGAGAAAACAGACGACTATGGCTGGACGATGTGCCAATTAAGTAGGCTTGTTTGGAGTAACTTCACATGGCAGTGAGATCAGGGCATGTAAATGATCAAAAGCAGTTGGGGCCCTAACCCATCAGTCACAAACGATGCTTAAGGCTGGTTCCTTTGAATGCTGGTTTAGTAGTGGTCTCCTACCATACATCTTAAGGAACATTTATACTGTGTTCACTGTGCATTCAACTGTGGCCACTTCAAAGGTTTAGCCAAGTATTTTATGGCCATGGTAAAGGGTTCTTATTGATTTAAATTACAAGCTTGGCTCCCGTCAGCTCCACTTGAGGGCAAAAATGCAATAAAATATCCCACAGCACAAGAGACAGACATATCGCATTGAAAATCTTCAGAGATCCTTTTCACTATAATCACTCTCAATGATATTTATTTATATTGGCAAGGTTATCAGAGAGATTTGTCCACAATCTTTAAGTTATGGGTGCTTGTCTTGGCTTGTGTGTTTGCTTTTTTAAAAATCTAGCTCTGATCCTGGCCCCAAAAAAAGGTCGTAAGTGCATGTGGTGTCCCTGGTCTTAGAGGGGCCCACCTCTCCCTGGCTACTGACAGAATAGCTTATTCCAAGCACAGTGACAGTGACATACTGGTCATCATAGCTGAGGGATTATGCTTTTCAGTTCTCCAATTATTTGCATATCCAGCAAGCCAGACTCGGATGAATGAGTGGTGTCAAAACGTGAATGACAAGCCTATCAAGGCAATGGAAGGCTATCCCAGGATAAACTGTCAAGGGGACAAACTTCACTATGGAGACAGACAAGAACATGCTTTCTATTGGAGGACTAGAAAATTGAGAGGGATTCAGAAGCTGTCAATATGCAACACTGCTTATGCTAGTCACAAAACCCTGGGGTGCTCAGCACAAAAGCAGCTGCCTTGTGCTAAGAAAAAAGCAGAAAGCCAAAGCGGGATAGTCAGTCTGCTTCATTCCTGATTCCTTTCTAATAATTTGCCTGAAACATACTCAAGACAGAGCTAACCCCTGGACTTACACAGAAAATAGCAAATGACTATTACATATCTGACATTTGAAATAACATGTTTCTGGAGGGTTGGTATTACAAGAGTCATTTCACTTCAAAATGTTATTCCTAATGTAATTTTTTAAAATTCATAAGAAGCACTTGCTAGAATTCAGTGTAGCACTAAAGTCACTAAAAGACAGAGGTCAAATTCATTTCATTTCTTTTATGTTTTCTTCTCTCTGCTAGATGAAATAAATGATTAAGCCTAGAACACTTGGCAGTTCAGCGAATGTGCTCTGTGGCACCATTACAAGATCGATTTTCTCAATACAGGAGTCTTTCTAGGGTGCACATTGCTTAGCTGACATCTGTCGCCGTTGTCATGGAAGCACTCTCTCCAGCATAGTGAGAGGTCAGGCCTGACAGGGAAGGCCTCGCCAGCTCTACCCCAGTCACTTCAAGGTTAACAGCCAATGGACCAAAGAAATAGGCAATTATAGTACAGTCAATTCCGGTTAAGGAAATATCTGAGAAGTAAATATGTCTGATAAGTGGATGGAAATGAAACAGCCAATGCTATTGATGCAATCCCATAATATCAATACCATTTTGTGGTGTAGTTTGGTTGTTCCATGTAAAAATTCCCATGCTCAAAGAAATGGAACAAGAGTGAGAATAAGCAAAATTCATTATGTTGCCATTAGCCCCTGTGCTTGAGGGACCCGCAGATGAGTGGGTAAGTAGTAGAAGAGCAAACCTTCTTGAAGGAAAAAGTGCAAAGAAAAATCCCCTGGATTTACACCCCTGTTGGTTTAGCCCCCTGATTCTTCCATCTTCATATCTACCTGAAGACAATTCTAGGCATTTTGAAGAAAAGTGACTTTAAAATCATGATTCTCATTCCTATCTCATATTAGTGATGTTTATTATTTATCAGGATACAAATCCTTCCTATGAGTTACAACAACCCTGAAACACATCAAATTATTCTAAAAAGTTCCGGGTCACCAATATATTACAACTAATAATTCCCAAATATATGCATTTCCACTAAAGCATAATATTTGATAGACAGAGAAAAGGTATGGTTTTAATAGATATTCATTGGGGAGAATTAGAAAAATGGCAAGTGGAACTAAAATGTAAAGATTTTCAATTACAAGTTACATAGCCCAGGAATTCAGTTACTGACAATGTCTTCAGGTAGTGCTTCTTGAAATTCATTACAGGGGGCACATTTGTATTATACACTCCTGATTAAATCTTGTAGTTGGTATAAAGAGATCTTTGGCTTTCACCAGGCACCTCAAAGAATGACAATGATTTTTCTTCAACTTTGAGATTTTGTTACAAATAAAGAACAATGGAAAATTAAGAGTGTGTATATATATTATAAAGTATATCTTACGTATCATTTATGCAATATATGGAAAAGTAAGAGTACATATATAAGTATTTTGAATAGATATTTTACATGTATGTATACATATACACACACATATATATGTAAATATATAATCACTGTGGTTACTCATTTCAGATCCTTATGAGAATGTTTTCAGTTGTGCTCAGTGACTGTTGAGGTCTTTGGTCCATCCTCAGTCACATAGAGAGGTGAAATCTCTTTAAGCAGTGTTCAAGTTGCACTTTGGCAACTTGTTTCTGTGAGTACCACTTATAAGCCAAAGCCACCAGTGTCTTCCTTGTGCTTCATGAGTGGAAGCTGGTTGAGCATCTAATGTGACCAGCTGACATGACTCCACAAACCAGTGACTTTATTTGAAAATTCACCAATATTTTAGAAGGGCTATGTGTGGATTCAAGAAAGAGTAATCCATTCAAATAGCTTCAGTGCAAAGGATTTTGTTGTAAAGATACAATAGGCAATCCTGCAGAGAACTGGAAACATTCAAGACACAAATTATATTCAGCCCAAGTGCAAAATAGAACTGGAATTATAATATCAGAACTCAGGGTTATTCTCTCTACAGGTATTTCATCTCTGCCATACTGTTCTTACTCTCTCTTTACCTCTTTTTTCCAACCAGTTTCCTCTGCAAGTAACATAGCTTAACTTAGTGTGACCCTTCAGACAGAGCACTATCCTCTGCTACTCAGCTTTTCAGTGCCCCAATTCCAAATTCCTGTAACAGTCTGATCAGCTCTGCCCAGACAATAAACTGGTGCTCTTAAGGTCAGGGGCTCACTTGTGCTTAATTAGTTGGGTTGGGGGTAAGAGCAGGTAAGGGGGTTATGAGCAAAGTCATACAGTTTAAATGTGACTGCCCAGTCCACCCTTAACAAGGCAAGATACATACTGAAAACACATGACAGATATGACACATGAATAAAAATTTCCCACATATCTCAAAGCTTTATAGATAAGAATTCTTAAGCAGAATGATGCTGAGACGGTTGTTTATTCAACAATATAATCATGAATTTGTGTTGCTTGCAGTATATGCAGTCACCTCTATTGATATAAAATGACCACCTCTGCAAAAAAAAAAAAAAAATACATGAGCTCCTCCTTCTTAATTGCAGGGGGAAAATGCACTCAGGAAAAAAAAATACCTTGCTTTCCCCCATGGGCCTTTGTATCCTATACTCCTGCACCCTGGATTTGCACTGCAGGGAAGTTAAACTGCCCTCAGTCTATTCATTCCCTATCCAAGCCCCTCCCCTTCCTCTTCCCTATGCTACCTCCACACAGTGCTGCCACGCTACCAATGAACACATGGAGACTTTCACAGAATAAGCAAAGGGAATGAATGGCCTCTGGAAGTAGAGCATTTTCTCAAGCAGATATCTTAAATAGACACTAGATGTCATTTGCTAAGCATGCAAGGTCTGTCCTTGAGGGCCAGCTCAGATGCCAGCTCCCTCATAACGCCTTTCCTTGACTACCCAGATGAAAAATCAATAATCCCCCCTTAGAAAAAGCATTTATTGTCTCTAACCCTATTTCCCAAATGTGAGAACTTGTGGCTCCTGAAATGACAAATCTACAGGCCCTGTCTGAGAATCAGTACATTAGAAGTCAGGTCCTGTCACTTGAGAGGACACCTGAACCACCTTAAGTCATAAAATATGGACCTGCAGTCACATGGCAGTTCGAAGGTATTAGCCAGATGTTCACATGACCTAGGATATTCCTTTACTAGTATTTAAATGATCATTAAAATAAAGGCACAAATCATCGCCATCATTAAAACTCAATTGTAATACATCATTCAGGACCTGGGACGCCTGGTATGCCCCAAGGGCTCTCACAGCTCATGGGCCCCCATGGAATTAACCAGATGCCACCTGCACCGTTCTGAACTGACTGTGAAGCTCTGACTTCTGAAATGCTGAACACCCTCTACAGCTTGGTAAATTATATATCTTCTGTTTACAGTTGACCAAAGCCACAAATCCCAGGCTTGTTTGGAATAGTGATAGATTTCCAACTTGTTCACCTGTACACCTTGTCAAAACACCCCTCCTGGTCTGGCACAGACCTTGGGATGCTAGACTCACCTTCTGAGCTGGAATGTCTATTATTGCTAAAACAAGAGTGCAAATGACTACTTCCTGTGCTCTCATATGATGGAAAAAATGCAGTGCTGACTCTATTTGAAGATTTTTCTGTTATATGCCATCCCTTGCCAAAATGGAAGATTATTATGGCACCAATAGTATTTTTATCCTTTGTCTTAATTATTCTTCTCTGAGTGATTTTTTCCAGACTTGTGCAGTAGCTTTTTTTTACCATCCTTTATTCAATATGTAAGATGCCAAAAATTGGGCCAGGCATCTGAGAACACAGATATCTCATAGTCTAATGGAAGAGACAAATGTATAAATAGGCAATGCAATGGAATAAATTCTTCAAAGAAGGTGCCTACCAAAGGCAATGGAAAAAATATTGTTAACACTCAGGCATTTCAGGAGAGCATTATAAAAAAGAATTAAGTGTATTATATGAGTTATACATTGCTGCATAACAAGTTACCCAAAACATAGCTGCTTAAAACAGCATACTTTTTTCCCAACAATTCCTGTGGGCTAAGAAATTAAGGGTTAGCTTAAAATTTCTCCTGAGGTTGTGCGTGGATCTTGCAAAGATGCCTGCATTCTCCTGTGGCCTCTATTGGGCTGCTTGAGCACACTCAGCTTAACAGGCTTTCCCCAGAGTAAACTGAAACATTTGGGAGGAACAGGAGAAAGGGAGAAGACAATGTCTTTTATGTCCTAATCTTGGACATACTGTTCATTCATTTTCTATATATTTCAGAACTAAAAGTTATAGATATAGCCTATACTTAGGAAGAAGAAAGTTAGGGCTGAGGATTTAGCATGCCTGGCAAGCATGAAGTTGTGAGTTTGATCCCTGACACGCACACACACACACACACACACACACACACAAAGATGAAAATTAGATCCAATCTTTTGAAGGGAGAAGTATCAAAGAACTTGTGGGCATCTGTAAAATGATTTGTGTCTAGATGTCCCCCTCAAATCCTCATTCAGTCGTGGGTGAGGGTGGAGGTGGCTGGATTTAGTGTGCAATAACTGGGATTAGGGATATGTGATTTGTAAATCAGTCCACTGATTGGTTTGGCATGGTTCTGGCTAGGATTAAGGATGTAAGTGCTATGCCCATCCTAGGGCAGAAAGCCTGCATACAATACAAGGGTCAGAAAGAATTTTGTCTCCCTTATTGTTGCTTTGGTACCTTGTGGGCACCATGAAGTGTTCTCCTCTGTGATGCCTGTCTGCCACATCACCTTGCCTTGGAGCCAGCCACTTATGGACTGAAACCTCTATCAACTGTGAGCTGAATAAACATTTAACATAAACATGTAACATTTCCTTCATTTAACTTTGGATGTCTGGGTATTTTGTCTCAGAAATGAGAGGAAAGTAACTAAGATAGTATCTTTTGAAATCACCAAAAATGCTGAAGAATGAATAGGAGCTCTTTGCAGAGAAGCTGAAGGAAGGCCAGAGAAGACCTCAGAAGATGCGGCAAAATAGGAGTTCCAATAAAAATGTGAGGCTCATAGGTGATCTTCAAATTCATTTTCACCTTTTAGTTAGACAAAATCTTACAAGGAAACCCAGGGTGGAATATAACTAAAAATAGTTCTGTAATGGTGGAAGCAGACTGCAGGAAGGTGGAAAGGGAGTTCCACCCTAGGGCTGTCTTCACAGGAACACTTAGGAGCCCCTAGAATGTCACAGATTATTGGAAAACCTTGAATGCAGTATGATATTTAAGCAGCCATAGTCCTCACCTACACTAGAAAGCATATTCTCTGTTAATCTTTGTTTAATCAGGTGACAAATATGTAATTTTCTTATCATTGGAATATATCTAAATAAAAAAGACAAAATTTTTATTAATTTTGTATAATTTAGACCAAAAAATACATTTTTATTTATCCTAAAGAGTGACTTTAACATAGAGGTTAGGCAGAAGCTTCATGAACAAAACATAAATAGCACAGGAAATACTTCAGAGTCAACAACTGTTATCTTATTAAAAAGCTTTTGCACATCAAAAGAAATCACCAACAAAATGAAGAGAAAACCCTCAGAGTAGGAAAAAATTTTAGTCAACTGTCCCTCAGACAAAGGATTTATATCTAGAACATATAAAGAACTGAAAATAACTAAGACTTCCCAAATTCAAAGACTCAATCCAAAAATGGGCATCTGGGATGATCACATACTTCTTAGATAAAGACATACAAATAGCAAACAAATATATGAAAAATGTTTAACATCATTGTTCATTTGAGAAATGCAAATTAAAACAACACTGAAATTTCATCTCACCCCAGTAAGAATGACTGTTTTCAAGAAATCAACCAATAACAAATGCTGGAGGGGTTGGAGGGGAAAAGGAACCTTTCTCCACTCTTGGAGGAAATGTAGACTGATACAACCACTGTGGAAATCAGTGTGATGATTTCTTCAAAATCTAGGATTAGAAGTCCCATTTGACCCAGCTATTCCCCTTCTGGGCATTTTTCCAAAAGAATTAAAAACCTCATACCACAGCGATATATGTGCACCAATGTTTACAGCAGCACAACTTGTAATAGACAAATCTTGGAAACAACACAAATCCCCATCAAGCAAGGAACTGATAAAAATTATGTATTTTTATACAATGGAATACTACTCAGTTATAAAGAAGGGTAAATTTGAGACATTTATAGTAGATGGATGCAAGCTGAGACTATACTCAACAGTGAAATAAATCAGACTCGCATGTGTAACATCATATTGTCTGCTTAATGTAAGAAGCTGAAACAGTAAATAAGATCCAAAATGTACAGTAGATACTGTAAAATGGGAAGAAACTGTTCAAAAGGAAAGAGAAAGTAGGATGGGGAAAGGAGAAAAGAAGGAAAGGAAAAATGAAATTTTATATATATACATATATATATATACACACACACACAATGTGTTTGTATATATACATATACAAAATAGCTAAGATAGTTATACTACTGATTTTTATTAGCTCACTGAAAATAAAGCTTTGTGCCAATATAATTTGATCAACTTTTCATGCCTATATCTTGTAGTGTGAGCAACCACTTTGAAGATAACTACACAATGTACTAACCATTGTTACTCTCCTACAATCTTGTTTTGAAATTTTATAACTTTGCTTTTATTGTTTTTTTTCTTTAAAATAAAAAAGAGTGACTTTTTAGATGTTTTCTCATTTCTGCTGATGTTGCATAACTAAAACTGAATGTCTACATACCTATGACAATTATTATTGTCATTATCATCATCAACATCTGTGGATTCCTGTGAGCCATGCAGTCTCTCTTTCCTCTTAACTCAAATATTTTGGAGTGGCTGAATCAGTTCATTGATTCAGATTCTTGAGTTCCTTTTGACAACTGCTACTGGCAATGTAGCTTGGAGTAAGATCTTGGTAGGATCAGTACAGTTGGAGATGCTCCTTCCCTATTTGTTAACAATACTACTCTTAGGCAAACGCAATGGAGAAAATTTAAACCTGGCCATAACAGACATTTAATGAGAATATTCACAGCAGTGCAGTTTGTAGTAATAACAACCATCAAATAAACAAAAATGGAGATATCCAGATTGTCATCAACAAGAAAATGGGTAAGTTTTCATACAACAGAATAATAAATAGTGGTGGAAATGAATGCAGTAGGTTATACATATCAACTTGAACAAATCTTACAAATACAATATTGGATAGGAAAAATAGCAAGTCATAGAAGAATATATGAATGTAATTCCACTTACATAATGGTTCAAATACATGCAAATCTTGTTTTTAAAAAGCAATAGACTGATATATACAAAATCATGATGGTAGTTACCTTTGGGAGTAAGAAGAGTGTTATTAGCATCTCAGGGGCAATTATTACATATTTCTTAACTTGGGTGAGTAAATACATAAACATTTTATTGCGAAGTTTTTCAACTCACATATATTATGAATTTCCACTTCAAGATTTTATTCAAAAGTTCTTCAGTAAAGATGAAAAAACTAATAAAATTATTATCTTGCTTAGAGTCCCACTCCCATTTCTCTCCAGGGTGCTATCTGCCCATGTTTCTCATTTCTAGGGCACCAGAACCCCATTTTGTGGTTATTTCTTAGGAAGGATGTGCAGTAGAGGTTGGTCACGAGACACTCTGCCTCTATTGGCATTTTTCTTTGCTTTCTAAATACAAATGTGCAATATCACATCGAATGATGTGGACTCCTCTTCTCACAAACATTACCCTCCCTACCACCTCATACGCAAGAGAAGGGTTTCTGGTCTCTGCTTGGCACAGAGGTTGGCAATCCTATTGCCTCCTGTTGCGGTCACTCTGGTGCCTGACAGCATCCCACATCCTGCTCTCTGCAGGCTGTTTCTCCACTGTTTTACCTCCAGTGTTTCCTCGTCTACTACATTTCCCTCTGTAGACCATTCACAAGCTCTCTTGGAAGTGGAGAGTTGTAAATCTTAAATTTAGAAAGCAGTAAGGAAATGGCACCTCTGACATTAAGATCCAACTCTCCTGGTTACAGGTTCCATAACGGAACATCCTCTAAACGGCACTGAAATCCATAGGACATGTTCATTAGGCACCACCCAAAAGCACGAGGCTGCAGGGAGAGACTCGAGAGCTGAAAGCTCCAGCTGTCCTGGAAGCCTGGTCCTCCTCGAAGGCTGTGAATGCTGCCCACTGCCCCCTCCCTGCAGCCTCCGACCGCTTTTCTTTGCATTATTTATTCGTTTCCAGGACTTAGGGATGAGGAAAGAGAAAGAAAAGGAAGTGATTTTTCTTCCTAATAGATTTGCTCTTCTTGCTCGGGGTGGAATCAATGCGAGTGGGATTGACCTCACTCCCTAACATTGCCTTCCCCCCAAACTGCTTCCTCCCATTGTAAATAATTCAGGCAAAATAAAATAATCATGCGCTGGTAATTACAACCATCACACCCCCTGCCCCTCAAAACACAAATGGGTCCTACATGCTTCTCTCCGTCATTGCCGGAGGCTGCAGCCTCCCTGGGCCAGAGCAGGCGGCCAGGGGCGCCCTGGACGCCGCAGCACAGGCAGTGAGCGTAGGATGGTGGTTCCAACGCT
Organism: Hydrochoerus hydrochaeris; assembly: GCA_004027455.1. Taxonomy (NCBI): domain Eukaryota; kingdom Metazoa; phylum Chordata; class Mammalia; order Rodentia; family Hydrochaeridae; genus Hydrochoerus; species Hydrochoerus hydrochaeris. The sequence goes on from PVLA01001983.1 coordinate 217,424, forward strand.
GTTCCAGCACAGAAGGGCAATGAGATGAGCCGCTGAGCACCAGTGGAAATAGCTGGCCCTCTGTTCAGGAGCCTGGATGCAGTGCAAATTTTAAATGGTTGCCTACATCAATGTCCTCTTTTTCATTCTAATTGCCATATTGCTATCTTTACACATGGAATAAAGCTTTTCTGACCAGATCTAAAGCACGCATATGTGCCTTTCCTCCAGCCCATGCCTCCTTGTAGAATTTTTATTTAGTGGGTTTATTTCTTCACATAAACACCTTGCTCACTTTTGTGAATTGCATCAGCAGGAATCTTTAGCAAAGAGGTAAATGGCCAGTTTGCTCCAATACATCAATAAAGGACACAGATATGGCACAAGTACTAATGAATGTTCTCAATTCTGCACAAGGAAGCAGGGTCAACACACCAAGAGGTGAGGAAAGGCTCTCCCAGCAAAACCACATCAGTAAGCAAGGAGGGGAAGGGGGCTGTGTGGTAGAAACCATCTCATTTTTATGCTGGTAATTTATGAGTAGATCTCTGCTTAGTAATATGGTTGTTTTTTACAAAAAGATTCTTCTGCAGACTCATCATCTTCATGGAGAATTAAAGATGCTATGAACAACAATTTTGAAAAAAGCGTGGACAGGACTGTTACAATCCTAGCTTGTTATTGATACCTGGCCTTTTAATACACAGCCTTTAAATAAGGTTCTGGCTATCACCACACTCATTCAGTATAGTTCTGGAAAGGCAGAGCAATTAGACGAGAGAGAAAAATAAAAGGAATGACAGGAAAGGGTGAAGTTAAATTATCATTATTCACAGATGACATGATACCCTACACAGAATATCCCCAAATTCTACCAAAACACTTCTAGATTTAATAACAAAATTCAGTAGTGTAGCTGGATACAAAGTCAATACAAAAATCAATAGCATTCCTATACACAAACAACAGACTCACTGAGAGAAATTAGGGAAACCATACCCTTCCCAATAGCATTCAAAAAATGAAATACTTTGGAATCAATCTAACAAAGAAAGTAAAAGACCTATAGACTGAAAATTAAAGAACATTGAAAAAGGAAACTGAAAAGGATATCAGAAAATGGAGAGAGAAGACAAGATGGCCGATCAGTGAGCAACAAAATACAAAGCCTCCCAGGAGAAACAACTCATTTGCCAGAATAAAACACCCTGGAGAGAACCAGACAGAGGGAGATGGATCCTTGACACAGGAAGAAATTAAAACATTAAAAAGCTTATCAAATACTTTGAGACTACAACTGGAACAGCTAAAAATCACAGGACACAGCATTTTCGCGGTGACCCACCAAGTTTGCAAAGGCCTGAATCCACATCGGCCTTCAGAGCGACCCAAACTCATTCCCACCGCCACTCACAGGAAGCACAGCAGCACTGAAGTCAGGGGTTGGTGAGCCCAATGGAGAGCAGAGACGGCAAAGGGACCTTCATTAATCCATGGTCAGTGCTAGGAATGAGACACCCCCCATGGGCGACACGTTGGAATCAGGCAGGAGGAGCCTGAACTGGGAGTAACAGTGACTTCAGTTGGTTCCTCCCTCCCAAGAGCAGATTCATAGGATTTGCTTGGACTGGGCCACACCCCTGGCTGGGACCCAATGAGCCATCCCAAATCGATTCCCTGCACCTAGCAAGCACTAACTGGGTGAAGGCACCTGAAGTTTGGCTGGCCCAGTGGGGAGGGGCAGGCAAACACAGCCGCTGCTTACACCTCAGTGACAAGAGAGGCAGGAGAGGGCAGAGTTCCTTCACCAGCGTGCTTCGGAGGAAAAGTGGCCAACAGGGAAGGGGGCTGGGACCTGCACTGTAACCTGTGTGGAGGAAGCCAGGGCCATGACAGCAGAGAGAGGCAGGAGGAGGCCCCCAGCTAGAACCCTGAGAGCACTGATCCAGGAGAAGGAAAAACAAGGGAGACCGAGGGCAGCAAACACACAACATCAGACATGGCTTCAATGGACATTAAGAGATATCTTCAGGACCTTGTAGACGAGCTCAAAACTGAAATATTAAATCAGGTAAAGCAGGATATGAGTAGAATAATAAAAGAAATGCTCTCAGGAAGCATCTCACAGGAAGATACAGATGGAAGAAGGGAGGAACACAAAAAAAGGAGAGAAACATTTGATAAAGAATATAAAGAAAATATAGAATACATGAAGCAGATTCAAAGAGACTACCAGGAAATTAAAAACTCCATTGAAAGCTGGCAAAACTCCTTAAAAGAAACTAAGGCTAGACTATCAAAACTTGAAGACAAGTTTGCAATGTGTGATCATGAAAGGAAAGATCTCTTAAAAACAACAAGGAAACAGGCAGTAACAATACAAAGGCTAGAAAATGACAAGAGAATCTACAATAAGAATAAGAAACATGAATGAAGAAGCAGGAATATATACAGGCAAATTACAAAGGCTATTCACAGAAATAATTAAGGAAAACTTCCCAAGCACGAGAAAAGAAAATGACATTTGGTTATGTGAGGCATACCGATTTCTAGCCACCTACAACTAAAAAAGATCTACACCCAGACATATAATAATCAAGATGCCAGAAATTCAATATATAAAAAGAATATTAAAAGCCATCAGAGAAAAGAAACAGATTACCTATAAAGGTAAGCCCATCAGAATTATGGCTGACTTCTCAACATAGACAATCAGATCAAGAAGAGCTTGGAGCTAAGTCTTCCAAGCCCTAAAAGAAAATAACCTCCAGCCCAGATTGATGTACCCTGCAACACTGTCACTAGAAGTTAATGGAGAAATAAGATGCTTCCATGACAAAGAGGAACTGGGGGAGTTTGTGACCACCAATCCAACCCTACACAGAATACTGAAGGACATTCTAGAGAAAGAGAAAAAAAATACCAGGATTTTAGGAACAGTGGCAGAAAGGCTTCAATGAGTAGGGCAGGCAGTAGAATGAAAGAGAAAACTAGACAAACAAAGGCAGAAAAAATAGCATAGCAGAAATGAGGCAGAGAAGGATAACTAGAATTGCTAACATAGATGGCCTTGTTACACTTGTTAATAGTGCACCAGGATTTAAAACCCACATTACTCACACTACTCTGCTTAAATGTATTATATTCTGTTCCAGTCATTCTACCTGTACTAGATTTGAGGGCACAGACAGCAATCCCGAAAATAACAGGATATAGTATGGTAATCATCCTTAATTTCCTATTAAGTTAATCTACACTACAGCTCTGTAAAACCTACACTGTTTTACCATGACTGATCATAATTGAATCTGGTTTGTTGGATTGCTGTTTTGTACTGATAGATTTTATTCAAAGCTGTTGTGATTGATAGTATCAGGTCTGAGAGTATAGGCAACTGCACTTAAGATGACAAGATCCACTAGAATATCCACTATGGTTTGATTGTTACCTGCCTTTGAAGTTTTATGCTGTCTACAATGTTTTGTTTTTACTAGTGTTGTTGTTTACTGCTTTATTCAATTATACTGCTATATTCAATTATGCCTGATGATATAGACATTCTGTTGAAGATAATAAGAAACAACACAGTGATCAATGTAGATCATCTTGTACTATGGTTTTGTGTGACTTTTTGGTTTCATGTTTTTATAGGAATTTGTTTTGTTGTGTCTTGCTAAGTTTTGTTTTTCCCTCCAATACAGAAAGGGTAGAAATACATGTAGAGATTCATGCATGCGTAGCTATTTACACTCTCACTGATTATCTACTTTGTATGCTTTAATTTTGTAACTTGAACAACTGTTTCTAAGAGGACAATATGTAATTTATTAACTAGTGATTTCTTATTGTTTATCTTTTTTGGAATTCCGTATTATCTCTAACCTTTACATGCTTTTGTTTCTCTTTAAATAAAAAAAAAAGAAAATGGAAAGATATCCCTTGCTCATGGATAGGAAGAACCAACATACTGAAAATGGTCATACTCCCAAAATTGTTATACAGATTTAACACAATCTTGATCAAAATACCATTAGCATACCTCTATCTAGAGAAAATATTCCTAAAATTCATCTGAAACCGGAGAGATCTAGAATAACAAAGTCTATCCTGGGCAAAAAAGGCAAGATCACAATCTGACTTGAAATTATACTACAAAGTTACTATGGTAACATCATCATGGTACTGGCAAAAAAAAAAAAAACAGACCTAAGGATCAATGGAACAGAACAAAAGATGCAGACACGACACACTCAGCCACCTTATCTTTGACAAAGGGATCAAACATGTTCACTGGAAGAAAGACAGCCTCTTTAATAAACGGTGCTGGAAAAACTGGCTTTCCACATACTGAAGACTAAAACTAGACCCATACCTATCACCATGCACTAAAGTCAAAATGGATCAAAGATCTAAATATTAAAAGAGAAGCACTAAATCTACTGGAAGAGAAAGTAAATAGAAGTCTTGAAGACATAGGTGTAGGCAGAGACTTTATGAAAAAAACCCAAACTTCATGGAGAAATACTTTAAAGAATCAACAACTGGCATCTCATCTTGTCAAAAGAAATTACCAACAGAGCGAAAAGACAACCCACAGAGTGGGAAAAAATTTCAATCAACTATCTCTCAGACAAAGGACTTATATCTAGAACATATAAAGAATTGAAAAAAAATCAGATTTCCCAAATTCAAAGACCCAGTCCAAAAATGGGCATCTGAGATGAATATGCACTTCTCAGATGGAGAAATAAAAATAGCATATAAATGTATAAAAAATGTTTAACATCATTGGTTATTTAAGAAATGCAAATTGAAACAACATTAAGATTCCATCTCACCCCAGTAAGAATGGCTATCATGAAGACATCAACCAACAACAAATTCTGGAGAGGCTGTGGGGAAAAAGGAACCCTTCTCCACTGTTGGTGGGAGTGTGGACTGGTACAGCTACTGTGAAATCAATGTGGTGATTCCTCAAAATACTAGTATTAGAGGTCCCATTTGACCCAGCTATTTCTCTTCTGAGTATTTTTCCCAAAATAAAAACCTCATACCACTTCAAAATATATGCACCCATGTTAATTGCAGCACAATTTGTATTAGGTAATTCTTGAAAACAATGCAAATGTCCATCAAGCAAGGAACTGATAAAAAAAAAAAAGATGTGGTATTTTTGCACAATGGAGTACTACTCAGCTACAAAGAAGGATGATCTTGAGACATTTATAGGTAAATGGATACAACTTGAGACAATACTAGTGAAATAAATCAGATTTGCATGTGTAAACACTGTATTGTCTCCCTAGTGTAAGAAGCTGAAACAGTGAGATCTAGAGTGTACAAATAGATACTGTAAAATGGGAAGAAACTGTTTAAAAGGAAAGAGAAACTGGGATGGGGGAAATGAGAAAAGACGGGGGAATATATATATATATATATATATATATATATATATATATATGGTAAGACAGTTATACCACTGATTTTTATTAGTTCATTGAAAAGAAAACTTTGTGCTATTATTCGATCAAGTTTTCATGCTTATATCTTATAATATGAGCAACCATTTTGAAGATAATACAGAAATGTATTAACCATTGTTTCCTACTAACTTGTTTTGAAATTTTGTAACATTATTTTTAGTTTTTTCTCTTTAAAAGAAAAAGAAAAAAAGAAATCCTCAGAATAAAGAAAGAAAGAAAGAAAGTGCTGGAAGAGACTAGACTCATAAACACCTAAACAAAATCCTGCTCCTTCTTACTCTCACTCAGGTGTCTGAAGCAGGTGGTGGAGGTCATGAGAGCAGATGGAAAAGGCCTTGAAGCCCAAGGCTCAACAGGCTGCTCCAGCACCAGGAGAGATGTTGATCCTCATTCTGGCTTTTTCTATGCCTCAAGTCAATAGTGCAGAGGAGTCTAAAATCTGGCTTCTCTGGTACCACAGCTACTAGTTACATGTGGTTATTTATACTCAAATTTAAAATTAAATAAAATTTAAAATTCATTTCCTTAGTCATTCTGGCCACATTTCAAGTGCTCAACAGCCACACATGGCTAGTGAATGTCACACCAGACAGACAGACAGACAGACAGACAGACAGACAGACATAACTATGCCCACCACTTAGAAAGTTCTATTGGACAAGGTTGCTGTAATGTTGACACTACAGAAACCTGGCAGGTGTGCTGACCACCTTGGGGACAGTCTAAGGGAAGGAAAGGGAAGGGACTCAACCCAAAGACACTTATTTCCACATGAGGGATTGCTCATATAAGTAACTGTCCATGAGAAATAGGTACAAGAGCCAGGGTTCTAAAAATCCTGATTCTACTTAATGAGCCCTAAGATACAATGACAGGGCATTTTCGAACATTTAGTAAATGTGTCTGTTAGTTGAGTGAATTTTGCCCTTTCTGTATATTGGTCTTAATTGCAAACAAGGAAGCTTTTGGATAGAGGAAAAAGATCATATTCTGGGGAAATTTTTTTATATTCTAAAGTAAGAATGGTAATCACAATGATCATATGAAAAAGTTGCATTAAAATATTGCAAAATAAATTATGTGGAATAAGTTCCAAAACAATAGCATCTTATGAAAAGTAAGCTGTGGTTGCTGGACATTCTGTACATGAGAAAGAACCAGGACTCACTATTTTATCTTCTGATTCTAAGATGATTCCATAAGAGGCCAGGAAGCATGGCTGGCTCTGAGAGTTATAAATGACCCAAAAGAAAAATGCCAACCTTATTATTAACCCAGGAAATGGGAGATAAAACCGTAGGATTTCCTGAAAGGGCTCTCTGCAGGGCAGGATGTAGACCTGGATGAAATCTTTTCCAATAACTAACTCACTGATATGCTTGAAGACAGAATAGACTCCAACTTTATATTTCTTTAAATTTCACAGTTAAATAATTCAAACAATAAGATACTGAAAAAACATTCTTTACTTTAAAAATAATACAGAATATGGGATATTAGCTTATTAAATTTAGTGTTAGTATCACTAATGGAAAAGAGGCATGCACATTTCTTTTTCTTATATTTCGAGTAAGAGCAAAAATTTTGGAAGCTTTCTTCAGATATCCAGAAGGCTACACACTGGTTTCATATGTTATTAATTCCTTTAAAGGGACTCTGATATCTAGCATGACTTGTTTTCACCTTAATTTTACATCTCAGTATCCAGACATTTTTGGATCATTCATTATTCCTTTGTTCACCCACATACTCTTTTTCTTTTCAACAAAAATACAATATACCTGCTACATGTAAAGCACTGAGTTAGATACACAGATGCATCAAAATCTTTCCAACCACTAGACTGGATAAGATGTTTGTCCATTGCTCATCCAGTCACCGTATGCCAAGTGCTCTGCAAGAGTCTGATAAGTTGTCTTTGAAGGGTTTGCAGTCTTGAGGGAGGGAGAAATCAACATGATTTCTATAATAAAGGCTGTATATGATGGTGGCCTAAGAGTGAAAGAGTTTGCACTTAGAAACTGGGAACCCATATCCAGCAGAGGGAAGGTCAGCTTCACAAAAGAGGTGGCCTTTGAGCTAGAGCTCAATGGGGAAAATCAATGGAGGTGTATCAAGTCAGGGAAAAGCGGGACTGTGTTTGGAGAACCCTGGGTTTCCCCATGTAACTGGACCATAAGCTCAGTACAGGGAATGGTAGGGGAAAGGCCGTAGAGGCAAGCTACGGGTCATGACAGGGGACCTGAAAGGACAGGTGGGGCAGAAATTCACACTACAATCCCATTTGAGTTAACAGTGTGATGAAGACTCCAACATCCACCTGTGCTAATGAAGGGCGGCCACTCTATCCATCCCTGTAAATACTCAAGAGCGCTTTCTATTACACTCACTCCGTGATTGGTGCTCCCTGATATGGGAAGTAATTATGTCATCAGTTATACTGCCAAACTGCCCCAACACCAGAATCTACTTGCATTCCAACTTAGTTCTCATCCTTTCTTTAAATGTTTACCTGATAGTTCAATTCATCTTCAGAATGGTAGATTTTTCACAAAAGCTGTACAATGACACCAGCAGAGTGAAGGAAAGGGTTCTTTCTCAGTGAACAGAGATTTGGCAGAGATTCCTAGCGTGGGAGGCAGGAAGAAGCCTGAACTTGAAGCCACATGACAGTTTCAGACAGGCTCTGTCATTTAGCAGCTGGGGGCCCTGGGAAACACATGTGCATGCCATGAACCATGACTTCTCATCTTTCTATAAAATGAAGGGAGATAATGTTTTCACTGAGCTACAAAACACTGGAAAGTAAAAACTATCATTACATTTAGATACAAGTTTGGAATAATTAGTACTGATTCATCATCCACAAGTATCAGGCCAGTATAAATTCTTCTTTATCCTTTTCCTCTTCGAATTACCAATTTTCTTTCAAATATAAAGTACTATTTCTTTAAAAATATTTACATGCACCTTGAGATGATTTCTTTTGCTCGTTCCTAACTTTTGTTTCTTATTTCATTTAGAAAATAGTAAAGTATCTGTTTTGTGATATAAATTTTGAACCTGATCATCAATTTCTTGAAACACATATTTACTATGTATTTAAAATCACATTCCTGGGTGGAGTATGTGGCTTAATGGTACAGTACCTGACTAGCATGTGCAAGGCCCTAGGCTCAATCTCTAAAATCAAAGACATAAAAACAATACAGAAGTTTTGGGCATGGCCTTTGCTCAGTAAGATCTAGATACTTAAGATAAAGTATGATACTTAGATTATGTTGTGTTATATGTGTAGTTAGAAAAGTAAAATAAAATGATAGCTAAAGGTGAAATCGTGGCTGAGACTACATGTGCTTGTGAAAGTAAAAAAGGTAGACTGAGTAAAGACAGGTAAGCTACAGAAGACTTCACGCAGCAGGTGAATTTTGGGTGAGCTCTGAAAGTTGAGAAGGATTAGAATGGAGAAGGAGGATGAGGCAGTGGTCATGAGCAGTACATGACTGTGGTCCATGAAAGAAATAGTGGGTCAAGAGAAAAGAAAACATTGGAGAGCCAAGGAAATTAGGCAGATCAGATTATGAAGGACTCATAAGTTTAACTCACTCAACAAATGCCATTTGATAATTTAAACTATTTTGGTTCACTTACACCTCACTGACATGGATAGAAGATTAGTAAAATATTCTTTCTCCTCCAGGGCACTAGTTCCCTGAGAGAGGCAGAAATATTTGCATCCACTGATTTAAGAGGGAGCTGAGGAATCTGCTGGAGAAATTGTTAGAACGGGTCAATGAATTTGAACTATGTTTTTATAACAGTTGGTAGGACCACTGCATTCATGTCTTCAGAGAAAAACATCAAGCTGGTTGGAAGGAGGAATGGAGGGATGACCAGAGACAGCTCACTGTGTGGGAGTGTGGGATGGGGTCTGGAAGGACAAGCCGCTCTGAGAACCAGGTATGAGCGGTATCTTCAGTAACTGGAGTCTGGTAGCTGGAGCACCCGACCCAGATAACCCCATCTAGTCAACTTTCCTGTGCAGCACCTGAGAGAGGGGCCTCAACACGCTCCTTTAGCAACTCAGTTAAGGACCTCGAGTTAAGGATCTCACCTTCGCTGCAGGGCCTACGCTTTACTGCAGCAGAGTGGAGGCAACATTCACACTTCTCAGGCACCACCAAGCAGTCACAGTGCCGGTGAAAACTGGTTATATCAGTGGGATAAGCCAACATTTCCATATCTGCATTGAAATAAGGGAAAAGGGCCCAGAATGCAAGCCAGAAAGACACACAATATATTTTTGATAAATATATTATCAAAAATACATACTTTATAAGTCAGGTTGGTGGTACATGTCTGTACTTCCAGCACTCAGAAGGCTGAAGCAGAGGATGGTGAGGCTGAGGCCAGCCAGGCAATGAAACCTGTCCTCCAAAACCAAAAAAAAACAACATATACTTATCCCATGACTTGCATGGAAAGAGTATACTTCCCTACCCCTTGACTTCAGGCTTGGTCTAGTGAATTGCTTTGACCAACAGGACTTCAGCAGATGGGATACTTGCTAAGACAAACCATGCTTGTATGACAGAATCTGTCCTCTGATGTTTCTGCTGTTATCTTGAGAAGAATATTTCCCCTTAGCCCCTTGGTTGGCCACAGGGCAGACCCACCTCTGCAAATGAAGCAGAACTAAACCCAGCCAGTATGCAGACCCATGAGAATAAACGGCATAGTATAATCCACACAAGCTGGGTTCTATTGGAGCTAACACAATTTCTCTGTTCATCATTCAGTGCATTTTGCCAATTTTTTTCAAACTTCAGAGAAAAGTTGCAAAAAGAAAAAAAAATAAAGTCTCTATATTTTCTTCTCCCAACTTCCTCAGTGCTAACTTCCTATATCACCATAATATATTATGAAAACCAGAAATTTAATTTGTACCATATAACTAACTACACTTCAGACAGTATGCTTATTTACCAATTTTTCAGTATATGGTCCTTTTTCTGTTCTAGTATCCACATTACTTTCCCTTTAGTCTCTTCCCATCTGTGACAATTCCTTGGACTTCCTTGACATTTCTGACCTTGACTCTTTTTAAAGAGGACTGGTCAGTTTATGGAAATGGGTTTATCTGTTTTTTTATATAATTAGAGTAAAATAATGCATTTTTGTGGTCTTGTATAAGACCACAAAAATAACGTTGTGCCTTTTGGAGAGACTGTGGGACACTGTCTTGTTACTATGAGTGGTGTTAACTTTGATTGCCTGATTAAGAGGATATCTACTGAGTTTTATCATTGTAAAGTTAGAGCTTTTCCTTTGTAATTTTGTATAGTATTTAATATTGTCAGATGTTTTAATATTTAACAATCTGATGGGTGCAAAATGTTATCCGTAATGACTGGCAAGTTTGAAAATATTTTCAAATGTTTATAGGATACTGAGATTTTCTTTGTTTATAGAGTTTGCTCATTTTTATGTACTGACTATAGAAATTCGCTACATGTCCTGAGTCAACTGTATGTCAGTTATATGCTGACACAGTCTTCTATTTATTTGTTTATTTTTGGTAGCAACAGTTGAACTCACAAACTTGTGCTTACCAGGCAGGCGCTGTGCCACTGAGCTACATCCCCAGCTCTATTTCATTTTTTTTTTTTTTTTTTGGTAGCGGGTATCGAACTCATGACCTTGCTCATGCCAGGCAGGCACTTAAGCCACTGAGCTAAATCCCCAGCCCCTCCCAGCTCTGTTTCTGGTTTTTTGAGACTGTTCTCACTATGTGGTTCAGGGTGTAGCACTATGTTGTGAAGGCTGGCCTTGAATTTGCAGTGATTCTGTTGCCTCAGCCTCTCAAGTGCTAGGATTACAGGCGTGTGCTATGTGCTACCGCGCCTGGCCAAGGCGGTCTTCTATGATTTGTCTTTGCCTATTGTCTTTTTTGTGCAGACGTTTTCTTTTTGGCTGTACTTTTTGGTACTGAGGACTGCACCCAGGTCCTTCACACCGAGTCTCTTCCCCATCCCCTTTTATGTTAATTTTGCGACAGAGTCTTTCCATACAATCGAGTTGGCCTATCTGGACTTGAAATTTTGATTCTTCTACTTGGTCTGCAGAGGCCATGTGACCTGGTTCCAGGATGGGGTTCCATTGTAATCCCAAATATTGAGTAGTTATCCAAGTATCATAATCTCTTTTCCAGTTTTCCTCACAATCCAAAAAGTTATGTTTGTAATCCCATTGAGATGTTATTGGAATCCCAGAAAATTAATTCCAATCTACCACCTCCAGTACAACCCACGTTGAGAGTAAAGACACCAAGACATATTCCAAGTGAAGGGCAGCCAAAGGGTCCTAAGTCTTATCCCTCTGAGGGTGTGCAGACAAAGGCCTTCCTTTGTAATTAATGACTATTTCACTAAGTTATATCTAACTTTTCCCCCCAAAGCCTCATACACTCATAGGTGGAGCTTTTGAAGGGTGAGTGAATCACAAGGATGTCAAATGTGATGTTAGGCAGTAAGGTCTCTTAGGAATCAACTGGTCACTAGAGCAAGACCTAGTAGGGTAAAGTTCCCTCTCAGATCCTTTCCTTGCACTCTCTGCTTCCTGGCTGCCATGATATGAGCAGTTTCCTCCATAGGCCCTTCCCAATATGCCCTTTCTAGTTTGGAGCCAGTTGATTGTAGACTGAATCCTCTACAAACTGAGCCAAAATAAAACTCTCTTTGGAGTGTCGGGAGTCAGCTATTGTGTCTGAGTAATGAGAAACAGACTAAGACAAGAAGGAACTTGGAAAGTAATGTATTATGTCTCTCCTCCAACTTTCACTTACTGATTTTCACCTGCCTTGGCAGAACTTGCCTGCAACAACCATGACTATGGCATTTGCGTAATAGTAGTTCACACACCTGAAAGTAGACAGGCTCTGCTAAAGAAGCATCCCTTCACTTCCCTAACCTAACCAATAATTAGATTTGAACTAAGTGTGTGAAGGGGTAAGAAAGGTCTAGTTTCTACAACTGAGGTGTCTTGGTCACAATTTCTGGGCTGTTTTGCAGGATCTACTGAACAGCAGTTGACAGATCTTACTTACCAGGCAAAGAGGGAAACAGCCAGGAACACAACAAACTTTCATGCTAATTAAGGTGAGTAAAGCCCTAACATGGTTCAGAAAGCCACAGGACTCTAACACAACCAGGAACTCAACTTAATCAGCCAGCTACCTTGTTTTCCATTTGTAATTAGAGTCACAAAGAAACCACCTCCTTGTGTGCTATCCAAGAAGCAGAGCCCCAGACAACATCCTCATTTTCAATAACTCTTCCCCTTTATCTCACTCTGCCTGATGCCTAATAAGCTGATTGCTATTTACTTTGGACCAACAGCTAATCTGTTAATGATTGATTTTAAATTTTTACAGTCATTTGTCTCTGGCAGAACCTGAGACTGCAAAAGGCAATCCTTTCCTACCTGATGAATTGGCTTTTTGTTTAGGAGGAGAAAAAAAAAAAGAAAAGAAAAGAAAGGTTTAAGTCAGAAGTCTTCCATGGTTGCATTCTGCTGACAAACAATTGACATTCGATGAGAAATTTCAATGGGGGAAAAATGAAATGGAAACTCTTCTTGTAAAATGCATCTGCCTCTGAAACTGTCAGCAAGTAATGTAAGTGGACATTTTGCTAATGGTGCCATGGGGTAAAGACCCTCTTCAATATGAAGTAAATTGTAATTGTACTATAAATTTAAAGAGCCTAAAATTCTTAATTAACAAAATTGATGCTCATTGCCTGGTGAGAATGGGATATCTAAGCTAAAGCCATTATGATCCTTTAAAACAATCTAAATTGCACACCATATGATATATGTATTTTTTGTGGGATAAATGCAGAAAAGTTAATTTTGCTTCCATTCAAAAAAGAAAGAAGACTTTTGAATAGACAATGGTTATTGTAATTGGCATCACACAGCAGTGCTCTACAATTTAATCACTGCTTCTAAAAATGGAACCATGGACAACTACCTTGTTCTCCAAGAGTGTGGTACTCATTTATAAACACCAGTTCTTCCCCAAGTTAAGCTTTCCTCTGAGACACCATCTCTAATTTCATAAATACAAATGACGCCCTCCCAAGGCTAGCATTCCCATCAACTATTTATTAAAATGCACCCCAAGACCTCTCATTGCAAAATGGAATTAAGCGCATTCAAGTGATGCTGCAAGACAAGGGTGATTTAAGGTGTGAGCCAACACTTCGTGGACTGAAAAGGAAGGACAGTGGGAAAAGTAGTGTTTTTGTATCTGGAAGTGGGGTCCAGTCTTCCTAAACAGCCATTGTCATAAATTAACAGATGAGACATTTTACAGAACATCTAAAAGGAAAAGTTCAACTGTTTGAAGGATAAAAGCCCTGATCTTATTAATATTTTAAATCCTACAAGACACTGAGTCTCCATCTGCTGTCAGCAATACCTGAAAAGGAATCAAGGCAGCAGGGAAAAAGAAACCGCGGCCTCCCAATGGTCTACTGACCTTCTTGAGAGGCAGATGCCATGTGACAGCGATTGCCTATCTCAGCAGACACCCAGGGAATGGGAGAAAGTGTTAAATATAACCAGGTAGACAGTGATGAATTGACATACTGAAAAATCGAACGCTTCAGTAATCAGCCTAAGGATCTGATATCAACAACATTTTTCAGTTTTGTCCAAATTCATTGAAAGGTGTGCTTTAGCAAGTTCACTTCTCATTGGTAAGACCTTTCATCTTTATGCTGCTTTTCTGATTGGATTCCGTGTCTTGATGGGTCTGGGCGGCTCTGTGCCCAGGAAACAGGCCGACTGTCTCCTCACAAGCAAAGGAAGGCGAGGATGGGCACAAATATAAATGGATTTTACTCAAACATTAATTTAAAAAACGATTAAAGATCTATCAAAATGGTTATTTAGAAAGAATTATTAAAGCTATGCTATATGAAAATGCACCAAGTTCCGCGTTCCACCAACACAGTAAACCTGAAATGTTGAAATATTGCCCACTATTCTGCAGTTAGAAGCTTCTATAGCTATAATTCTAATTACAAAACTCTAATTAATGTCTACATGGTTTCAGATAAGTTCATTAAATCTTTAGAATATTTATGTTATCCCAAGACAATTTCTATCCTTTAGAATAAAGAAAGCCTTTACAACGACTTTTTTTTAAATGCTGCTGATATATTTTTCCTTTTATGAGATACATAAGTCATAAAATTTACTTTAAGGTTTCATTCATCTCTATCGCTGTATTCCAAAAATTCTTTAACTCAAAAACACTTCTTTTTTCTTGCTACAGATGTAACACGGCTGTCAGCTGAGATCACTCTCTCCTTTGAAACTTAAATAAAAACTGGCTCAAGCCTTCAAACCACATCCTGTGGGAAGGCCAGTAGCCTGCCCTAATATCTGAGAATTCCTGAGAGCTTGTGTTCTCAGGGTCACTAGTCTCTTGCCATGGCTTTTTGTGGCTAGATTCTTGATCTAGATTCACTGGTCTCTCAACTGCTATAGCTGCCCTACGTGAACCTAGAGTTTGCATGCAGCTTTTTTTACTTAATTTCTGCCAAAACACCACTGAGATAAAATATTTGTGGGAAAACAACTTCCCATTTCAAACATAGTCTCTCATCAGTTCCCGTCACTCGCCACCATCTTGCTTTTGCCCTTGCTTCATTCTCCTCCCCTCTTCTCTCTCCTCTGCTCTCCCATCCCCAAATTCCTGAAATCTTCTTCCACAGAGAAATTTGCTCCCTCTTTCTTGGGCTAGGTCCAGACTATCCAGACTATCTCCTGAGGGCCTTATCTTCACAGCCAAATACTTCCATTAAAGTGGCAGACAGTCTCCTCCCTGAAAGGAATTCCTGGCTAGTTCTTAAAATAACAGCATTTTCCTCCAGGCTGCCCATATGTTATAAGAAAATCTGACTCATTTCTGCAAATATTTCGGGGGGGGGACACAAAGAACAACTAATTTTGTGGCTAAGCACCATAAGAAAGAATGGAAGGCCTGAAACAGGAATATAAAATCAGAATTTGGGAAGACTATAACTTCAGGACAGGGCTTCCGCCTTTAAGCTCACCCTAGAAAGGGTCAATAAAATGGCTGACTCACACAACAGCCACTGAGCCTTGTTCAGCCAGTAATGAGCCTCCATCTCCATATATTCCTAAGGCTCTAAGCTCCAGGCTTTTCCCAGTACGTTCAATGTGAAAGCTCCATAAATGTTGCTATGTGTGACTGACTGATTTTCCTTTCAAGACTAAGCCAGAAGCCAAGATGAGGCAAGGTCCTGCTGCCTGGAAGAGTAGAAAGAATACAGGAACTCACAAGAAGCCAATCCTTTTTCCTTTGTTCTCAGTTTGAATATAGGAGATAAAGCATCTCTCCAAAACCCATAAGGCTCAGATCACAATGCATGCGCAAATCACATGCCCATGTTAAATCATAGTGCTCAGCAGAGTGGGAAAGCCCCAGATCCATGAACACAAATGGAAAATGAATCACTGGCAATATAGCTAGGCACCCCAACTTTCTGGGAGACTGATATGGGAGGATTCCAAGTTATAGTTCTGCTTTGGCAACTTAGTAACCTGTCTCAAAGTAAAACATAAAAAACCGCTAAGGAAATAGCTGAATGCCCCAGGTTCAATTCTCAGTGCTCCCCCAAAAAAAGTCTTTTCACTGTTAACCTCAGATACATCCTAACCTCTATTGCAATAATTCATGCAAAAGAAATGTATTTTAACATATATAAATATATTGGTATCTAATGCATTATTTTCTTGCCCTTGTAGCAAAGTAACTATAATTTCTAAGCAAATGGCAGAAGTTAAGTAAACTTGGTTCAAACCTAAACAAAAATTTTCACCTTAACTCAAGCTTCTGCAAGGAAGTGTGATTTAATACTACTAATATGAATTCAGTGCAGGCAAAAGTTACTAGGAGGCAAAAGTAAGACTGTCCACCATTATGCACTGAAATAATATCATTGCAAACTTCTTGTAAGGGAGTTGACTGGTTAATAACAGATTTAAAGTGTTGGAAGCCATCAAACATTTACCCCTGTATATTGTGGCTGATCTGTCAGAGACCTGCTGGACAAACTGGCCCATGCACTGAGGAAAGTGCTGTGTTTCAAGGGACTCAGAAAAACAAGTGACTTGCCACACTCTTAATCATAGTTGTTCAAAAAATTGTCCTTTGAATTAAAATATGTCTGATTCAATCTATTCATATTGAATTCATATATCTGAAATATGATCAATAGCAAATAGTTTTATAATATTGTTGCAGGCAGCTGAGTTAGTTATAAATATTTTAGGCAGTGAGACAGGGTTAGGTCCTCGAAGGAGCCAGGGCAGAAGATACCTTGCAACTAGGAGGGAGACAGACACCTCCTGCTGTGGGCCAGGTCTCCAGACAAAAGATCAAAGAAATGCAACCATATCCTAAGGATTGATATTCTAAATAGTTCCCTATCACCCTGAGGAAGCCAGGAGTCTGCCCTCCCAACCCTCTAGGGAAGCTTCACTGCTCCCTAAAAATGCCCGCTTTCTACGTGACTCACTTCCCCATTTGACCCTAATGTAATCAATTTTACCTGAACAATTAATCTTATTAGTTGACCATAGTTCTGTCCCACCTTATGCCCATTTGTCTTGTGAGTTCCCTGTTTTCCCCACCTTGAACCCATTTCACCCCATGATGTTAGTCTAATAAAAAGACAGAGTCCTCTGCAACCCTCTCAGGACCCCTTCTGTCTCTCTCAGACAGAAGCTTTCTTTCTCTCAATAAATATATTCTGCTCTTCAGCTCCATTGTTCCATAGCTGACTACTGGACATTTTTTTTTTTTAATCAGTACCGGGGATCGAACTCACGACCGCACGCTTACAAGGCAGTAGCTTATGCCGCTGAGCTAAATCCCCATCCCTCCTCCATTGTTCCTAAAATTCATTCTTCGATTTTAAAGAACATGAACTCATACCGGACATAGTAGGTTGGGAGTTTCATTCCCCCATATCAATATTACTGTAACCCAGACCACTGTTGTACTATTACAAGAATCATAGATTAAGGTCACAGCACCATAAGGCGGTACTACTGTTATTCCCATTTTACATACGGGGAGCTGAGGCATGGAGAAAGAATATCACATAATCAAGGTCTCACCAGTAAGAAATAGCCAAGCCTGAGTTGAACACAGGCAGTCTGCCTATCCAGGCTTCATGTTCAGTTTCTGTGCCACATAAGCCTCCAGTAATCCTGGACCCTTTACTCGGCCTCAACAGCCTCCCAGCAGCAGCACCAGAAACGTTAGCAGTAGCAGTATTCCTCCTGTGGTCTGATTGCCGTCACAAGTACCCTGAAATCTGAGGACTCCAGGAAACCTCACAAATTCAAACTAACTGCAGGGAGGGCAGTTGGTTGAATTAAGGGAACTTATTTTAGGATACATTCATTTGGATAATTCCAAATGTGTATAGCACCTTCAACCACAGGTCATTAAGTATGTCAGGTACAGATTTCAAAAGCCTACTTAAATAAATAGATAAATATTATTTGCATATGTTATGTCATATGCCATAATATTAAAATTAATTTAACACATTCTCTACATTTTGACTTGGATATTCATTTCTTCTGCAAACCATTTTCTCCATTGAAAATATTAAAGTTAACACCAGCTGTGAATTAGTGGAAGATGCATTAATACTGTATTAATGAGATTATACTGCAACAATTATGGTCAGTCTGAATCTTTAACCTAATTCATGAGGTATTGCTACTCTGCAAAATACAGGTCACCTGTGTTACCTAGCACTTCAATATTCTCTTTGACATAGTCAGTTTGCAACACTATTCACATTATGCTTGAATCAGGTGGTTAGGTAGGGTACATTCTCTCTATTGCCTCAAAATGCAATTCCTTCTTCACTGATTAACTCAGCCTTTTATCTGCAAACAGCATAAATATTTCCTTTTTTGTACATCTGTTTAATTAATTTGTGCTCAATCATTGTTTTTCATTTAATATTCCCTAGAGCAAGTGTATCTGACACTCTTGGATACCCTCTCTTCTTCCTTTTGACAAAGGTGAGAATCTAGGAGTATCTAATTTTCCTACACAGGACATAGGTTAATTCTAACTAGGGCACACTTGGGATTGACTATGACATGGGAAAGTAAGCAAACTTCAGCTAGAAGTTTTCTGGCAAATTTTTCCACTCTTGAAAAGATGTAAGACAAGTTAAAGGGGCTCTCTCTGCTTCCATTGGATCTTATGGTGTCTAGATATGATTCCCAGAACTGCAGCAGCCATTTATAACTATGAAGTTAGCTAGTGCGGGCAGAAAGAAGAGCCTGGACCGAGGATGATGAGAGAGCCATCAACTTAACCAACTACAGAAAATGTCTACTTACAAATTTCTAGTTGCATGAAATAATAGCTGTCTTCCTTGGTCTAGCAAGTTGTTTTGTATTGCTTAAAGCTGAAAGTATCTTAAAAAAAAAAAGACAGCAGGAAATGTGACTGCATACTTTGCTTTAATTCATTTGTTAAAAATGTATTAATTATGCATCTGTTAACCCCTGGTATTGTTCTCCATTAACCCCTGGTATTGTTCTGCAACCTAAGGACAGAATAATAGGCAAATCTTTGCCTTCATGTTGACTGTGTTTTCGTGGGGAATTTGCCTTGTTTAATACCTTGTACACTTAGTATGTCATGAAGTGGGAGAGAAGACACCCAATGCTGGCAGAATGGAAGAATACTGAATTTATCATGCATCAGGACATCTGTCAAAAGCTGTCTCCTGTAATCACCAAAGCCACATGATGAGGTCATTATTAGGGCTCCCATTTTGCTGAAGAGGATGCAGAGCTCATAAGCAGCAGAGCCAAGCTGAGAAGCCAGATTTGAAAACAACCCTGAAACTCTTTCAGCCCTCCTGGTCCATTAAACTAGGAGGATAGGGAATGGGTCACAGTGGTGACCAACACAACACAGAGCAGATGTAGCCTGTGTCCTGAAAGGACTGTAAACAGGACAAGGCAGTAAAATTCAAATGGATGGACATCTGGCAACTCTGAGATAAACACTCAGAGCTTTTGATGAGCTGGTGGCAGGGCTAGGAGGAATAAAGTTGATGCTCTTAAGGGTCTGTGATTTCCTGCCCTGTCAGCTCCATTCCAGGCTTTCCTGCAAGGAATGGGGTGCACAAAACACAGAAGACAAAAACAAAGCACTCCCAGATCAGACAGACTGATAAAGAGTGCCTCATCACTTAAGAGCTGTGTGTTTTGCAACAGTAACAAGTAAAGGAATTCTACCAAAACTTCTACTTGGGTGCTACTCAGTGACACAGTAAGGGTAGGTTCCATTTACTGGGCACTTGGTACATGCCAGGCAGCGTTAAATTCTTTCACATCATGAGATCATATTATTCAGTTCATTCTGTTGTCATTGCTGCTTACAGACAAGGAAACCAAGACACAGAGAGTTTGAGAAATTTGGCCCAAGGTTTCAGAACAAGTAAGGGGTAGAGCCAGGGTTTCCACCAAGTCTCTCTCTTAACTATGGTTGTACATTTCCTGCTAAGAGTTTTTGGAGCTTCAAGGCCCCTGTGCTTGCATCTTCCCTATGATCTAGGGCATGCTTTTCAGCTTCCCAGGGTGAAGGACCAGGGTGCCACTTGCTTATCAGTCTGTTTTGTCCACGTTACATGGACTGATACAAGTCCTAATATGGCAGCATTTCCCACACAAGACTCAAACCTGACTGCTCTATGTCTTACAAGACTACCCCTTGACCACTACAGTCCAGCAATATCCAATCTTCTGTCTCTGTGTTTACCTCACACTGGACCAAGTGCAGTCTAGAGACACCAGCTCAGAACACAGTGTTCTCAGCACCAAGCTAGGACGCTTTAACCTACATACAGCTGCCTCACACCAGAGAGCCAGGGAGGACCATTTAATGATGAAATTGTTTTGAATCCAAGAAAGAAAGTCCAGCACTCAAAAATCCAAGTGAAATGGGGACAAAAGAAGCAAAGGTGATTTACCGAGCTAAAATCATCCTCCTTTTTTTCAGTACTAAGGATTAAATCCAATACTATGCCTCCAGCCCTTCTTTCTTTTTATGTTTCTTTTTTTGTTTTGTTTTCTTTTCTTTTTCTAATTTTTTTTTATACAGCATCTTGCTAAGTCCCTGAGTTGCCCAAACTGGGCTCAAACCTGCACCATTTCCCTGAGTGCTAGGATTATAGGTATGCGCCATTTTACCCAGTTCCATATTATAAATCAGAGATGCAGTTGTAAAAGAACAGAAGAACAAAATAACGGTAATAATTTTAGTGAAAGCATTCATTGTACTAGCACAAGCAGAGCCATCGGAAGACATGGGACCCAGATCAGGCTTCCATAATAACTACTATATATTGAGGTGGCTAAAATCCAGACATTTATTTTATCTGGAGGCAAGGATCACAGGTCAAGGACATGCAGAGGTGGTTTCTAATAAGGTCTTGCTTCCTGGCTTGCAGGTACTGTCTCTGGTGTCTCCACACAGCAGTGAGGGAGTGAGCTCTCTATTGCTGCTTTTGATTAGGATGCTAATTGTATCCAGTAAGAGCCTCACCCTTAGGACCTCATCTAACCTAATTCCCTCCATAAGCACCTTGTCTTCCAAATACAATGATATTGAGGACTTAGGTTTCAATATATAAATTTTGGAGAGACATAATTCACTCCATAGTGGAGTGGTAGTTATTAAAGAAGTTTTAATGGGAAAATACCTGTAATGTTTAATAGAAAATAAGCACACAAAATTATATATCACTGTATGATCTTGCCTCTAACACATCAAAATCTACTATGAAGAAAAGGCTTTACATAAAAACCTTGTCCTTAATTGCAAATTGGCACATCATTTTAGTTAGCAGCTTTCCCTAATCTTTTTTCATAGTGTACTTATCCCCTTTACTTATCTAAGAAAGCTGCTATAAACTCATTCTTACTGAAGTGTAAATGGTCCAGTGTAATGCATGCTGTAGTCCCAGCACTGTAGAGGCTGAGGAAGAAAGATCCCTGTGACCAGCCTGGGCTACATGGTGATCACGATGCTGACTCAGAAGGAAAGAAAGAAAGAAAGAAAGAAAGAAAGAAAGAAAGAAAGAAAGAAAGAAAGAAAGAAAGAAAGAAAGAAAGAAAGAAAGAGAGAGATAATGATTGATAACATAACATCCTAAGAAATATTTGCTTTTTAACGGGAGATGTAATTAGCTGTTAGGAATTCATTGCCACATTATAGTTGTTAGCTATGCAATAGTACTTTGAAATCAGGCATCCAATGAGATTTTTTGCAACCTCCAACATTATTTGGTACAAGTCTCCCAAGTCTGGTCCTAACACCTCTCTTTGCAAATGAGAAAACTAGAGTCCCTGCCTATACCTTTATTCCATGAGACCAAATGTGTGCATGACTGCCTCATTCATCCACTTAGGAGCTGTATAACAGGAATCATTAAATTACAGTATTAAGGATTTAAAACTCATCTGCTTCCCAGGAGAATTTTGAAAACATTTAAGAAAGTTAAAATAATGCTGTTAAAAACAGAATAGAATCAGTTTACAGTGGCCAAAAGATAAATATAAGTATGTTACTACAGCAGAACAATGAATCCAGTTTCCCTCCCAGGATGCAATATTTCTTTTTTTTAGCAATAACATGCGAATTGATTGCATCCCCTAGTGCTCCCCACAGTAGGTGCTCAAAATGAACAAATTTAATCAAAGTGCACCAACTTTAAGGTTTGGCTATCTCTCCCTCAGGAAATTTGAGGAAATCAATACTCAAACTACAAAGTATTTTGTAAATTTCACAGCAATAGTTTATTCTGATCATCACTTTATTTTTCTGCTAAGCCATTTAAAGCCTGAAGTGCATTATGCGTTATCACTTTATAATGTATTTAGAACTCAACAGACTTCCCTTCCCTGCACTTCCCCATCAGATGCTCCACATAGGTCAAATTTGGTGTCAAGCAAATTAAAGTGTTATTTTATTATACAAAGTAATTGTTTCTGTATTAAAAGGCCATTATGCTGAATCGGTTATGTTGGTGATTATGCCATTAAGAATGTGGGGCTAACTATCAGTTAAGCTGACTGCCCATGTTTGCAAAAATCTCCTTTAAACCATCCTATATGTAGCAATCATTTTTAACTGGGTATTCCAAATGATTTGGGTACCTCAGATGTATTTTTCTAAGCCATTAACACATCTGTGCCCTTTCCCCAGTTCCCCCGGTAGATCATTAATTAACAGGGTGAGAAGAAACAACCAGGCCTCCCATTGCCATGCGGCTGGGACTAACCTTTCAGACATGATGCTGCTCAGAATCAGCCAGCCATCAGAGACAGATCTCTTACATCAAATGAACCACGTTAAGAAGAGGGGAGGAGTGGAGTTATTTGAATGCTTCCTTTAGCAAGAGCCTTTTTTAGAAAAGCTGCTAGATGTGCATACTTCTTAGCTTCAAGGGATTTCAACATCATTGAGGAATTCTGAAGTGGACTCATTAACTTGGTCTTTAAGAAGTTTCCATATTTGATACCTTTGGCACGTCAATGCTTACAAATCCTGCAGGGTTTCCTCTTTTACTGATGAGGGGAAAATGCTTAGAAGAATCTACTCAAGTCCTCATGGCATCTTGAAAGTTGTATCATAGATCCAATTGAGTTTGTCTCTAAAACACAGGTTCCTATTAGAAACTCCCCAAAACAACTCAGTTTCAAGCTTACTTTTTTTTTTGAGACAAGGTCTCACTATGCAGTTCAGGCTGGCCTTGGGCTCACTTTGTAGTCCACACTGGTCTCGAACTCACAATGATCCTCTTGCCTCAGCCTCTCAAATGCTGGGATTATAGGCTTGTGCCACCATTCCTAGCCAAGTTTACATTTTACATTGAGGGGTAACTTAGCACATACCTAGAGCTAAATGGTTGATTATAAAGCAACAAAACTCTGTAAAATTCCCAGAAATAAACATGTAAAATCTATTCATGATACACACATGTATAC
Source organism: Hydrochoerus hydrochaeris (assembly GCA_004027455.1). NCBI lineage: Eukaryota > Metazoa > Chordata > Mammalia > Rodentia > Hydrochaeridae > Hydrochoerus > Hydrochoerus hydrochaeris. The sequence continues at coordinate 241,018 of PVLA01001983.1, forward strand.
ACACACACACACACACACACATGCATACTCAATGAAATCCTGTCTTCATTTCATGCAAGGCTCAGAATCTTGAAGAACTCTTCCCAAATTAACCTAAAAATTTATTTAAGTATAAATGATATAAAGTATACAATTCTAATATCAATTCCAATAAGATCTTTTTGAAACTTTGAAAAATTATTCTAAAGTTCATTGAGAAAACATTTTTAAAAATTCTTAAAACAAATAGGAATGAGTTTTAAAATGCATGATGACTGCCAAGCGTGGTGGCCCACACCTGTAATCCCAGAACTTGGGAGGTTAGGGCAGGAGAATCATTGCAAGTTTGAGACCAGCCTGGGCTACAAAGTAAGCTCAACACCAGCCGGAACTGCATAGCGAAACCCTGTCTCAAAAAGGTGGTGCCTCAGAAATAAACTGATTGGACGACCACAGTAGGACCCAGAAAATACATGTACATGTTCAGTACATAGTCAAAGGAACATTTTATATCAGTGGGACTAAGATAAATTATTCAAGAAATGGTCTTGAAAAAGCTAGCTAGCCATTTGGAAAAAAAATAAATAGAGCTAGATCTCAGTCTCATTCTTTATACTGAATTAAAGTCCAGCACAATCAACAATTTAGATGTAAAAACTGAAACAGTAAAATTAATAGGGAAAAACAGATGAAGATTTTTATTATCTGGGGAAAAATGACACCCTTACTTAACATGAGTCAAATGCCAGAAATGAAGAAGAGAAAGCTTGAAAATTTTATTTCATAAAAAATGTAAAGACTCTATACATTAAAAAAAAAGAAAAATGATAATTTGGAGAAAATATTTACAACAAACATGATTTTTAAAGGTTTACTACCACAAATCTTTAAAAGGCTCTATAAAACCTTTATATTCTAACATTGTTTAAATTTTTTACAATGAATATAGACTATTTTTCTATTGAGAAGAATAATGTAGCTTTTTAAAAAAAGAAACATTTGTTTAACCATACTTACTTTCTCTAGCATATTATTCTCAATATTTAAAGGAACCAAACAGTAAGTTTAGTTGCACATTATTGGCCCCTAAACATAGAGATTCTCACAATTAGAGGTATTTAAGAATTGCTCAGGGACATTTTATGGTTGATTTGGGGACAGAAAAGTTTGCCTTTCAATTGCAACAAGTGTCTTGGTGTCAAGTCTGCTATCTTCCCTTTGAAAGCTACTGCAGCAGCCCAAAGAAGTACTTTAGGAGAGAGACTACCTCTGAATTTTCCAAAAGACTCACACATACCCAGGACTGCTCAAAACAGCTAAAAACCACTGAAGAATTGTTGTCTTTGACCCCTTGCTTTGTTGACCCCTTTAGAGCTCCTTCTAATATGTTGCCAAAAGAACTTATTATCTAGATTTTTATTATCAGTCTCTTATCCTTGGCACCAGGAAAATAATTCCAAGAAATGACACTGAATTCTCTGAAGCTCCATGGTGTGAAGTACTATGGCTGGCTCCTCCTCAGCTGAGTGACTCTTAGACGAATTCAATCTTCTGTGTGCAGTTCCAACTTTGTTTACCAAAAAATGCCACATGCTTCCTAACATGGAAAAAATTTTTGAACTTTTTTTTTTGGATATTTTCCTGCTTCACCATGACAATGTGGTCTTTCCACAAACTTGAAGTGATCTTTGCAAGTTTTTATTGGCCTCTTCTTCCTTAATTTCCACCCAATGTTAGGAGATTTCCAGGCTTTAAGTGTTAAGACATTAGTACAGTTCATTAGGTGCACGTTACTTAAAGCTATCTTGTTAAATGAGAAAATTAAAATTCCAAGTTAATTGATGACAAATCTGTATTATGAGAGATCTTCCAATAATTGGATTTTTAAAGGACATAAAGCTTTAAATTTTATCATTTTTTCTAATTGTTTCTTTTTTTTCTTCTTTTAGTGACAAGAATTAGATCCTGTCCCCTGCATATTTAAGCTTACATCATTTCTCTTTGCATACAGAGGCATTAACATACTAAATAAAAAAGTCAGACCAGGTTTGAACACACTATGTAGCCCAGGCTGGCCTCGAACTCAAGTCTCCTGAGTGCTAAGCCTGTAAAAGTGAGCGTGTTGCCCCACAGTCAGCTAAATAGCATTTCTTTCATCTGAGCTGGTGTCTTCAAATGGATACTCTTAGCTCTCCAGGTCTTCACTGGTGTAGAAATACTTATCAGTAATATGTATGATATTACATTCTATAGCTTCTCTACTTCATACTGGTTGAGGTACTTTCTTCTTCACAATAATGAAAGAACAATCTTTCTTGGGGGGAGGGTGAGTACCAAGGATTGAACTCAGGACCTCACACTTGCCAGGCAGGCACTTATGTTGCTGAGCTAAACTCCCAGCAAAAGGACAATCTTTATGAGTAGATGATTATTGTAAGATTCTGATGTCCTGCATATGTAAACATCATATTGTCTTGCTAGTGTGAGAAGCTGAAGCTATTTATAATATATATTATATATGATTATTATATAAAGTTATATATTATGTTATATAAATAATATAACATGTATTATATTTTATATTATATATATATATTACAGTTAAGATAATTCTTCAATGATTTTTCTGAATTCATTGAAGAGAAGATTTGTGCTGGTATTGTTCAGAAATTGAATGCAGATGTCTTGTGCTCTGGGTGACTGATTTGGGGATGGCAATCTGCAATGTATATACCATTGCTGTCCCCTGATTGTTATGCTTTGAAATTTTTTTTCTTTTTGAAATACAATACATTTGGGGAAAGAAAAAGATTCTGATGTCAGACTACAGTTCTGACAATAATTTGATCCTTCTTGCCAAAGGTATTGAGTAATTTGTGGAAAGTCCAAGTTGACTTTCAAACGAATTTTATGTAATTCTTCCAATTTTTAGACTCAGAATTTTCTAAATTGTATCTGAGGTTATCTAGAAGAAAACAAAATAAACACAAGCAGACTACCCAGAGGATAAAACATGTGCCACAATATCTCTTGTGATCAGGACTCACATGGGAAATAAGTTGGCGAAATTCTTTCATTATTGAAGAGGATTGTCTTGCCAGTCCTAGAAGTTACTGTTTTCAGTCTTCAATTTTACAAAGGAAACCAAGAAGTCAGAGGAATTTGGCTTAAAGTTCATGGAGTTCACCATCCATCGCATATGTTGAAACAGGGAATTTCCAAATTGTTTCCTATGAGACCATTCCGTACATGGAATCCACAGCAGAGAACTCCAACCAGGACTCCTGCCTGAATTAAATGTGATATTTTGTTGCTATAGAGCAAGGCCTGCCCAGTGAGAATAAAATTCTAATTTTCTCAGGACTCAAAGGGCAGCAAATGGTTGTTGAAAATATGAAGAGAAAGACTATAACTTCTCAACAAATATCTGCTGAATGATGAATTAATGTGATCTAATACCAACTCTCCCATGTTGATAGGTTATTACCAAAATTCAAGTGATCTCAATGTGATTTGTGGCTCAATCATTTTTTATCTTGACTAGCAGGACTTCCTACTTTGTAAGTCTGACTTCTAGACTTCAATGCATTTATCAAAGCCTCAGTGCTGAATTCTCTCCATAAAGCTAAGCAGAGAACTTCACCAGGAAAATTCACTCTCACACATCAGAAGTGCCCTCTGTGATCAAATGCCATGTTGGCATTGAGTGCAAATATAGGCACACAATTTTGAGTTGGAGTGTATAATGGTTAACTTAGCAACATGTATCAATATTTAAATGTCTGTCTCTTTGTCCCAGTGTTTCTACTGCTAAAAACTTATCCTATGAGCAAACTTGTGTAAATTTATAAATGAAAAGGTATGAGGATATTCATTGCAGAGATAGCTGAAATAGCATGCCTGTAAAAATTGTTACATCCATACCCTAGAATTCCATGCAGTTGTTACAAAGTATGCAGGTGCCCCTGAGGAGAGACACTCAATTGACCATTAGGAGTCAGTACAAGGCAGGGGGGCCAGGGATTTAGCTTAGTGGCACAGTGCCTGCCTGGCAAGCATGAGGTCCTGAGTTTGATTCCCTTACCAGAAAAAGAGAGACAGAGAGAGACAGTACAAGACATTGACAAGTCACATTGCCATCAATCTACTTGTGTAAATAAAGAGTACAGACATACATGTGTATATGCATAAAAATTACTGCAAGAAGCCAGGCATGGGGGCACACACCTGTAATTCCAGAACTGTGGGAGGCTGAGACAGAAGGCACAAAACATTTAAGCCCACCCTAAGCAATTTAGCACCTTAAGGAGACTATGTCTCAAAACAACAAAATTTTTAACAGTGTTGGGGATGTAATTCAGTGTGAAAGCCCTGAGTTTAATCCTCACTATCACAAAATTTTTTTCCATAAGACTATACAAGATATTAATAGTGGTTGTAACAATGGATAGGATATAAGTGAGATATGAAAAGGAATCATATTTTTTATTTCTACAGTTCTGTAGTGTTTGAATTCTGTTACTATTAAATATATTACTTTTATGATTTTTATAAGTATTGCCCATCTTGTTATTACTTTTTTACATTAACTGTTCTAGTTTCAGCCACAAGGTTTTCTTATTTTGTATTTGTTTTCCCTCAAATGCATGTTTCCCAAGCTTATCTTCCCCACACCACTTTTTTCAGTTTAAATATAACCTCATCTGTGTCTTGAGCCTATGATTACCTAGATGAAACTACCATAGCACAGACCCCTCCAATCCAGGTAGTATTTTACAAATGTTCAAGTGGGGAGAAAAAAAAAAACTTCAACTGCATCAGATACTACATCAACAGATATTGGCAGCACCACAGTATCATGATGCAGGAGGTCAAAGACCACTGTGCCCTGCACTGAGAGTCACAATACGACTTATCTGGGGCAGTTCTGGTTATGCCATTAGGACCATGAGGGCTCGGATCTCAAGCTAACGCCATTATCCTCGGATCATTGCCAAGATACACCCAAACAACTCCAGTCTATCGTGTCAATGTGTATTCGGGGAGTCTTTACCTCATGGATCATTGGCAAACTGCACCATAACAGCCCTGTAGGAGCCATGGCCATGCATAGAATCAATGCACACTCGGGGACTCCCCCGTGCCTGGATCATTTACAGCGCATGGTGTCAGTGCATACTCCGGGACCCCTTACCCCTCAGCTCATGAGTACTGAGGCCCAATGTACACCAAAAATACTTATGAAATAGTTGTTACAGTGCATACACAGTACTCACTTTTCTAAATGACATGTCAGCAAGTTTAGTGCGCAACAAATAACTCCTAAAAGACACAAAACACTCCTAGAGGTCCAACTTCACACACGGACGGTTGGCCCGTGCAATTGTGGCAAGGCTGTGGGGAAGTAAGAACAAAGGGAAAAGGAATAGAGAGTTTTACCACGTAAAACTCTGCCTCTGCTCAGGATTTTTTATATAAAGTCAGCTACTTACTAATTATTTCCCTGGGCATTTGATGGCTAAGATCCAAAGACCTTCCTTGTCTCTATTCCAAACCATCTAGAGAGCTAGGTGAGATGGCAGGGTTAGAGCCAGGAGGCTCCTCAGCTCTGCGGTCTCCTCACCAGCGTTGTCCAGCACGGAACACGAACCACACATGTCATTTTAGCCACGTTTTCTGAAAAAGGAGAAAGAAACGTTTAACTGATTCTACTACTGTATTTTATTTCATGCAATATATCCACAATATTATTTAAATAACCAGTCAATGCGTTACAATGATTAACGAGAGGCTTACGCTCTCCCTTCTCTACCCTATCATCTTTGCAACCCCGTGTGTATTTTCCACGTGGACCCGCCACACTTCCGCTCCTGGTGGCCAGGTCTGTCCTGGCGGCCGCACAGCTGAGAGGCCTAGGAAAATGAGTCCAGGAACTTAATGCCCATTGTCTCCCTTCAGCTACCTATCTCAAGGCAAGTGTGTGTCTATCTTTCCACCTCATTTCCTTACCAGCGCTGCGACAGCCTTTTCCTAGCAGCCTGAGTGGATGGGCACATTTAGGTTTTTATAATCATAAAAATGACCACAAATATGCATACAGAAAGAGGAAAGAAAACGACTTCAGGCCCACGTGATAATGTGTATTAGGTCATCTTTCTTGGAAATGGAGCTGAAGAAGAGAGGAGGGGCTGGCTGCGGGGAGAAAGAAAGGGGCGCAGGGCAGGAGGGTGAGGGTGCCGCCCGCAGAGCAAGGGGCCAACCGTCTCCTCTCCGAGTCCGCGGGGTCCCTGGCAGTCACCAGACCCGCGAAGGTCCTTGGTATCCGGGGTCGAGATTTGCCAAACACACCAAGCCAGAGGGAGGAGAAGAGAGGGCGACAGAGACAAAGGCAGGGCGAGCCGGGGAAGCGGTGCGGGAGCGGGGCGCCCGCGGCTGCGGGGAAACGGGGCGCGGAGGCGGCAGCGCTCGCGGGACGGTCGGGGCGGGGGCCGCGGTGAAGAGGGAGGGGGCGGGCGAAACGGGCAGGTCGATTTGAATATCAGGCTCTGCCACACTCCGGGCGCCGCTGACAACTTCATTACCTCCGCATATAAAAATGACTGCCGGGGAATGCAAATGGCTCGCGCGTGGCAGCCGCCGCCTGCGTCCCCGCGGGCGGAGGAGACCGCGCGCCCTGGGCGCGAAGGCGCGCGGAGCCAGGGGACGCGCTGGGCGGAGAGGGGCGGCCCGGACAGCTGCGGCTGCGATTGCAGTCACTGTGAACCCGGTGCCTTGCATCTGGACTCTGTCATCCTATTAATGCCCAGAATATACTAATAGTAGTATTCAGTGGGTGCCATGTGTAACCTTGGTCCCAGATGCAAAAGGTTATACCCTCGGGTCTGAATCGGCTGCCCAGGTGTATGGTGATCAACTTGGATGGACTAAACATCGCTAGTGCCCCATTTTCCTCTACTGAGCAAGCAGGCAAAGGGAACAGACTACTTGTTCCCTGTCCCCCAGGTCATTGTGTCCTGCTGCCACCAGGAGGATGCTGAGGCAAGGTGCTGGACCCGCCTTTCCGATTCCAGGCCTGGCTGAGTTCCTCATAAGGAAATTGAGACAAAGCCATGTGAAAATGGACAAGCAGTCTTTACAAGAGCTTTTCTTCTTTGGCATGGAGATAGAGGGGAGCACTCCTCAGCAGAAAGTCACCTTCACCTTGTGAACTCCTGGAGGAAAGGAGCTGGGTCGCTTTTTATCAATAACGCAGCAGCACAGCAATAATCAGACTCACTTTTTGAAGATATATTAATTGTAAGACGCTGCCAACTGCTTTACCTGCCTTACTTTTGTCACAATACTATTGCTGTCCTGGAAACTGAGGGTTAGCTCAGCCTTAGCAGGAATCCAGGTAACCTAACTAGGAATGGGTCTGCTTTTCACCACTCTGAGGTATTTCCTTCTGGGTCCATCTTTCAGGTCATGCTGACCTGAAAGGTGGTTCTGATTCTATCCCCCAATCATTCCTCCCTCTCCCACCAGGATAAATCCTAGGTGGTCTAAATCTGTTACAACTGATCCTTTCTCTTGCCCAGGGATTGGCTTGAAAAAGAGTGAGATCAGAGCTGGCCAAGACCACATGAGGGGACATTTCCTGGGGAATCTAAGAAAGACTTCTGGTCTTTAAGCAGAGACCATGAAGTATTTCTCCTCCTCCTCTCTCCCGCCTAGTAACTGCGAGCCAGGCAACAAAGCTTCCCCCTGTGGAGATTGCAAGAAGTGAGCGCAATGAAAGTGAAGGTTAAAGTTAAGAAAATCCACATACTTCCTTTATCTTTACCTGTGATGAAATCATACACTATTTCATGTTAATTCACAAATATATTTAAGGTTAATTCCTTTTGGGAATAAGAAAAAACACAAAGAAATAAAACTCCAGAAATTCAGTCCTGTCTCTCTCTAGCCCTACTTCATTTCCATCTCTTCATCAGAAGGTGTGTGTTGCTGGGCAGTAACAGGGAACCTCCCAGTGTACTGCCAGCGTCTCCTCCTGACACTGACTTCCAGCCTTATCCAGGTTCAAGGCTCTCCTCCCATCCCTCCCCCGCTGCTCTGTTCAGAACAGCATCTCTTTGCTACACAACTAGGCATCTCTTCCTTCCGGAGCAACAGACCCTGCCTCTAGCTGCCCTGCACCCTACTCCCAGCCATCTAACCTTGACTGTTGCGAAATGCTGCTTACTGGCCTTGAGTCCTCTCTTAGGAGAACTCCATCTAGTTTGCACCTCTTGGAAAACAATGGCCATTTCACCAGTCATGTACTAGTTTCTTTTGACAACTGCTCTAAAACCAAACCCAAATTAGAATGGAAAATGAATTTTATTGTTTAATTAAAATCATGTACATTTTCCATTAAAATATACAAAAACTATACAAAATAAGTATTACATGTTTTATTCATTCATCTGAAGTCATCACCATTGTATGGTGACCATTTATGGTGAGTGGCTCAAATAGCTCTGTTTCCCACAGCATGGAAAGGCAGCCCCAAGACTTTCAGCACCCTCCCTGGGCTGCACCTAACCCCCCACCAGCCTTATTTGCTTACCACTCTACTCCTAAAATCTTACTGTTCTATTTTCCTCCCATGACCTACTCTGCAGTTGATGTTGGATGTGCCACATTTTCTAAAATGCCCTGAACTCTACTTCCAAATGCCCTGAACTCTACTTCCAAATGTTCAAATACCATGGATCCTCCCAGGTCCAGACAAAATACTACCTCTTCAAGAACTTCAAGAAAGCTTCCTGTTCCTCACCTACAATAACACTAAATATTGAGTTACTTAGTATTTGTTCTCAGCAGTATTTACCATGTGTTGATGACTGACACCTACATTCCTATAATAATGCATATTTTCAACAATTTGGAGGACTACTATTGTGCAAACCTCACAAAGAATTGTTTAACCTCACATTCAACTCAAAGATGAGCTGATCCCTTAGATGTGATAAAGCTTCTTATACCTTGTTTTTGTTACCATCATGTTAAGTAATAGAGAACCTGTCTCTAGTGACTTCACCAACAACATGTAATATCTCATGTAGGAAGTACAAAAGTGGCAGACATCGAGTTGGCTAACTGAGTGGCTTAAAATTTTTAATGTCACCAAGGACCCAAGTTCTTATCTTTCGACTCTGTCATCCTCAGCCTATTGATTTTGTCCTTAGATAGTTCTCCTCAAGGTCTCAAATGGCTGTTATATTATCCAAGTCACTTTTAGTCATTACAAAATCCAGGCAAAAAAGATAAACTGTTCTCACCTTAAATTTGTTAAGAGTGGGGAAAATATATCAGAATCCCCTAAAAAGATCTTTTTTTCATAACTCAAATCAGCCAGAATTAGGTCATCTAACTGTCTCTAAACTATCACCATAAAAGGAGGTGAGAGTACCATAAATGATGATTAATCAAGATTTATTCCTCATTTATATTAGAGAGGGGGAAGAAGAGTGGGAGAGCGGAGGATAGGACAGGCAATGCCAAAGCAAAAGCTGAATTTTGGCCAGTCTCCCAGTCATTTATTCCTGCATATTAACAATCCCCAAACTTAGTAACCTTACTACACTAACACTTAATACACTTTTATACACACCACATGCACTTTTATATGTAATTTTTCCAAGATTCTGGGCTGGGCTCCTAAGAAATAAGGACTTTGGTAGGGTAGAAAATTTTTTAAATGATATATACGGATTTAGACAATAGCAAGCTGATTGCTTGAATTCAACTGATAATTTTCTTAGAAGATGGTAAAATCACATTAGCTCTTTTGCTTTGTTTTTTCCGCCTGAATAAACAACCACATTATAGATTCCACATAGAATTTTTCTTTTAACAATGTTAATGCCTGGCTGAATTAAGCCACTTTTGTCCCAAGTTTTTTTGTTTGTAGACATCTGAGAATTAAGTCAGGAGGATAGCAATAATTCCTTTGATTTAACAAGTAATTTGATAACTGGATTATTCACCATTAGATTATCACCTTAATGAAAGTCTATAAATTACAGAAGCGTTTGAAAATAAAGTTGTTAAATTGTCATTCCCCTATTTTTATCAAGGCAGATAGGGTAATTGTAACATACATTAGTCATTTTGTAATATCACTTCCTTTTCCTAAATAGCCCTTCCAGATCTCTTTAATTTTTGTGTCTGTAAGATAAGAGTGTTCTTAAGTGGTAGTTCAGTTAGACTCATGTCACTTACTTAAACAATATGTGGGTTCCCTTTTGCGGTTATATCTTCCATCTTCTAATAAATGTATAACTGTCTCCATAACAATACCCCACCAGATGATGAATGTTCACACAACAGTACTATCTCTCCTGCTCTTTTTCAAGATGCTTGGAACTTCTGGTACATAATCCAATTGTACTCCAATGCCACCTTTCTTAATCAGACCATTAAAGCCAGAATTACAGTCTTCTCCTTTTAATAGGTGAAGAAACTGAGGCCCTGGAGTTTTAGAACTTTATTGTAACATTAATTAGTGGTAAAATAGGATCTCATTGTCTTATTTTCTAGTTGGTTAGACAGAAGTGACTCTAACCAAGTGATCAAGTCAGAATCTTTAATGTGGAGTTGGTGCTCATCCAGCTTCCTGGGAGAACAAGATTTGCACTATGTCTTTGGGGACCGCAAACAAGCCTGCTAACTTCCAGCCCATCTTACCCAGAGATTTTATCTGCTGCTCCAACTCCACTCACAGGTACCTATGGTCTCTTCAGATCCCTATTTTGTTTTGGGTTTTTTGTTTGTTTGTTTTTTCTTGGTACCGGAGATTGAACTCATGACCTTGAGTTTGCCAAGTAGGAACTTACACCACTGAGCTAAACCCTCAGCCCCCAAATCCTTGTTTTACTGTATGCCCCAGCAGTCCATACAAGGACACACTTAACTAGTTGCTTCTCTCTCAGTCCACCGTGGCTGGTGAAGAAAGGAAAATGAAAGAGCACAACTGAAGATGCATTGCTGGCCATTTTTTCTCCTTCACAGTGAATTTATGGCCAAACTTAGTTCAACCATAAGTGTTTTCAGTTCCCAAGTGCTGGTTGGATTTTCCTCCCTTGAAATAATCATTTGGATTTAGAAGCTCTGGGGTCTCTGTTTGATTACGTTTTTGTTTGTTTGTTTGTTTAGTGTGAAATTATTCTATTTGCAGCATTCATTCTCAATTCATTTGTTCAAATCAGGCAAGTCTAAATAGTAGAAAATAAAATGTGCTCCAATTCACTATTTTTTTAAATCATTAAAGCACAATTTAGAAAAAGAAGCTTAACCACTACTTTTCCTCTTCTTCACTTCTGTTTCATCTTTGACCAACAATTGCTATAATCCACACTAATGAGGTAGACTGTGTCGAGAATTTTCTTCACCTAACATTTCTCATTATTAATAAATTTTGCACTGACAACTATAAAGTGAACACTTCAAATTTATGCACCTAAACTAATTACATATGCTGCATGTACGCATTTCATTATTTACTTGACAGATTCATTCCTTGATATTATAAATAATTAAACAAGAATCAAATATTAACAATCAGATACATGCTAATTCTCCTCAAATCTGTAGAAACAAACTACATTTTTATCTTCAGTTCAACAAGCACTGATTAAAATTTCTTCATTAGGCAAATTTCATAAGCAAAGTTCTTGATCTACTTTTACTTTCATTGAAAATTAAGCCTGAAACAAATTATTCCAAGATTACTTCATGGAAAATAAATGAACATAACAGCATTTCTAACAAACTATTGGATTCATAATCTTTCACAAGTACTGCTGTGTCTTAAATATAAAACATTAATCTGTACGTTTGTTGGGAATTCTCAAATACAATTGTTATTATGCACTAGAAGCCAGCACCATATTGGTTGCTAGTAGTATGTAACTGGGAATGTCTTTTTGTGTAGGATGATAGTTCTAATCAAACAATTTTTAACTTGTTGAAAGACTGATTTCTAGGTATTATAGATAATGATAAAACTCAACTTACTTGAGCTGAAAATTTACCCCAAGGTCAAATTATAGCTGTTGCTTTTTCTACTTTAATGAGCTAGACTTTTTTTATTCATGTATATCAGCATCTTCATTGATCAAACTATTCTCACATTTTATCAAATTTGCTTTGGTAGAGCATACCATACAATTTCATCATTTAAAAAATATTAAAGATTCATAGATAGCCATATTATTCATAATACAAGATTAATGTCAGGCTGACAGGTTTTTGTAAAGATCTGACTTTTTTTTCCCTAAGTGCACGGACCATATCTGTGTGAAATGTACCTCTGATGTTGCATATTGATTACTCTCTTCTCTTCTCTTCTCTTTTAATGCTAAAGAGAGAATATTATAGCATGATTGTCAGGGTTAGTGTGTCTCTGACCTACACATGTACTATTAATAATTTATGAGCCGATTTGAAATACAGCATCAGGAAGCCAACTGAGAACACTGCCTCTGCCTGGAGTGACATAGACTGGGCATTCACAGCATGTGCACCCACATTTTTAGGTTCTGTTTTTTTTTTTTTTTTTCAAAAACCCTGGAGAAAAAAGAAAAAAACCCTTCAAGTGCCAGAGTTAACTGAGTGGAAGGAAGCCATGCTTCTTTGTTAGAAAATTCAAGCACATCCTTCTCCTTTTTTTTAAACTTTTCTATGGCATGAGATTTACCTTTGAAACTATTTAATCAGGTTTTAAACACTAGAAAATCTAAGTCAAATAATATGGAGGTATAGATAACAAAGATCAGGTCTTTTTTTCTTGTATTTCTTATGCCTTCACAAAGGTTGTCTAGTGAGGTCTCTTTCAGACTCTTTTCCATCCACAAAGACATAGGCGGTGAGGAGAGAGCTCTTCACACTTGGATATGATGCAGCACTTTGCTTTTTCTTCTCAACAACTCAAAGAAAATAGTCTTATATACCAGTACAACCGTCTACAGCTCATCTTTTAAACAATAAGGTGTTCCATTTTAGAGATACACAGTGGCTTACTGACCTGTGCCCTTACTAATACATTGCTAAGCTCTCTCAAATTTTTCACAATTAAAAAATAATGCCACATGCACTGAACACACATGCGTTATGTTGGCTGGCCTATTTCACTGAAATAGATTCTTGCAAGTGGAATTGCTACATCAATAACTGATTTTTTAAATCTCCTTAGCCCATTAATTGGGCAAGAATAAATAAATATTCCTATTTATAATTTAAATAATGTACTATGTCGTTAATAAATATGCTTGTGACATTTAAGTGCATTTGAGGAGTATACTTTTAAAACTTTAATAATGTAGAATAATTTAGAAAAAGATTAAGTTTTAGTTACATTAATTTTATGTTTGATTAGCTTTATGCAAAAGTAAACTAACTCCTACATTTTTTAAATATTACAGCAATGTGTCACAAAGCTATAGTTTTTAGCATCAATGTCTAAAACAGCCAATCTTCATTCAAGCAGTGCTACATGTAACAAACACTTTAAAGTGTGCTTACAGAGATTGACAACTGTTCAACTATTGAATGGTTTTCAAAATATATTCAAAGAATTTTATGTTTGGAGATATTTCATCCAAGGAATCTAATTAAAAGCAATGTGGTTTGTTTATTTGAAACCATCACAAACAAGTGTATTTGTAAAATTCTCTGCATTTCACCTAAATTGTTTGAGGACTCCTACAGTGTGATAGTTACCTAGAGTGTCTGTCAATTTCTATTATATGAACTAGAATATGCTTTCAAAAAAGATGCTTTGCAGCCAACGACAAGCACTTCCTATCTGCTAGGACAGATAAAAATTGGAACATTGATCATTTCTTGCAGAGATTTTCTTTAGCAAGAAGATAAAAGGGAAATCTTGTTATGTCAAATGACTTACTAGTCAAAACTGGCCAGGACAGTGAAACCTGGAAACTAGTTAATGGTTTGTAACAAGTCAGAAATAAAGATGTTCAGCCAAGAAAATGACATTAAGCAGCACTAGCTACAAGAGGAAAGAGCAGCCTGTCAGAATCATGCAAGGGCTGTGGTGACAGGTAGACAATAAAATGGGATGACACAGGTTCTTCTCAGTGGGGGCGTATTCAACAGCTTTCTCTTGGGAGGTTCCATGCACTTCCTTTGTAGGGAATCTGTGCTCTAAAAATGGCAGCAGATCCCTTGGAGGTCTTATTAAAATTCTACTTCTGTGTTATAAAGTGTGTTGAAGAAGGCAGGTGACAGTACCCAAACAGTTAATTCTTCATTGTATAAAGGAAAATGGGAACAACAGTCCCGCCAGTCAGGTAGCTGGACGGCTGACATTTCCAGTACTGTTGTACAGAAGGCATCAAGAAACAGGAAATAAGTCAGCGGGGAACTGCAGGCCACAACCCCACCTAAGGTGGCAGACAGCAGGAATCCACACAAAAGCAGTAGGGTACATAATGAATATTTCATATGCAGATTGTTATCCATTATATCCACAAATGATTTTCAGATACTACTTTAAACCTCCATAGGGTAGAGCCTGATGATATCAGCATTAGGATGAACATTATGTACTTTAAGAGAAATTTTCTTTCATTCACTTTTTGCCACAAAACTGCAACTGTAATAGGTCATTATAGACCATAAAGAATAGGGTACAAAAGAATTAAAAGAAAGCAAGAACCCAGTGATCGCCTAATGAGTTCCTTCTCATCAATCATTTTGAAAACTGAATTTCTGTGTGATCCAGAATAATGTTATTGCTATTTTTTTACTAACCCTATTCTAGTGCAATGTAGCATCATTTCATATGTCTGTTTAAAGTGTTATATTACAACTAAATTAATTTCCAATAGTATGATAGTTGGTGAAAGAGTCTTCTACACTATTTCTCTTTCTTATTCTATTCCTAGCATATTTTAGGCTGTAGGACAAAATAAACATTTCATAGCCTTTTCCAACTAAATTTTTTCCACTATTGTCATTTCAACCAGTGGGAAGTCTATATTTTCCACATGACATTTCTACATTTAAAATTATTTTTGCTATAGATTAGCTGTCCCTTAACAAGCTATAAAGACAAAAGCTTAGCCTCTTTAAGCCTGTCTTGTTTGACAGCATGCAATATTTACATGAAGTAAAAAGCAAATATTTGTTCTTTTCATACAAGCTGTCAGCATAAACTTGGGTTATTTAGAAACCTATTCAGACAGAATTTGCATTACTACATGACATATGATAAAAGGTCAATAATAGGTAATATCAAAAAATTTTTAGA
This sequence comes from Hydrochoerus hydrochaeris, assembly GCA_004027455.1. Taxonomy (NCBI): domain Eukaryota; kingdom Metazoa; phylum Chordata; class Mammalia; order Rodentia; family Hydrochaeridae; genus Hydrochoerus; species Hydrochoerus hydrochaeris. Next base: position 256,295 of record PVLA01001983.1, read on the forward strand.
AAAAAATTGATATACATTTTTAGAACCAAAGATGATCATATCATTCCATTAACTAAGCAGTGTGCTAGAAATTGAAATGTTTTTGTTTATTCTCTTGTTAAGAAAATGTGGGCTTAATTTTAGTTTCTTGCTTGCCACAGTATTAACTTTAAGCCTACTGCAGGGATGTAGGTAGAAGCAAATGTTGTTTGTTACCCTAAAAAGTTTCCAATTAAAATTGTTTTTCAGCTCTTCTCTCCAGGGAACTTTCTAATAACTAATAGGAACATATTCTGAAGTCAGGCAAGCTGAGCATTGCTTATATCACTGCCACCTAATCAGGGCTACAGAGTCACCACATCCAGTTGTGCAACCAACACATACTTCCACTCAAGAAACCAAGAAATCGATCATTTCTCAACATGCAGGAGCAATGATTTGCCAAAAGTAAGGGGAGGTGTCACTTTCATCTAGGGTTTGTACTATTACGGTTATCAGGCAAGGGACAAATTTCACCTACCCAAGACCTACTCTGTTCTGAAACAGCAAGGACAGAACTTATTTGCTTCCTCTGGACAGTGTCCCATCTGCTAAACACACACTTAATACATGAACTCCATTTCCAGGAATAATACCTATTGGAATTAACAAGAAAATAGCATCTCTACAAGATTCTCTGAAAAGAAACCCTGTCAGTGCCACTCAGTCTACCTTCAAAGACAAGTCCTTGTAATTACTTTCTCCTCTTCATTGCCCTGTCTAGATAAAGCAACAAGATCAGGAGAACCTATCCATTTTCCCCAGATACCTTCCAAAATGCACATCTGCTTTGCAGGCTGGGATCAGAAATTTCATTATCTGTATTTGTATTAGTGATTCACTGCACAAAGAGAACAGGGGGCAGAGAATGAGAGCAAGCATGGAAGCGAACATCAGACAGACAATTGTATATATGCAAATGCTTGCAAATTTCTGCCAGCATCTCCCTATCTATATCCAAGCAACATGGAAGCCTATTCATCCCTCCAGCTTCTTTGCTACCAAATGCTATTGTAGTTTTGGAGGAAAATATTCAGAAAATACTGAATTTTCAGCCACCAGGATGAATCTAACTCAAAATCTATGACATCAAAGACTAAATGCATAAATAAAATCAGACATTTTCTAGAAATACAGGAGATAATGCAACTTCCTGGCTACAAAGGATGAAAAACAAGATGTTTTGTGAGAGATGGGAGGGGGAGAAAACAATTGCAAGTAGCTCTTGAGCCCAACTGACAGAACTGAAATGTCTCCTGTCTTTGAGGCTGTGTATTTGCATAAATAGCCTGGGCAAGAAGGCATATGAAAAACTAGAAACAAGCATAGTAAAGAAAATGCCCCAAACTGAACTCATAAATACAAAGTGTTCACTTTCAGATGAATATATATAATGATTGAAAACGACAAAAATCATCATGTATTTTTGTCTTGAAATCAAATCTTCCTAAATAATAATGGTGATAAAAAGTTTCATGACTTCTTTTAGTCGTATGTATTTATTCTATTCACTGAAAATCAGTAATAATAACTCATACATTTATATGTCTTTCACATACAGTCATTCAGTGTAACCTCAAAATTACACTTAGAGGTAAAGACAGTTATATCTATTTTATAAATAAAAACCTGGGGCTCAAAAGTTCAGAGATTTACTCAAAATTATTTAACAAGTAAGTAGCAAGATTGGAGCTCAGACTCTCCTGATTGACTTTGAATTTCAAGCACTATCACACTGCTGTGGTTTGAGTATCACATCTAAAATTTCTTTTTGAATTCAGTTGCCATTCTGACAATATGAAGAGATGGGGCTTTAAGAGGTGACTTGGGCATGAGATTGCCAGCCTTGTGAATGGATTAAGGCTGATATCATAGCAACGAGTTAGTTCACCCATGGGAGTGAGTTCATGAGAAGTAAGCTCCTGATGAGAGGGTAAATTTGATCGTTTCTTTCTCATGGATGTTCACTTGCCCTTCTGCCGTGTTGTTTTGCAGCAAGAAGACTCACAAAATGTGGCCTCTGGCCTTGGGCTACCCAACCTCCAGTATTATAAACCAAATAGAGTTTGACTGTTTATGACTTACCCAGGAGCAGACAACAGATGACACACACCATCATACTGAACTACGTACCGCACTATGTACAGCACTACAGAGACTTCACTGCAGATGTAGTAGGCTTGGCCATGGATATCTCGCTGCAAAATTTCATTCTACATCTGTTCACAAAGGTTGCGTTTGCCGAAGGTGCAGGCATAACCCTACTGTAGTTGCTCAGGAGATCTCTGCTCAATGTCAACATTTGGATTTTAATACAGCATAGGATTGCCCTTGATCTTTCCTTGGATAATTTAATTTCAATCTCAATCTCTGTAACTTTTTTCAAGCTTCTCCCCTGAAAGGCTGTAACCTCAAGGGTCACATTCTTTCCTTCTTGGGCACATGGCTGCCCAGCCTTGCTTATGGCTATGCAACAATTCTTACCAAGTGATGTGGTGACAGGTACAACTTCCAGGCCATCTGCTTAAAGACGTCTGGAGGCAGATTTTAAATAAGGCTGCAAAGAAGGATGGCATCTTTGGTGGATATAAATAGTACCTGACAAAGGCACTGGAGATATGGGAATGTGTGACATGGCATTATCTCCACTCCACATTTGTGTTCATTTCAAAATTCTTTTTCTTTTTTTTTTTTTTTGGTGGAGGGTAGGAATAAAAGGTGCTTGTGCCAGTTAGGATCCTTTTCTCCTCCTCACTGGTACAGAGGAGGCTGAGGACCAATCTTAGGAAGTACACATTGCCAATGGCAAGGTCACTCCACCAGCCTGAGTCCTACACTACTTGGAGCCAGCCTTGCCCACCTGCCTTGGAGAGTTATCCCGGAAGAGAGATAGATTTCTGCATCCCCTCCCTGAGCTACTGCAAATTGGGAGCTCTGCCACAGTTTCAATGTTCGCCAGGTAACTCCACCTCCATACTTATTTCCATTCTATTTCACAACAGGCTCCCTTACTTAACAAGACAGTATAAACTCCCTGCCTTCACCAACCCTTTATTTTTTTTCTGACTCTCTTATCAGAGAACGCAGTGTAAGAACTCAATAAATGTTCGCTACGGTTACATTTTTTGTTGCACAGTGCAAGCTGAACCACAAATACCTAGACTCCATTAAAACAACCTTGTTCACCATGCAGCTGACTGTCAAAACTGTTACATGAAAGTCATATTTGAGTTTGGAGGCCAGTTATTTAAACTGTTATGGACAAACTTATGATTCAGAAGAGTACCATAAATTATTGTACTGAAACTTAGGATGACATAGTAAAGTTGCAAACATTTCAACTACAAAATAAAACTTTAAAAAAAATTTTTTTTCAAAAGATATATAATACAGCTATAGCATAAGCCACCTTGTAAATGACTCTGACCACCAGACGTGTTTTGGTTTCCTCTCTCCAACTCTTGATAGTTTAATAGCATATTTCAGGACTTGTACATTTTGCCGAGCTTACGGGGCAACACATTCCTGTCTCCCTGGTGGCCTCACACTAAGCCATTTTCCCTGATGGTTGCCTGAGGAATCTTGCCGTAACATGGAGAATAGAGCATGGAGTCTGTGTATGTGACAGGTCTGGAAGGACTTGCTATACCCTTGTCATAGATTGCTAAAGAAGGCTACAGTCTGTCCAAAGGTCCTTAGAAATAAGGTTGATTTCCACAAAGCGGCTTTTAGGTAGTCTCTTGGAAGGTAGACCTATATAAAAGAAAAAAAATTGGATACAAGATAGTGTGCACTATTAATCAAACCTAAACACCATCAGGAGCTTCAGGAGGCTGTGTCTGCAGGGATGGACTGCAAGCTCCACTCTTCACCATATGCAGTTCTGCTGGGTGATCCCAGCCCCCATCCCAGCCTTGCCTCCGCTTCCCTCCCAGCACCTGGCTCCTCAGCAGAATTCTCTCTGTGCCAGACCAGTTCCCACTGCTGGCTGCACAAGTTGGAATCTGTGTGAGGAGGAACCAAGAGGAAGGGAGGCCATCATGTCACACAAATACTGAAGGCTGTGAGAGGAAAAAAAGGGAAATAGACCTGAAGGGCTCTGAAGCTTGAAGCAGGAGGATCATGTGTTTGGGGCCGGCCTGTCCTATATAGCAAGACTTTGTCTAAAAGAGAAACAAAAAGGAGGGAAGGAGGGGAGGAAATGGGGGGAGGGGTTTAAAAGGGTATTAAAAATGGTAAGAAAGACAAAAGCCAGTGTGGTCTGGGTTTGGGAATTTGGAAAGAGGCTAAAAGCTATCAAGAGTTTTTAAAGAAGGTAATGAGTGTGTGTGTGTGTGTGTGTGTGTGTGTGGACAGAGGGAGGATAGATGCTCTTAAGAAATTTAGAGGGTTACAACTGGACTCCTTGATATTTTGAGGAGACCTTAGTACAGTTTTAATTTGCTTTTCAAAAGTCAGCCTGGCTCCAGCCTTTTGAGGTTCTCTGAAATAGTAGCTGACATTTGGAGAAAGCCCTAACCTATCCATATGATTAAGAGATGACAGCCATTCAGATACTTTATCTAATGTACCATTCACTGAATCTTACCCCACATATACACACCATATACCACCATGCAAGGCACAGTATCCAATTAGAAACAAGCTGACCAAAAGAAACATTTTACCAAAATACTTCACTGAATAGTCAGAGGCTCAGTTCCAAGTGAAGTTTTATTTGTCCATTTGTTTGTTTTAATGGTACCAAGAAGTGAAGCTAGGGTCTTCACACTGAAACATCCCCAGCACCCTCTGCCTTTTTATTTTGAGACAAGTTCTCACTAAATTCCCCAGGCTAGCCTCAAACTTGCAATTTTCTCACCTCAGCCTCCCAGTGTGCTTAGATTATAGGCATGTGCTATCACACCAAAACATTTTTGACTGTCACATATACCTCATGGATGGACAATCACACCATCATTTCAGTGCTGAGGAGATACAAAAATTGAGGTGCTATCACTTAGAAACAGGTACACTAGAGGGACATGGGGTGGCTGAAGTTTCCCAAGTTCAAGGAGAGATTCATCAGTGATCAGCTACCGCTGAGCTCTAAATCCATCTAACCAGCTCCTTGTGCTGATTCTGCCACAGAAAGGGGCTTTAAGAAGGATCTGTGGCCTCTTGCTGACCAAATGCTGGTAAACTCCTCACAGACTCCAGGCTGTGTTCTGAAATAAGCTCTGAGCAGTGCTGGGGGAGGAAGAGAGGGCTCATGGTGAAGGCCAAGCTCACACTCTAGGGGCCACGGCCTGAAGAAGGGGATGGTGACTGAGTGTGCAGGTACAGGGCTAGGAGTGCTGGCACCAAGGTATGCAGGGACAGGAAGTGGCCAGGCTATGGACACACAGAGAAAGGATGCTGGACTGGTGCAGTCAGAGCAGGGATCAGAATACAGGGCCGTTTTAGTCAGAGTCCTAGAGGGGTAGAAATGCACCAAGCCCTGGGAGGGGCATGGAAAAGGCCTTTCTACCCTGAGGGAGCACACAGTGTTCCCCGTACATGAAGACACGAACTCCAAGAGGTTGTATGAGTCACCTCAGGTCATTCATTTTGTAAGCAGTGAAAGTGAGCATTAAACTTAGTTCCATCCTCTCTGCTTCTCTAGAGAGGCTGATCTCTGAAAGAGAATTTGTATCTTCATTGAGTGACGTCCACTTGTTCCTCAAACCCTGGCCTCAGGAACACTGAGGCTGGATACAAGTGCCCCTTCGTCATTCTCGGAAGGAATCTCAAGTATGATAGTTTCAAGGGAATCACAGAAGTTTAGATTTTCTTTTTCAAATCAACTTAGGAAAATCATGCATAGTCCCCATGCCACCCCCAACACACAGGGACCCAACACCAACAGGCACATTTACAAGGAACAGTGACATACAAAAGGCTCTGAAAAGTCCTGAAAAACACAGATGTTAAACATCTGAAATGTAACTGACCAGGGAAATGTCCATCCATTTTTTAAAAACCCATTTTTTAGTAACATGCTCACATTCTTCAGGGAACACCTTTAGGACATTTTATATTCAGTCTCCATAATGCAGTGATGAGGAAACTTAGGTCCAAAGAGCTTGGGAGCTGCCTTTGAGTACAAGCCAGCAGCAGGGCCAGAATCCAATTCACCAACTTCCTCCCAGATCAACATTCTCTCTGGCAAATAAATCATGCTCCAATGTATGTACTCCATACCTCCAATATATAAACAGTACACACAGCACAAGAATTGATAACTTTGCATTTGCCAACATACAAATCACTCTTTAATAAAAATACAAAGAAATCCCTAGGTGAGAGCTAAGATTGTATATACAAACTTTGAGTGTGTTTATATACACTATTAATCGCCCCTGTCACAGTTTATACTAGTTAGCCCAGCCTTGCTGATATCAGTTGTTTATCTTCATTGCCATCCCACTGAAATAATAATACCAATAACAACTGCTAACTCTCTTTTTTGCTCTCAACGTGAAGGATAACATTAATATATTGATGCAAATTCTAGTGTTTATCTGTATGCATGCATTTAAATGGAAACAAAGCTGAAGAAATCACTTGTTAACAAGACAGTTGCAAACAAATCTCTGTACCAAGTCCTTCACTGATAGATCAAATCCCATTATCATTGACTAAAAAGAAAATTCTTTACACTGGAATTTGGGATCAAAACAACAACATAAGCAGGTGAGAAAATTTTTTTTTGTAAAAATTTGTAACAATATTTGCTATATTAAAATGTAAGGTATGCTTGACAGGAAAAATCTTAAAGGTAATAAGCAAATTAAAAACATTTCAAGAACACTCAGCATCCAACTTGGAAGAGTATTTAGGCATAATAATATATTTAGAAAAAGACAATTGCGTCTAAAGTTAAACATTCAGTGTCTGTGCTCTGTATTTGTCACCAAAATCTTCTTTATCAGCAGAAGGAGGCAAATGATACCCTGCAAATGCTTTAAACATGCAACTGTGCTTATCTTCCTGTATTAATGATCCTTATGGCAGTTGTTGTATTAACCTTATCACATGGCACAGCAATAAGGGAGACCTATTGTAAACAAAGAAAAATATTTCATTTAATCTCTGGGAAATTTTTTTTAATCAAGTAATTTTCTAATTGTCAAAAGGGAAAAAATGAAAGTTAAGTTTTTACTGGGTTTTCTTAAAATCTCAAAGAAGAAACCTGACATCTGCAAATGGGAGATTCATTAAACATTACACAATGTGAAGAGGACACAGATTAGATTATCAGCTAAATGCCCATTGTGTGCATTCTGGGTTTCATGAGGTTCACTAAGGATCTCTGACCAAGAGGCAGGAAGTGTCTCCCCAGAAATCCAATCTTGCCTGCTGGCTTATGTATGGTTAGTCACCCATAAGACTTCCATGTCCTTCCTACAGTCTCTCTGTGCACACAGAAGAAATGCAAAGCCTCCATCTTTTAATTCTTTTGAACTTTAACAATAGGAAAGCAACCCTGAGACGTTGCCTTCTTTCCCTTGCGTGCTTGAGAAACTAACTTTATGATTAAAATTAATACTTTCATTCAACTGCAAATGCTTGCACTCGACACACTCAGCAGTAGGATGAACAGAGCTCCTTCCGTTTCCCATGCCAGGTAATAGGTTGTTTCCTTTTTTCTTCCTTTTTTAAAAAATTATTATTCCTTTAATGCAGAGCAGGGCTACTGATTACAAAGAGGCAGTTTGACTCTAGCAATAGGTCTTCTTCACTAATCCTCGCTGTCATGGAAATTCCAGCTGCTACAAGAATAAGAGGCTCAATCCATATTTGCCAGCTCTAATATGAAATCTGTCAGAGCCCAAATTAATGAGTTCCAAATTCCTTACATCACGATAACAGGTTAAGACTGGTCAATTAATTACATAAATCCTTCCCGATTCATTGTGCGTTTGCAGCTCAGATTGTGTCTTACATTACTCCACGACACAAGGGCTTTTGGCTCCTGTTGTTCCGCAGAAAGGCCCTATTTAAGTGGAGGCTGCCTGCCACGGCAAAATGTTAAATGTCACACGTTAAATTTGCACTTTTCTGTAATTGCTTTTGTTAAAAAAAATTTTTTTTAATGAAAGCACATGCTCCCAGTACACCACTGTACAGAGAGCTAGGACCATAATGAATGAATCTGAGATTAGGCAAGTACCTATGCTTCAGTAGCACAGTAGCTCACCTGCTTTACAAACTCCCCTGTACCTGATGCTATATATGCAGGGGAAGAATGCAGAAGGTGTGTATTTGTGAAAATAAACCAAGTTTTCCTGAGATCCGTGGCAGCAGAAATATACATTCAGATGTTTGTCTTTACTAAAGAATTGAAATAGAACTCTTTACATAGGCAGCTACCCTAGTCTGGTGGTAAAATATATATATAGCATATATATATATATATATATATATATGCTATATAAACCACTGTTGAGTTAATCACGTGAAGAGAAAGGAATGTTTTATGTGTGCACACTACAGTATACGCTTTTTAAAACGATGTTCCTGGGCCTGTGGTTTGAATATGTGATTGGTATACACCCACACAGCGTAAAATAACTAAGGTATCAGAAGATACCTCTTGACCAAACCTTTAAAAACAAATCAAAATGCCTTTGGAGTCAAAGCTAGTTGAAAGTCTTGTGGGTTCCAAAAACAGTCCACTGGATTTCTTTGGGGACTTGGCATTGCAGGCATCTGTACCTAAAGGAACCAGTTTCCACTGTGATTCCTAACACATCTTAGGCAGACTGGACTGGAGGGTCCGCGAATCCACGAGCGAGCAGATGATGCTCTGAGCAGCCTGAAACCCTCGTGGGCAGCAGGGTCTTCCCACGGGGACCGAGTAACCCTCCAGCCGCAGACACCGGTCACCCCCCAGCCCCGGCGCGACGCGCTCGGCCCGGCAGCGCCCCCCTCCGTCGGCCGGAGGCCTGGTGCCCGGAGGGCCGGAGCTCGTCTCGCCACAGCTCGGCGGCGGCGCCTCAGCCCTGGGCTTGCAGGACGCAGCCCTTCCGAACCACACCCTCGGCCCACCTCCGCGCCGGCCTTGTCTGGAGCCAGACTCGCGCCTCCTCCGCGGCGGTCCCCACCCGCCCCGTCGCGGCCGTCCCTTCCTCTCGGGTCAGGGAGGGTCAGGCTAGCGCGGGGCTCCTGCGGACACTGGGCCGGGCCGGCGGACACGCAGGCCTCAGGCGCACCCGGTCCCCCGGCGAAGCCGCGCGCCTCTGCAGAACAAAGGCCTGGGCCGCGGGCGCCCGAGCCGGCCAGGGGTCGGCGCGCGCTCGCGAGCCCGAGGGCCTCAGGCGGCGTGGAAACCCGGGGGCATCGGCCTTCCGCGCCGGCTCCCTCCCCACAGCCAGCCCAGGGCCCTTCTGCAGTATTATTTTATTTCTGTGACTACTGTTTCCCCACGGCAGCCCGAGTTGTCATTTTAACGCTGCAAGGGGCCCCGCAGCGCCCACGGCTGGAGCAGGTGGAGGCCGGAGCCGCAGGTCTGGGCTGTAAATCGCTGTCTTTTTGTGGCGCTGGTTCCCGCTCACCGCCCGCCGCCCCCTCCACCGGGCTTCCCGCCCCCTTGGAGCGCAGTTGCTATGGGTTACCAGGGCGGTTGCCATGGGCTACCGGACGGAGGCCCGCTGTCTAGCTACCTGCCACTCAGTCGCCGCCCGCGGCGGGAGGCGGCGGGAGCGCGCGTGTGCGGGACGCGGGGCGGGGGCGCGTGCGCGAGCCGCAGGGCGCCGCAGCCAACAGGCGGCCGAGGGTGCAGCGGCGGGAGAGGCGCCGCCGGCGGGGTGGGGGGCAAAGCTATAAAGAAAGCCCAGAGGTAAGAAACTAGCAAAAACACTACCACAAGTTATACCCGTGCTGTGCCTCTAGCGCAAAGACAAGCGGTCTGGGGTTTTGGATGAATCTACACTTCTCGTCGAGGGAGAAAGGGTATTTTCCTCTTTAGCATAAACTATTTGCATCGTGTCTTTAACCAGAGTTTAAATTCAGTAGAAAATGGTAGTGATTTTTTTTTTTGGTCTTTTCCTTTTTATCTTTTGAAAAGTCTCTGGAATTTTAAAGAGAAAAGGTCACTAACTACTAGAGTTCGCGCAGCTAAAATAAATGAGTGTCCAATGCACTGTTCATAACAAGGATCTAGAAAAGTTTCCAGCAAGAGTGAAGAACAATTGTATCTGACTTAAAGCAACAATGGTGACTCGTTTGTAAGATGCATCTGGCAAAGAACGGAGCCAGAGTCCTTTTGTAAATGTACCAAATTTTAAAGAAATTGTTTATTTACATCCTTTTTAATTTTTTGAACTCCACTCTTAAAAATGTGTTAATTTCTTATGACCTGTATTTATGAAGAAAATTATATCTATGCTTTGAATGTCAATTTGCAATAACTAATTTCAGACAGCATTTTGTATTTGAAAATGTGTTTATATTTTAAAGTAAGATTTGTATTCCAAGTCAAAAACAAAATTGCTTTGAAATAAATTGTTTCCTCTGTTGAAAAGATGCTACATTGTATTCATCAGATTCCAAACTAATTTAAATACTAAGAGGGAGACTTTGGAAACAGAATAAGCTTTTGTTATTTTTGTCTTAAAATTTTAGAGGCCTTTCATGGAAAAGCGCAAATACCGAAAACCTTATTTGTACCACAGCAGCTTGATAATGACGAATCCTTAAGGTACCAAAAAAGAAAAAATAAACTGGATTAAAACAATATTCAGTTGTTGAAATGTAATACTAATTGTGGCAAGGTGAATGAATTTGTTTAAATTCTTAATTGTGAGATAAAACTATTTTTATTTTTTTACTTTTCTATGCATACCACTTGTATAGAATGATTCAGTAGAATTTGAACTAGGCTTCAAAGGCTCTGGAAAGATAGAATCTAAAGGAACAATAACTGCTTAAAGATACAGACATCTGTAGAGCTTTCCTGCATAATTTTTAAAACATGAAGTTTTTACTAGAATTAAATCACTTTCTTCCAAGTAAGACTTTAAAACAAGCCTTAAGTAACAGGTTATTGGCTTTCCTTGTAGATCCCTTGGGTTATGTATAAAGTCAGTTCTAAAACAAAACATGTAACTGGCTTTATAGGTGAAGTCTGCCCTTTCATAACTAGTCAGGATAATACAATTTTAATGTGTATAAATCATAGAGCATCCATGATTGAAATTCCATAAATTAAGTCACATTAAAAATAGTGTTAAATATCTCTTCTCTTCAGTTTAGTTACATAATGATTTTCTTTTCCTAAAGGAAGCTTTAAAAAAAATATGCTAGAGAAAAATAAGAGACAAAGCAACCATTGAGAGCTAAAGTTCATCTAAGTATCTTGGCTGCAAGAAATCAGTTTTAAAAAAACAGTGCTTGGCCATCAGAACAGCTGAACCAAGGTAAAATTGAAGTGAATATTAAAGTTTTTCCAAAGTTCTTCATTAAAAACATTACTAATAATTTAAAAGCACACTAAATTTACATCTAAGTCAAAAGAAATATTTTAAGTAAAATAAGTGATCCAACAAAGTTGATTTTTTTACTTGTTTAATGCGAAACGAATGAGCACATTAAGTTTACATCCCAAACATGAGGCATTAATTTGATGGCTGTGTTACATCATTTAAAAATAACATGACAACTGGTGGCACAATATATGCTTTTCAAAGTGCTGTGAAACAGAAATAGTATGAATTTAAATCTGTATTGGTAAAGAGCAAGAGACTGCTCTGATGCAAACTTCATGTTAGCAAAATAACTCCTAATTGCTTTTCTCTGTATTAAAAGTTAAGTCTTAGATGATAAAATAATAGAATATAAGGTATGTTAAATCAACATTTTACAAAAGTTTAATAATGTTTTAGATAAAAAAAGAAATTCTAAATCTAATTTTTTGCTAGATCTTAGTTTTCTGGGGTTTTTTGTTGTTTTTTAAAATAAGCATTTTGAATACTTTTTAGTAATACAACTTTTAAACTCACAGTTAAAATAAAAAAGCTGCCTTTTGTAGCAGCCTTGGTTTCCATCTACAAGCTGGATAACATTAAAGCAACAAGTTATTCCAGCTATATGAGTATTCTGTACTATTCAGTCAGGAAGAAACTTGGATCATTATCTCAAGAAAATGCTGGCTCATCTGAAATTTAAAGTTCAAAGTAGTTTATCTGAAACATTTTCTCTTTGGGCTACACATGCACATACAGATATTTTATTAAAATATCATCTTTCAAGTAGGTGCCTAAAAAGAAAAAAAGCCTTTTTAAAAATGAATAATGAACTCTGAAACTGGCAAGTTGACATCCTTTTCAAAATGATGGGAATATTTATTGGTAAAATTAAAGTTAGTGATTTTTATAAGATCCTTCTGACTTAAGTAGTAAGAAGCCATCACTGATAATGAAAACTATGTAGTCATAAGAAATTACATATTTAGTCAGAAAATAAATCATTAACCTATAATTCTAGTGACACAGTAGTAATGAAAACAAATGATTTGTTTCCAGAAATCATTTGTTTAAGCTGATTTTAGACAATGAAAATGTATTTCTGAATGTACATTTGCAAGCATAAGTAAAATGACTAACACTATTTCTGTTTTTTTTAAGATGTAAATATTATCTTAATACATCTCTATTCATAAGATATATTTTCCATAGAAGTGTGAAACAGAATACTGGAAAGATTAATTACTCTTAAATATTTCAGTCAAACATTCAAAAGCAAAGTGTTTGGCCAGTGCAGGGAAGGTATCTACAAAATACCTGCCACAGGTCTGAGGCAGTCTAGCTGCTCTCCTCACAGTGGCTAACATCACACATGCCGCCTTTACAGTAACTGCCCCCTTGATACAGAAGGAATGCTCTAGCTCAATTTTAAATGCTACCTATATACTATCTTTTAAAACTCAATAAAGCCAGCTTGGGTTTTTTTACACATAGAAATCATTTCATTGGAAGGCAGGATCTTATTTACCAATAATATTTGGCAATAAAGCAAAGTACGGCATTCACAGGCTTTTAGCTTTATACAGAAGCTTGGCTAAAATTAGACAGCATAAAAATACGTACCACTAACAATGAAGCCACCGTGTTTAACAATTTAAATACATAATATCATGACAGTGAGCTTTATGTAAGAATATATTATTAGCAGGCTTTCTTCTCTATGACTTAACACAATTTGCTATTCCTAATATAGTAACATTAGAATTATTTTTCAAGATTCCTGCGGAGCTGTACTTATTTTACTTCCATGTGAACTGCAGTCATCACTACTGTGTCCAAGCCCAGAGGATGAACTGGAAAAGAAGAGAGGGGGAAAATAATAAAAAGAGGAAATTGGTTTTCACAACACACTCAAAGCCTGAGTAACAGAGGAGAACTTTAATTATCTCCAGTCACAAAGAGAGAGACAGGAAATTTGGACTTTTAATTAGCCATTTGGAGTGCAGTTGGATATTTTTTTAGCTAGATAATTTAAACGCGAATAATTCAAGTCTGACTAAATGAAAGTCACATAATCAGAATGCAGATAATTGAATTTCTACTGCATTCATTAATTCAGTGTGGAGGTGTGTGTGAAGACTACTATGATGAGCTGTCACAGCTCAATAAAATCTCAGTCAATTAATTTTTTCATTATCTTAGTATTACATCAACAAAAAAGCAAAGTATGTGTATATTTCTATACACATGCATATGTGCATGATGTGTTATATAAATAGGTAAACATTAAATCAAAATGCAAGGAAATACCTTTCTGAATCATAATCTACATCATTTTCTTTCTTTCCTTCTTCATCTTCTTCGGGGAAACGTCTGTTCATTAAGGCGAACTTGTGAATGGCTTCTTCTACTGAGTATTTGGTCTGCCCAGAAACACATGCCTCAATGTCCTCCGAGTTCAGATGGCTCTGCAGGAAGAGGTGAAGGCTGCTATCTGAAAGCAAAAGTGCGTTCTGTAGGACTCTGTGTGCACGAAAGACAGGAAAAATAATCGGTGAGCAGGGATGGACAGATAACGGGTAAACCTTAAAAATGTGCCTCTGAAGTAATTTTTCTACTATCCTAAACTTTGCATCAATTATGGGCTCTGCCCATTAAAGGGATGAAGCATATGTTAACTTTTATTCAATTATTTAGAAATTTAGGTGAGTAAAAACATGAAGCTAATAGTTCAGAACATCTGTTAAAAGAATAACTTCAAGGACATTTCTTCAATTTAACCATCTGTTATGACCATGTGGATTAATTATGGGAATATTTTGCTTATATAGTCATAGAAATTTATTCTACTTAAAAAAATTTACTGCCAACAGCATGTCAATTCAGTCATCTTTATTGGACAGGTTGTCATGAAACATCAAAACTTTTAACTACTATTAAAAATGATATGAAGAAGTCAATAAATTTTCCAGCACATTTTATATTTACAAATTTTACAAGTATGCTTGTGTATATAACTATTTGCCTACTGGGGGCTCATTTGAGAAGTGTTTTTTTTAATCTAAGGTTGACTAGAAATTTCTCCAGTATTCAGTGGACTGCATGTCTGTTTTCAAACTCAGCAACCAAATAAAAATGACCACAGCCAATTTTATCATATATAACTAAAATATAATAATTTTGTGATAAGTATATACTGGTCATCTCACATGAAAGATTGAAGTTCATTAAAGGATAGTATAAATTTTAACTGATGCAACAGAACTACATGGAGGATTAAAAATACCCTGCAGCAAAAATCTACATATGTTCAAATTCATATAATCAGCGAATGTTCTTTCTGAAATCTATGTTTCAGAGTAGGAAAGCAAGTCAAAGTTACCCCAACACTTAAATAAAACTGGTTTTATCTTTTTAGCAAAGATTGTTGACATGTAATAATTCACCCTCAATTAACAGTTCAGTAATGATATAACAGAAGACTAAAACCAGATATAGAAGATGAAACTAAAACACTAAAGCCCCAGTATAATTTTGCCTAATATGGGATTTTTCATATAGAGATTATGAAAAATAGATAACATATTTCAGAGAAAATTAATTTTACCTTATGTTTTGCATCTTTAAACAAGTAATTGGAAAATAAATCATTTCTGGCTATTTATAAATTTAGTAAACCTGGGCATGGTGGCACATGCCTGTAATCCCAGCATTTGGGAGGCTGAGGCAGGAGGATCATTGCAAGTTCAAAACCAGCCTGGGCTACAAAGTGAGCTCAAGACCATTCTAAACTGGATAGTAAAACCTTGTCTCAAAAAGACAAAAAAAAAAAAAAAAAAGAAACTTAGTAAATCTCCAAAGTCATTAGGATACCAAATCTTTTTCTTCAAAAATAATTAAAAAATTATTTCCTCAGGAAGACAAACATCTACAAATGCACATCTCAAAACTAAAATCCAGCCAGCCCCCTTGTTTCCATAGAAGCGCTTATAAAGGTAGTTTAAGAAAATACTCTTTACTGGTCTACTAAAAGGAAAAGGAAAACTCATACCTCCTAAAAGAGAAACTCTCAAGCAAAGCAACTAAATACTTGCTCTCTGCCTTGAGTTCTCCCAACAGATGACTACGTCACATGATAAAGATTAACCTACTAAATACAAATTGCCAAGTAGTAAATCCATTTTACTACTCTTCAAGATTTATTTTCTGCACTTACAAATGTTTACCATTCTTGTTTTAAATACTTCAAATTAAAGGAAGAGTTATATAGCAACAACCTACTAATACGAACTTGGACCAGCCGTGAAGTTTCAGCAGAGCGTTTCCTGTGGCCTCCTGTGGGTAGTTTTCTGCCAGCCATAGGACAAGTAACTAACTGCTCATAGGATTATACTCACTGCTTTGTTTCTGTTGGAAATGTGTTTTATTTTCTTTATGAAATAATGGGTAATCTTTAAAATTGATTTTAGATGCTTTGAGGCATGATACCACAAAAATAATGAGCACTAATGCCAATGATATTGGACGCAAATTCATTTTAGCTTTATTTCATGTCTAAAGCAATTCTACCGAGCCTTGCACTGCTCACACACTGTTATTAACGTGCTAGTAACCTAACACATGGGTACAGAAAACAAAAGTCATCAGAATCTAGGTTGATCGGGACCTCAAGGCTACTGTCCTTTTTCTTGAGCTATAATTCAATTTCCAATTGTACTGTACATTAGACTCAGTATTTCCATTTTCTTTTCTGTTTAATACTGCCACCTGGAGGACACGCAGGTGAAAAAGAGGGAGTCGGCTGAAACAGTGAAAAGAGAAGGATGAGGTTGGGAAGGGAATGTCTGAATACACACACAGGCCCAGAGGTCAAAAACAGTGGATCTGCTAGGCATGGTTTGGGTTTTTAAAATTCTTTTCTGTTCTGCTGGTTAAACCATGTCACAAGCTTCATGGGTATGAGCTTCAAAGCGATTTAAATGTATTTTTTTTTTATTTTTTAATCAGGTATTTCACAGTAAAATTTAAAATGCAAACTTTGGAGTCTTTTCCATTCTGGTTCATACAAATAATATGATTTTGATTCATAACTGGTTCACCATCTTTCAGAGTGTTGCGACTGCAACCATCGTATTGAATCCCTACTTTTTCTCAGTCATATTTGCACCACCTTTTCCACAAACAAATCTAATAGCAGAAAATCAACTTCAAACTAAATATAAAGAGTACTTTGTAAAACAGTCAATAAAATGTCATTGTTAGAAGCCTCCATAAAAATAAGTGTATATGATTTTCAAGTCTTTTATAAAAGGAACCAAAAACAGCCTTTAGAATTTGAAAGGAATTTCTGGAAAGGTATTTACAACATGAGACAAATTACTAACTTTTTTGTAACTTTAAAGAAAGAAAAATCTGTTTTTTACCTGAACTGGACACAGCTGAAAATCTAGTTTCCTTCAGCATGATATTATTAAGTATATTATACAGTGGTTCACTGTTAAGAACAATATGTGGCTACACAAAATCATCTAATCTAACTGAGGATGTCCTGGGTCTCCTGAACTGAATATAATGATAACTATATATACATCTGCATAGAGAGGAAGGGTAACAGTTTGATGTAGAAAACAGTAACAGCCCCTTTACCTCTTAAAATGAGGGAAAAAATCTAATGTAAAAACCTACAAATCTTCATTGAAGATATTCATGATCTGTGCTGTGGTGCCCTCTATTGAACAGACACTAATTTTTTAAAAATTGCACATGCATGTGTGTGCGTGTAAAATTAGTTATGGTCCTTCTATGGTAGTTCTTTACTTAAAAAGATAACCAAAACTATAAGAAATACAAAAATACAGTGTAAAATCTAAATTGTAGTGTGACTATAAGTTATATTAACAGGGTGCATTCCGTAAAGAAGCAAAGCCAGATATCAACTAAACCTAAAAAATCAGTAGGAAAAAAAGATTTAAAATATCAGTAAGAAGTACATTATTCATAGCTGAGTCTATAACTCGTTCTACAACTGTTACAAGTGACTTTCAATTTATGGTTAGAGAAAGGAATACAAAAGGAAGGTTATAGTCAAAATTGAGGGGAAAAATGAGTAGATTTGAAGAATCTGCTGATCATACTGACTAAATTTTGCTAATTCTTCTAATTATAAATGCCAGTTCCTGGAATTAATACAGTACCTCCAACTTTCCCATAATTTCCTTATATATAAAACTAAAATAACACATAACTCCTGAGACCATTAAATATTAAGATATAACATGTAAACACTAAACATGTAGCAAGTGTTCAATAAATGGTATATTCTTATCTGGAATGCAGCCAAAGAAATAACTTTTCTAACTTCCCAAAGATCATCCTGAATATGTACTTTGCTATTAATTTGTATTATTTCACAATGACCTTAAAATGAAAAAAATACATTTCACATTATATGCACATACACACATATGTGAAGAGACATTTTGATTTCATGAAGTCTGAACATACACATTTAGGGTTTCCAGTTCACAACTTCAAAGCTTAGATAAAAACTAGATTTTTAAAATATATGCTCAAGTCTGTAACCCAAGTGTATCCCACATTCCAATGCTGGGATGACTAGAGGTCCTCTATAAATAAGATACAAGCTATTGACAGGTGACCAATGGCACCTCAAAGAATGTCAAGCTGCAGTCAAGTACAGTGCTGGAGTGCATACCACATCCAGTTTTCCTAAGTCAGCTCCGGAGGGAAAGAGGAATGGGACCCCAGGGCCAAAGACATGGAAGGCTGCTACTGTATGAAAACTGGATAAAGACAGGAGAGTGTGCACTGGACTGGGAGACACACAGAAAGGAAGGGCCTTGGGGGTTAGGTGAGGTCTGAAGCCAAATGAGTGGTATTCAACTCCTTGCATCCTTGAGGTTCAAATCATGAAGAAGCACCAGCTTTCATTTTTAATATGAAACTAATTCACAGAAAAATGTTCTCAGACTATTGGGGAATAACATCACATATTAGCTTTGTATCTATTCCTTGATTTGATTTCTGGGTCATAATCCAGATCCAATTTTAATGACTCTAACCATAACCCTGATGTGTATATATATAATGGTTCCCCATTAGGATGGAAGTTTCAAGGGGAGAAGGACTGCCCATTCTTTGTAGTCCTCTACCCCTGGTACATAGCCTGGCCTCAGTCATCATTTGAGAAGTTTCTGTTGAATGAAGGATCACTACAGGGTCTTCAGAGTGCATTTTGAGTAATTATCTAAACAACCACACAGTGAGGTCAGCACCATTTGGGATGTATTATCCCACTCCACAGAAACACAAAGCAGTTAAGGGATTCAAAAGAATTTTCCAACACTGCATAACAAGAAAAACATCAAGAGCCAAGCTTTATGAGAAATCTAGAACCCAGATCCTCATGCTATTGAACTAGGATACTTTCCACTATGACAGCATCAGATACAGCTGCAAACAGCCAAACACAATGAGCAAAACATAAGCTGTATGTGCATAATTCCACTGTGCCCAAGGGATCATTAGTTTTGGTAGATCAACTGTGGATGGGAAGGTGGTATTCAAAACAATGAAGGGATTCCTGGTTAAAAACATATATCAGTATTTAAGAACAGGGCGTGTAAGTGCACTCACATGCTATCCTTTAACCTCAAAAGAGGATTCTTTACAAAGATGAGCAGCTCCCCCGTGCTGGCTGTGTCCATGGGATTCACCCCTCCCCTGTGCAGGCCTCTCTGGAAGTGGCCAGGCCTAAGTTTCCGTGGGGTGGCATCTGGATCGACACCTATTCTACAAACTTGGACTGCAGGGCCACATCCTAAGGGAGAAGCCAATTGCCACCTGAGCTCCATAGAGACCATAATTAACATCAGAGCTGTCTCCAAAGGGAAAGGGCAGAGAAAACTTGACCAGTTCTTTGTTCTTTCATGCTTACAACATTCAAGAAAACCCTACTGTAATGTTTTCAGAGGATTTGACTCCACTAATCAGTTTTCAATTCTCCTTTCAGATTTATTCCTCTGGCTTCTCTTCCTTTCCCTCCCCTCCCTCAATTTATAAGCCTGGCTCTTTTTGTATGTCTCTGTGACCCCTTCAAAGGAAAGGCAGTATGTTAGTGCAACAGAAATAAATATTAATATTCATGGGCATACTTAATACCCAGACCCTTTATGAGTGGGCCATATGGGGAGAAAGCAGTATATTATTTCAGGCTTGCTCTAGGGTCCTATTTAATGAAGTTGAAAGGAGATGATTTCAGATCTTTAAGCCACTAGAAAATGAATGGTCAGGAGTCTGACTCCTGCTACTAACTAACAGTCAGATGGCTCAGCCTATTTCCTCATCTATGCAAAAGAAGAAGTTAGAAAAATAAACTCAAAGCTATTTCATGTCTAAGTGCTTTCAGATAATGATGGTGTAGGACTAGGAGTGTAGCTCAATGATTGAGCGCTTTCCTAGCATGTGTGAGGCCATGGGTCTGATCCCTAGCACCGCAAAAGTAACAGCCAACATTTAGACACTTTGTGCCAGACACATTATACTACCGTGAGTGCTTCATATTCATTAGCCCATAATCCTCTCAACTACCTGTGAGGCGGGTTCTACTATTACCTCACAGGCACAGAAGAGGTGAAAGACTTGAGTTCCCAGCCAGTAAGTGGCACCACCAGGATTTGAACCTACGGAGCCATGCCTCAGAGTCAGTGTGCAAACCAATGTTTGACAAGCCTCCCATGGAACAGGCATTCTGGCTTCCAAAGAGTAAGACAAAGGGAAATCCCCACAGTATGCATTCAAGCAGCTCTAATGGAAGTACCCTCTATCATTGAGTAATCCAGCCACTGAGACTATTCAGACACCACTGATACTCCTTTTCACACATTCTGTCTGAAGGGAAGAATTAAGCCCTCCACTTGGAGGGGTCCAGAAGGGTATTATAAGCAGCCTGTTGTAAAGACAATTTCAGTCTGTCAATCCTAAATACTATAAACGAAGACAGTTTTTAAGAAGGGCCTTTGTCTAACAAGGCACATTTATTTTCTGGTAAATTTTACTTTTGTCAACTGAACTCCCAAAGAATCTGTATCTGCTTTATATCTTAAGAGACAATATATTTCCCCACCACCACAGACTTAATTATTCATTGGATTTTTTTCTAGAAAATCAGTCCCAAATATGTACCAGATGATCTGAGCCACAAGATGGCACTCTACTACAGGAAATGAATTAGTGAGATTAGCTGAACATCAGGGGTTTAAAAGCAGTAAAATCCCCCTCTATAGCACCCTCAGCTTTCACAGTGCCCTGTTGTCACATTTCAGGTCTGGCCACAGAATTTCTGTTCACTCACTTTCTGAGGAAATCTTCCAAGCCCTGACGACGCTGATCAACATGCTGGCGATTGTTCATGTTGAAAAACAGGTTTTTAGATGGAAGTTCTGGCAGTTGCCTTGTGAAAAAGAAAAAACAAATTTTTTAAATTACCAAATCAATAGGTAATTAAAGGAAGACCCTACATGATAGATAACTATACTACTAATCTCTGTTAGTTCATCAAAAAGAGCAGTCTGTGCTTTCATTGTTCAACTGTTTGACCATTTTTTTCAGGCCTAGATCTTGTAATCTGAACAACTACTTTGAAGATAATACACTATATATTAACCAGTGTTAATTTCCTATTATTTGTTTTGAAATTTTGTATCATCATTTTTATTCTTTTCTTTTTAAAATAAAAAAATCAAAAGTCCCTAAGTGTAGGCAATTTATTTATAATAATTACTACACAGTTATTATATAATTATTACATAAGTCTCAAACAAAAACCCATGTTCAAATTTCTAGGGTGTTTATAGGTCAATATCCCTAAAAGTTGGTGAAATTCAATTGATATATTTTAAAGTCAGATGCAGGAGCCAAAAAACTAACTGAAGCAATACCTTGCAATCAAGAAGACAGCCTATAAAACCCCTCATATTGTATCTATTTTTAATGCATATCAATTTTTAACTTGATGGTTGTAATAGTTTCCTCAGTACACTCTGAGGAGTGCAACTTACACCAGCAGCGCGTTACTCTGGAGTCTCTGTCTCAGCCACACAAATTCTCTGTATCTTCTTCGTACACAGGACGTTTTCATTGTGAAACACATGCTATTCGTCTGTACAAAACAAGAAAAAATGAGCCTCATCTGAGGGAAAAGGCTTTCCTTCCATCTAAAACACATACTATGATCCCATATTGATGGAAGAGTCTTTGGGACCAGAGACAGTTTTCTATGGCTCTTCACTACATCTTAGAAGTCTTCCCCTCCACATGATTGCCTCTACAGATCATGAGGGTCACAAGGAGCCCTGAAATCACTGCTCAGCTGAAGAGCAGCACTTCCCTCCTCTCCCCGATGAGATAGGAAGATAAAACTGGGGTGAACTTGTAGGTATGTATGTCAGAAGGTTGCAAGATCAGTGGAAAGCACTTGGTAAATTTTATTTATTAATATTATTATTTATTTATGTTGGATTCCCTGCAGCTACTCTGTGCAAGATTTGAAAAAAGGCACTTCTAAGGTAAATCATAGTGCTTTTCCTTTGGTCAAACAGAAGATGGGTAAATATTCTTTGAATAAAATCAGAAACTAGCAAATATTTATGTCTTCTGGTTTCAAAAAATAAAGACAATCTTCGTTTTTTATGAAATTCTACTGCATAATCTTTACATTGCCAAATGAAAAACAAAATGCTTGCTGCTAAGATTTGCATTATTTAAAAAATTATTCTCCCAGTTAGTAAGCTCAGTCTTTGTTTTTGTTGGGAAATCCAGTAATTATGTGCATTAGTTCTTAAACTGTTCCCATGAAATCTACGACAAAGTTCCTCCTATTTCTAAAATTCAGAAAACCTCAGGATGCAGACAGGTTAAGAACTCACTTCCAAAGCAGCCAGTGGTCTTAATCCACTGTTGATGATATGGTAACAAAACATGCTGCTAGGAGTCTATGGCACAGTAACATTCTATGGGTTTTAGGCTCCTTCTAATGCGCTCCATGGGGACAATGCAGCAGTCTGAGTCACACCACCATTAGTGCCCTAACAAGGCCTGGGCAGGTGTCCTCTTAGTATTCTCCCCCCAGAGAGCACCAGGCCACTGTGGGGACTCCTGACACCTTCCAAATAGGCTCAATCAATTTAAACTCCCTTGATTTCTCTGCTTGCTCACAATCATTGTCAGAGCCTGCAGAGAAAGATCCACTTGACTTCACCAAGATAAGGTCCAGATTTGAGTTCTTCCTTCACCAGACAGGCTCAAGACAATATAGATGATGATCTACACAGCTCTATCCTCTACTAGTTTAAAATTCCAAGTAAATATCACAATCTCTGAGTTGGGTGCTATTATTTCCCTTGAGGTTAATTTAAATGAGTTAATCACCAGCTTCTCTGCCTGCAAACCTGCCCAGGCACAGCTTCTAACAGAGGCCATCTAGAACTCCAGCCCCACCACGAACTTCTAATTTTACAACAGGTGGATGCTGAGACACTGATGAAGTTTGTTTCCGATACTCAAGCCAAGATTTATTCGTTGTCAACTTATCGGCATTGCAGAGAAATGCCAGAACACCACTAAATAATATTTATGCAGCTCTACTGTCTCAAGCTCCAGATAGATTTCTGAATTCATGCTGTGTTATTAGCAAAGAAGAATCTATACTCTCATTATTTCTTAAGAATAATTACATTTCAAGCCTCCCATATAGCAGATGATACAGGTTCATAATTTTTTAAGACTAGTTAAAAGGCAATTATAAAGTTTCATTTTATTTTCCGTTTATTCTTATGTGCTCATAATATTGTATGCAGAACATAGCCCTGATGTAAGCTTCTGAGTAAAACCAAAACAAAATAAACATACACAGCATATCCTGGCAATGGCCGGGGGAACCCCAGTAAAAGGGTGCCAGAGGCAGGCAGCCACTCCTAGCAATGGACTATAACACAATCATCATCAAAAAATAAAATATAACAAAATTCTGAATTTTTAATTGGTTTATTTTCTAAGCTGAGGACACTTAAAAGAAAGATTTTATGACTGGGTTTGGTTGACCCATATGCCAATATCAGAATTTACAGTTGGAGACTGAAAATGGTTACATTTTACTTCAGATATGCTATGTAGTTTCAGATAAATTCTAAGCCAGTTTTGATGCGCCCAAGAAAAGTTTAGATTAAATAAGATGGGAAAAGTGACTACCTTTAAGATCAAGAACCAATATACTATAGCTCATGGGCAAACAGTTTTATGGGGCCTGATTCTGCTTATTCTTTCATGTATTGTCTATGGCTGCTCTTGGCTTACAACAGAACTGAGCGCTACAACAGAGATGTGTGGGCCCCAAAGCTAAAGGTATTTATTGCCTCAATCTATACAGGAAAAGTTTGCTGACCCTCGTTTAAGATGATCACAGAAGGCCACACACCACAAAAAATTATTCATGAGACTGTGACAGTATTTTCAGAATAAGGGGTATCATTCCCAACTGCTTACTCTTCATATCGTTACTCAAAATCTAAAGCAAATTAATTGCACATATTAATTTCCTATTTTCTGATTCTATGTATAAACATTTTATATATCCTTTTCCTGAGAATTCTATATTCTCTCAAACTTTAGATTTATCAGGTACTATATAATCCAGCAATGTTATAACAGATTATAAAGAAATACCATTAGTGAGTTATAAATACTCTTTAAGCATGAATTTTAGATGTAGTCACATCTTCACAGGTGAAGACAATAAATATTAAAATATTAATATTTAAAAAGTACAGGAGTTTCAAATAAGTAGTTTTTCAACTCTAGGAACCATCTTACTACTTCATTTAAGATATAAGCATTAGTACAGAAATCATTTAAATTAAATTCTTTGACTCAGGAAAATGTTTAAGTATACCATAGCATCCAATAAAACATCTATTACTAAAAGGTCCTATAATTTCCACTGACTACCAACTGATTACCGACTGCATACTTACATGAATACATATCTCATAGTCGATATAAGAATGCCAAAAGTCTTCCTTCTGAATCCTAGGATCTCGGACCCAAACACTTACAAATTCCTGTAAGGACATCGTAAAGAAAGAAAATTGTTTCAGAATTGCAAGTAAGGCTGCAAGAGCAGAGGGAAATGACTTGTTCTAGAAGAAAACTGAAATGCGCTTTAGCTAGTGTGCTTGCAATCCTTTAAAAACAAGAAGTTAATGAATCAGGCACCACGAGCAAGTCCAGAAAACACTTTGGCCACAAATGGAATTTTAAAATAATGCAAAACTGAGCTGGACATGCTTATGGGTAATGTGCTCTATAATTGATGTCTAATTTTGAATTATGAAAAATAAATTCACATTTTTCTCAAATTTTAAATGTAGTCATTTCTCACTTCTATCATCTCTAAAATAAAACTACCGGCCCTGACTGGCAAATTTCTTTCTAGAAGACAGAGAAGGGAGACAAAAGCCATGTGAAAAGCCACGAGGGGCAACACTGCCTGTGTGACACAGCCCAGCCTCGTGAGTATATGTGGTAGGAACTTCTCAACAGAAAGATGGACACCTTCCTTCATACCATACTTTTCTATTTAAAAAAAATTCTCATTATTATATCATTTCATCTTCATATCTCTGTGTTTCAGGTAAAGATTAGAAATGGTTAAAAAAAATACACAGTGGATACTTTTTGTTCCTTTAAAATATGAGGTAATAGAAAATTAGAAATATGAGGTAACACAGAAAATACTTTTCAAAAAGTACTCTTTACTGAACAAGCTCAGTTTAAAAATATGGAAGCACATTACAGCGAAAAGTATGATATGGAACGATAAATGATAAATTTTAACACATAACTTGTTCACTCAGAAATCAAACTCTACTAACTGAATTAGTTTTAAATATTTTAGCTTTTTGTTAAGACTGGGGCATCAGGCTAAAATGCAGCCATCTTTTATCACTTTGTTTTAGCATATCTGAGAGGCAGGCTGAGTTCAAACCCAGGCAGCTGCCCTGAGCTTGTGCTTTCCACCTCAATCTGCTATAATTGTATCTTAAGTTCATTTTGTTATAGTACCTTTCACTCCAAAATAGAACAGCAAGAAACACCATAGAGATCTTCCAAATGAGGACTTCCACTTTGTTATGCAGATAATAAAATGAAAATTTTTAGTAGAAAAGATTTTTTTTTTAAAGCAAAAAAGTAGTCTTCATTCCTTGCAAGTAACTGCCAACTTTCACATCTAAGGCAACTTTGTTCTTGCCTTTGGGACTTTGGTCCCATTGCTTGCCCTAGGTACATAAGGATTATGAGTTAATGTCCCCAAAAGGCTAACTTATTTTTAAATCTTTTCATTGTGTATTTATAACATGATTTCTCAAGGCTGAGGGTTCAGCTCAGTGCTAGAACACTTGCCTTGCACACACAAGGCCCTGGGTTCCACCCCAGCACTGCAAATTAATAAAATGATTTCTCAGACAGAAAGAAAGAGAATAAAAATAAGCTCTAAACATTTTGACATGCTTGCTGAAACATAATTCTAAATTATAAGAGCGACTATAAAAACAATTTTTAACTCAAGATACCCATAATATTCCCCAGTGAAAATTAGTGTGGTTAGGTAGGGGACAAAGTAGATCCCACCTAGGGAAATAAACAGAAGCAGAACTCACATACTCTGCTCTTAGTTAATGCTTTTTACCTGTCTCCTTGTGTGTGTGTATGTAACTCATTTTCCTGTAAGACTTTTCACATAACACAGTTCTTAAAAGGAATTAATTATCAATAAATCAATGAACAGAAAGCTAAAGATAGGTTCAGAAGAGAACAAATCTGTAATAAACCACATGTCCACTCCCCTCTCCCCCCAACCCTACACACAATCTGTTCTTCATGGGCCTTACCTATTTTTGCCTTCATTGGGTCCTTTCCCCACAAAAAATAATAAAATTATACTTTATAACTAATGGTATAAAGGCAAATAGGACACATTAAAGCTATTCTTTGAAATAAAAATTAATTCTTCTAATTTTAAAAGGAATTAAACCATTTTCACGGGGCCCTAAACAGTGTGAGTGCTGGGCACTGTTCCTAATTGAGGATAGGGGCACAGCGCCGTCACCAGCTCACACGGAAGCCGCACTCACTCAAGAGGGCATTGGCAGGACCACCTTTCCACTGAAGAGACAGAAGAACTTGGATAGATACCAGAGAGGGAGATTAACTATTTCCAGCAGCTCAGAGTCTTAAAAGCAACAGCAGAAAGAAGATAAGCACTTATTACTGAAACAGTGGCCTTCATACAGATGAAACAAAAATGAAGACAGTGAAACATATTTGTCATTTGGCTACAGATTTATGATTTTAAAAGGGGGGAGGTTCTGAACAAAACCTGTAAAATCTAGTTATTACAATGCTACATACCCTGACTACACAACACACATTAGCATTGTTAATCCATGATGGCAGTAATGGCAAACGGTTCTACCGGGAGGGCTTTTTCCCCTATTTACCCACTATTGTTCCTTTCTTTTTTTTTTTTTCTTGAGACAGGATCCCACTATGTAGTTCAGGCTGGCCTTATACTCACTCTGTAGCTGAGGCTGGCCTGAAACTCTCAGTGATCATCCCCAGTGCGGGGATTTACAGGCATGTACCACCATGCCTGGCTTACTGTCCCATGCTTAGCATATGAACTGAAGAGTACGCCCTTTTTCATGGAAAAATTACTGAATTAAGGTCACCCCAGACTAGATATAACTTCTGTCGCATCCTCCTCCTAAATTATGAACTTCAATTTCTGTATCTGACCAAGCTCTTCAGATTTATCTTCTTGGGAATCACCTACAAATTCCCTCTGCTACTGCCCTCATTTAAGCACCTGCCTGCCCCACAATGATTTAAAAGCTAACAGATCTCTGGGCTCATGTCCAGTGAATCCCCCACACTGAGACAAGAATGACTTCAAAACACATTGAATGTCACATCCCTGTGTAAAACCCACCAAAGGCTGCCCAGTAATCTTTCAGATCAAGTTGGAACTCGTTGGTTAGCACAACACAGCCTTTCGTGACTTTCACTGTATTATCTGTGAAGGGGGGGCTTGCACTCCACGCACAACTTGCAATTTTACACTTCATGCCTTTGAACCCCCTGTCCTGTCTGCCTGCAGTGCTGTCCCCAACCTTACTCCTTTCTTCTTCTCCTCCTCTTCTTTCCTTTCTCTTCTCTTCCTTTCTCTTCCTCTTCTTTTTCTTCTTTTTCCCTCCTCTTTCACTATGTTTTGCAAACTCCAACTGACTGTTAAATGCAACTCAGTTTGTGCTCCTTTGGCAAATCCTCCTCTGGTTCACCTAGTCTGGTTTATTTGCCTCTCCTCTGAGCCCCTGAAGCCCACTGACTGGGCCCAGTCCCTACTCGCCACACTCACTGTCCTGTACTAAGATCACCTATCAGCCTTATCTTCCAGATGCCACACTCCGGTTCCCGTAGGGCAGCACAGGCTGTCCCACGAGACAGCAGTGCCTGATGCCTCCAACACACTCCATTAATATAAGCTAATGAACAAAGAATCCCTGTGGAATAAACAAACTGCCTTCAGGGAAGAAAAAAAATTAAACTTCAGCTGAAATAAAAACCACATCCATGTGGATTGTTGGACTCCATGTATTAATGATAAGTTATTTCACAACTGGTCTAATGTTTATCTTAATTTAACCAATCCCTTCCACTAAAGGTGTGCCAATTAACGCAGAAGGCTACCAGAGCAGTGATTAAGATCTGTGAGAGCAAACTGTTTCTGAGCACCCTAAAGAACTCCAGAAGTGCCTATTTACATAGAAATAATTGAAAACCATTCTGATAGCTTCAGTAACTTAGTCCCCAAAGTCCTGGATCAGGCAACGATTTGTTAGCCTAGTTGGAGCTAAAATATGTACTTCATGCAATAAAAGTACATTTATTTTAAAATATTCTATAATTCAGATGGGCCTCCCCTTCCCTCCCCTGCAATTAGCAGGAATTAGTGAAGTTTCACCATACTTCCAGCTATGGACAGCTTATCCAGGCAGCCGGGGTTCACCTATAATCTCTTAATTAGATGCATCCCTCACGACCTACCCACCATCCTTCAAGGCAGTGTTGACAGCCTGTCAGCCACAAAGGGACAGCCCCAGAGTTCCACACCTAGAATCCTATGGATTTCCTATGGAAATGGCTTCTGCAGTCGCAGTTAGTCAATTTAATAACCTTATTAAACACTTTAATGACTTCTCAGGCCTAATGACTATATCTAGCATGAGAGAAAACACCAGGCAGAGTGGAATTAAAAATTTAAACTAGCTGATCTTTCCAGTTCTCCCTGTGAAAGCAGGTTTTGTAAGGAAAGGAGAGTTCTTGCCTCTGGGAAAATCTCATTTTTGGGTTTTCTGTAGCTACCCACTCTCTGGTTTCAGTGGACCCTATTTCTCCATGAGCCCCAGGCCCACCTTTTAGCTATTTCTAGCTTTTCTTCCCTTTTGTCTCTGATATGAGGTGAAATCAATTTACATAGTGCCAGGCAATGCACTGTTTCACATATTTCCCTTCGCTCTTTACAACAATCCTAAAAACAAGGTAACCTTTTCATCTAAATTTTACAGATAAGAAAAAAGGAGGCTTCTAAAGCTTCAGCAATTGGCCCACTGTCAACTGACCAGTAAAACGGAGCTAGTTTTCAGACTCTGGTTTGTGTTGTTCAAAGCCTGTACTTGGAAATGTGTGCTCTCCAGGGGATCTGTTAGCAACAGTAACTTCCACACCATGTTCAGTTTTACTATAGTTGCATTATTTTGGAGGGAAGAAATTACCTACCTGGCCATGACGTAAAATACCAGTATAAGCAACATACGATTCTGAAACTGTGTTCCTCCCATTCATCACCACATTACAGTCGTGATGTCTCCTTGGGTTCCTCTTGGCAGGATGCTTCCTCAGACTTTGCTTGTTTTTGATGACCTGGACAATCCTGAAGTCAGGTGTTTAGTGTAATGCCCCGTGAGTATGTGCCTGGTGTTGTCTCTGGATTAGACTGTGGTTCTACATGTTTGGAAGGACGACCAGAGGTGCTATTTTATCACATCCCATCGAGGGGCCTTGCTTTCCCCGACTTTCTACTGTTGATGTTAAGTCTGATCACTGTACTGGCATAGTATTTGTAACATTTCTCCATAATAAAGTTACTCTTTTTTCATTTCTTAACAAATAGGGAGATACATTTATGTTCACTAATTTTTCTTTTCTTAAGCTACTTCTAACTTAATCAGAGTTTGCAAATGTATCTTGAAATGTATCAGAACACTAAGCTGGAAGAGTCAGATATTAAACTATAAATTTTCTAAAAATGACATACATAAACTTATAGAAAAAGACTAGAGGGAAAAGTCTACATTTTATTCTCTTGTTAATACTGCTCCAAAAATGTTTTGCAGTGAACAAATCTTTGAAAATCTAGAGGAAGGAAAAAGAGTGGGGTGGGGACGTGGGACTGAGGGGGTGGACTTTTTCTTTGAGGCTGGCTTAGAAAAAAAAAAGCCCATGGGTAACTATAACAAAAATGCTGCAATCAGAATGACAGCAGCATTCCCTGAACCTGCTATATGCTCTGGGGTATTCCCAGCTGCTTTTCTTTTCTTTTCTTACAGAAGAATGTAAATTCCCTACTGTGGAAATCATGGGGGTTTTTTTGGTTGTCTTTTTTTAATGGAAAAATTTAGTAACAGTGTAACATCAGAAGCTGAGAACCAGAAAAGGAAGGAAGGGGCAAAAAAAAAAAAAAAAAAAAAAACGAATGTAGAGAAATAACAAAGGTAGGTTTTAAGAAGTGAGAGAGTGGGATTCTTGTTTTTAGTCTCTTTTGGCTTTGTGTGTGTGTGTGTGTGCGTGTGTGTGTGTACATGTACAAGTGCCCGCTGAGGACCAAAGGGCATCACCCATGCTTAGCAAATGCTCTGCCACTGAACTATGGCCCCAGCCCCCTGAAAGAGTGTTCTGCCTTGTTTTGTTGTTTCCCTTCACAGTTCCCAGTGTCACAAAGCACTAGGCAATCCTCTTTTATTTATTTTTCAGAGATGTTCACTGCTTTCAGCCCAGTCGGTTTCAATCAGTATTCCAATGTGGCTCAGTGTGCAGCTCAGTGGTAGAGCATTTGCATAACACCTGGATTTGATCCCTGACATGGCAAAAACAAAAAACCCCATGCTCTCCTAAAACAAGTCGGAAATGTGGCCATCAGTCAGCATAAGTGTATCTTGAACATGTTACTATTATTACCCCTGGAGTCTACTGGTCTAGAATGGCAACACGCCCCTCCTGTCTCCCTGCAGTGCCGTTTTCTCCCTCAGTGGCAGGGTCAGTCCTGGCAGTGCAGGCAACAGTCCTGGGCCCACGTGGGCCTGCTCTATGGGAATTCTCTGCTGAGAGACTGGTGGTTTAACTGTCAGTCGGGTACCAATAACCAGTAGTTGGTAACTGGGAGTTGCTGTTATCTCTAGTAGAATGTGCACATTTAGAAGGGGGAAAAGGATACTTATTCCCAGAAGTGTAAGTCTCTAAAGGAAGAATGTGGCCACCATGGTCCAAAAGAGCAGGAGAGGCTCACCTCCCATAAATACAGACACAAACAAAAGGGATTTGCCCATACTTCAGTTCACCCACGGCAGGAGGCTCCAGTTATGCCAAGAGCCAGAAAACAAGCCTGGGCCATTCCAGAGGGAGCAGTGCCTTTGAGGTCAATGCCTGGATGTCAGTCTCCAAGAACAGCCCGTGTCCTGCAGGTGCAAGCTGCTTATTCACCACAGAAGACAAGTTTCAGTGAGGCAGGGAACAAGGGTCCTCAGTGATGCAGACAAATAAAACTGCTCATTCTGAACATTAAAATATAAAAAGAGTAAAAATGCCTGACTCCACAAAAGACAACGTCTGAATTGTGTTTCCTGTCACAGCCACCTGCCTTTCCATTTGGATTTGGGGTTCTGTCTCATTAAACACAAAAGTTGATTCAGTTGGGTCCATCTAATTATTCTTATTAAATATGTAACCATAATATTTTAATTGTAAATTAAAGTTGCATGCATGAATGAATCTGAATTCATTTTAATTTTACAATGGCACAATGCCAAGGGCTTTTTATGGAGAAGATCCATCAGCCTGGATACTGCTCTCCTGGGAATTCAAACCAATGTGCAAATGGAACATGTTTAACTAACAAGGGAGACTCTCATTCCCTTTTCTCCTTGTGCTAGATTTATTATAGTAATAAAGCTGTTTTAACAAGAAACACTACATTTCCCAAATCTTAAAAAAAAAAAATTGCCAAACTCTAGACTGGCACTACCTGTCCTATACAACCAACATGTCATTCTAGGCCATTTGAATCTTGCACAAAGATGGCAACTAGGTTTTAATTCACATGCCAACCTCATGATTAATTAATAATGTCTGCTACATCCATGGGGAAAGTGCTTACACCAACGCTGCACCTTGGTCTATATTCTAAAACAATCAGCAATGTTGCATTTGACCCTTACTTACATGGTTAGGTGAAATCAGACTTATTTTCCACTAGCCAACAACCAGCCACTAGGCCACTGAAAGGCTTAAATAAGACTTCCCCTACCCTAACTAGCATTAACTACAGAGTATTTTGGGGAGAAGCAAGAACATAAAAGTATCTTTAATGAGTGAGGCTGTAGAAAGCCTCTTTCTGATTCTACTCTGAGGCCTGCAGGAGAAGGAGACACAATGTGAGACGGCTGGGGAAAGACGTGATTGCAGTGGGAAAAGTCACAGGCCACAAGAGTGCATAGAGCATTCAAAGGTTCCACAGAATGGAGCTCGGACAGGAGTAAGAAGCACCCTGGTGTAGTGTCAGGGAGCGAGAGGCAAGTCTGGAGAAAGAAGCAGGTTTGAGCCCTGCAGGGCCCCAGAAGCCAAATGAAGCAGTTGTGACTCAGTTCTGAGAGCAGCATATTAGAAGATAATTCTGGATGTAGAGAATGAACAGAGAGGGAATAAACAGTCATGCATTACAGTACATCCAGGATGAACTGTTTATGTTACATGTATTTCTTGCTGACAAAGGCTGACATAAATTTTTCAACATTACACTTGTGTTTGTAGTATTTTTTCCTTTTCCATAAAGAACTTTTAAGCTTAAAATTCTTTAATGCTAAAATATCATTCAATAAATTAGTTATAAAAAAGGACATTTTCAAAATAAATACATGCTTTTTTCATGTAGATGGTTAAAACTAGCATCTAGTTTTGTTTTGTGTGTGTGTGTGTGTGTCATTAAAATGAATTTATAGGCAAAAACCATTAGCATCTCCTGAGATCCATGTCATGTTGGAACTTAGGGTGCTAAGAAACCAAGCAACCAGCTCACCTCTGTGGTAAGCAGCTGTGAGCTTACCAGTGTGCTGGCTGAGATTCAAACATTCATATGCCACCCCCATCCCCATTAGCAAGTGAGAGCCAGAGATCTGAGCACCTCTTGCAATGTAGACTATATGCAATATAGCAAATAAGGGGGATTTCCTTCTACCATCTCTTTGAAGGTAAATATTTTTATCACTGTTTTGCTTTGTTCTGATTAATGGTATTGCTCTATTCAATATTCTGTTTTGGTAAGTTCTATAATGTTCTGTATTTCCTTTGATTCTGATATACCTCCTTGAAAGAACAATTATTGTAAAGAAAACGAGATATACTATAGTACCTATTACTGTTATCCCGGTAACCTGCTGTGAAGTTCTGTACCAGTTTCACTACACTGTCTCAATTGGCTTTGTTCCATCTTGTTCTATGGTATTTTACTACTTTAAAAATTAAAAAAAAGTTAATTAATTTTTTAAAAATGAATTTATAATAAATCAAGTGATTAAACCAACTAACTGAAAAAAAAAAAAAAAGAGAGCTGCTTTTTTTGTTTCTCATTACTAGGTTCTGGGGATTAAACCCAGGGCTTTCACACTAAGCCACATCCTCAACCTTTTTTATTTTTTATTTTAAGGCAGGATCTCACTAGGTTGCTGAGTTGCACCAGCTGGGCTTAAACTTGTGATCCTCCTGCCTCAGCTTCCCAGTGCTGGGCTTGCAGATATAGCTAAAAGCTTCTTATAATTTGAGAAAAAGCCTTTGCCACTTTCAGGAAAAGTCATCCTATCTCTACTTCCCAGGAGAAAAACTAATACATGTGACTTTGGAATAGTGCAGTGGTGGGAAGGGAGATAGGACCCCACCCTGGAGTGTCAGGCCATTCAGCTGTGTATGAAGAATTCACCCTCCTCAAAGGGAGGTCCGGACTTTGCCCTTGGCGACTAGGGCTGCTGGGTCTGTAGACCTGCAACATCCTACCTGAGTAGCCTCATTTTCCTGAGCCTTTGGGTGCTGGACAATTTAACAAGACTATCATGGGTTACTCTGGACCATACTGTGCCTATTCTGGCCTCCAGAGGAAATGGAGACTGAAGGTACAATCAGTCTCCACAGCTGTACATGCCACATCCACAGGTGCAACCAAGCACACACTGAAAATACTAGAGCAAGAACGCCTTGACTCTGTATCAAACATGAACAGATTCATCTTTCTGCTCCTTCCTCCCTAGACAACACAACAAAACAACTACCTACAAGCCATTTACATTGCATCTGGGCATCACATTGCAGGGTTTATGGAACTACTATACCTTTTTACATAAAGGACTTCAGCATCTGCAGATCTGGGTATCCATGGGTGATTCCCGTAATCCATCCCTCCTGGACACCAACAAATAACTGTACTAGATCAGCCCCCAAAAGGAAGCCCAGGAAGCTAGGCTTGGAGGCTAGGGGAGGCAGGCTATAGTCAGAAAAACACAGCTTTTCCAAGATTGTATCGAAAAAAAAATCCCAGAGATCCAAAAGTCAGCAAGCAGGGCAAATGTGATGCTCATGGCAGTTTCCCCCAGTTGTCACTCAAGACTGGGAAAACTTGAGGAATCACTGGAAGAGAAAGCAGACCAGAGAGAGAAGATTCAAGGCAAAGGGTGGGAAGCACAGCCTAGGGAAATATGAATCACAGGAAAAGATGCTCCTGACAAGGAGTGGGTGGCACAGTGCCCTCCAGCTTAGTTGCCAGAACCACAAAGTAAAGGCCACAGATGCACCTATGAAAGGGGGAGCATGCCTAAAGGAAGGTATTTTGCTCTTCCTTTAGCTCTCTCCTATAATACCATGAGTTTATGGTTAGTGAATGAATTAGTAACCTGTGGTAAATCCAAATGCATGGCTTATTTATATTCAGATACGTGATGACATACCTCTTTCTGTTGTTCTGGAAACATCTTCAGCACAGGATATGATCAATCTGAAACATAAGATGGCAGCACAAGATGACTTGGAACCTCCACACTGGAGTGGATAAACCTCCCATTGCCTCCCACAGTCCCTGGCCCATGGATCTCTGCTTCCTTGCTCTCTTCCACAGCTGAACAGGCCATGATGAGCATCAGTCTACAGTGGGACTGGGAGTGTGGGTCACTGTGCATCTAAGGCAGCTGGATGTTCTCAGGCCTTAAACTGCAGAGCCAGGCAATCAGGCTAGAGCTGGGGGCTTAGGAAATTGGAAGAGACTAGAAATGTAGGGGAGCAAAGGAACTGTAAGAGTCTGCAGCGGTGCTGTTGCCAGCAGGAAGATAGGTGAAAATGGAAATGATACCCAGAGAAACTTCCCACTGGGAAAAGCCCTGATAGGTTTACCAGAAGTTCAAACCTTCATGGACAAGTCAACTTGGGACATTTAAGCTACCCTAGCATCAGACAAGAGGTCATAGGACCTATATAGGGGTAACCAGGAACCATGGCACCTACCTATAATTCTGGTTACCTGGGAGACTGACGCAGGAGGATCAGAAGTTTGCCACTAGTCTGGGAAACTTACCAAGACCATTTGTCAAAAAATAAAGAATAAAAGCCAGGCATGGTGGCACACACCTGTAATCCCAGCATTCAGGAGGCTTAGCCAGGAGAACTTCGGGGAGTTGGAGGCCACCCTGGGCTACAAAGTGAGTTCAACCCCAGCCTGAACTATATATTGAAATCCTGAGTGAGTGAGTGAGAGAGAGAGAGAGAGAGAGAGAGAGAGTAAAAAGAGGTGAGGACTTGGCTCAGTGACTGAGCATTTGCCTTGCACGCATGGAACTGGTTCAATCCTTACTACCACTACCAAAAAAAAAAAAATCTAAGAAAATGGAAATCTAAGTGCCCATAATTAGAAAAATGAATTGTGGTGTACTTGATACTTATATATTATATACAAATATAATATATCAATAGTTTATAGAAGAATATTAAAGGGCTGAGGCTGTTTGAGAAGTGATTTCTTTTGGAACAGGGGTTGAACCCAAGGCCTTTGCACTGAACTACATTCCCAGTCCTTTTGTACTTTTTATTTATTTTGCTACAGGGTCTCACTAATCACCAAGTTGCCCAGGCTAGGCTCAGACTTAGAATTCTCCAGCCTCAGCCTCCCACAGTGCTAGGACCACAGGAATGTGCCATCACTCTTGACTGTTTAATGATGTTTGAAAAGTACCTTTTTATTTCTTTGCTTACTTAAGAACTACAGCCTGTATAAGATGAAGTTAATGGTAGTTATGTGAAGAGCAGAATTACGACTGTTTATTTACTTTCTTCTTTTCTATACTTTTCCAAAATTACAATGCATTTGTTACTTCTAAACTCAGAAATATGTACATTTTTCAAAGAAAGTAAAACTTAATGTACTCAATTTTATTGAAAACCCCAAAATAAGCCAATTTTATTCTTGCTGTACTCATTTCCTCCTACTTTAAAATCAGTGACTTCTTACATTCATGTCTTAAAAATAGTTTGTTTGTGAGATTCATTTTAAATTTAAAGCTTGGTTAGGGCTAGTTTTGTTTTTTGGGTTTGAATGTTTGTTTGCTGCACTAAGGATTGAACCCAGGGGTACTACATCCCCAACCTTTTCTATTATTTATTCTGAGCTAAGTCCCACCAATTTGCCCAGGCTAGCCACAAACTTGTCATCCTCCTGCCTCAGTTTCCCATGTATTTGGATTACATATATGCATCACCACGCTTAGTTGGACAAATCATTGTTGATGGATGGGGGGCGTGGACTGAAAACAATAAAAGCACAACCTTTTCAACAAATGGCACCTAGCCACATGGAGAGCCTTATGGACAAGATTTTAAGTGGACAGCCACATAGAAAAGAATGAAGTTAGAGTTCTATCTTCTACTAAATATAAAATTTAGCTTAAAATAGATCAAAGACTTAGGTATCAGAGCAAAAACTTTAAAAGTCATAGCGAAAAACAGTGCTAAAACTTCATGGCCTTGAATTAATACAAGGATTTTTGGACATGACACCAAAAGCCTAAGTAACAAAAATAATGAACTCCAAGAAAATTTAAAAATTTTGTGTTTCAAAGGACACCATCAAACAGTGAAAATACAACCCAGAAAATGAGAAAATATCCTCAAATCATGTATCAGACAATAGGTTTACAACTAGAATATATAAAGAACTCTCACAGGGCTGGGGATTTAGCTCAGAGGCATAAGCACCTGCCTGGCAAGTATGAAGTCATGAGTTTGATCCCCAGTACCCAAAAAAAACACAAACCCTCACAATTCAACAATTCTATTTGAGGTCATGAAAATACTCTAAAACTGACTGTGGCAAGAGTTGCATGAATCAATAAATATACTAAAAACCATGAGTAAATTTTATGGTGTGGATCACATCTCAATAAAACTGTTTTTTAAAAAGTGCTACTTGCAACTCTGAGCCTGACTCCACACATTCACCTGACCCTGGAGACCAGAACACACTCATCCGGGGAGCCACAGGCCTGACCAAGCTGAAGCTTCTCCCGACATCACTTGGGATTTTCTGGGCCCTACCCGGACCTACTACCCTTCTTCCTCTGCCATCTCCTCTTCCAACCCTCCTTCCACTCTATCTTATAAACTCACCTCAGAGCTGCAAGGCTCAAATGGGACTGACTCTCCCAGCCCCTGGCCTGCTTACACAGCAGCACTCACTACTGTCTGCTGGGAGCTCAGCCCTCAGTCAGGAACTCAGCTCAGTACCAACACAGGCATGACGAGCACAGGAAAGTAGGTAAGATAGGACAAGAAATTCTGCAGGTTCTGGGACATCTGGGGACAACTGCGGACACCAGAGAGTTTACACTGGACATTTCAAGACTCTGCCCAGTGAGATGCAACACTGCCAGAGAACTTAAACCACAGGTGTTTACTGAGATCTTCCTAATGATCCCGCCCTCTCTCCATCCCTATAAAAAGGGACACACTTCTTTTTTCACTGCAGACGGTCTTATCCCGCTCCCTGCCTGCACCCAAACACAATAAATTCCATGCCATGTTGCTTTTACACAAGCCTGGTGGTCTCTGCTGGTCTCTTTCCCCTCCACCCTGCGGATGGTACATACATTATAAGAGCCAGCAAATGCCACCCAGCCACTCTCGGCAGCTGTCTTAGCTAAGTCTGGCCTTGTCCACTTTTCCCTCTGTTTTAACTCTGTCCTGCCAAAACCATACCTGAAGTTGTCCCAAAAGCAGCTGCAAGGGGGATTCCTCAAGGGATTCTCCCAAACCCTTCCAAGATGGTCGACTCGGACTGCAAAGAAAGCAGTACCAAATGCCAGAGTGAGTGGTGAAAAGCACTGTTTGGGAAACTTTACATGCTGCAGTGCATGGAGAGGTTCCCCCTAGAGGTGTTCAGGCCCACAGTCAGTGAGTAGAGTTTACATGAAAGTGTAAGGAATCTGGCTGGGGGCAGGGACCAGTTTCTCTCAGTGTTTTGGGCTATAAACTAGACACCTTTATCAGTGCCTAGGAATTTTCAAGGCACTAGTTTCAAGCCTCAGATGGCTGGGTTGCCAGCAGTCATGGCACTGTGAATTTCAGAGAGGACATAATGAGAAAGTAGGGTACCTGGAGGGCCTTAAAACTTACCCCTAATGGTTTAGTTTTGATTTGGTTTTTTTGTAAATGGCTCTTACAATCTCCCATGCCCACCTCTTTTGTGATGTTTTCTAGGCCATCAGAAAAGAGTAGGCTCCCCTACAAGGGCCTTCTTCCTAATTTTAGGAAACACTACACACAAATTCTAAATCAAAAGTAAATACAAGTGAACATTCCAAAACTTAATTTTTAAAAAGCTTTCAGTCACTCCCAGAAACTGTTTTTGCTTCCTTCCTTTCTCAGCCTTTCCAAATCCAACCGATCAGGAAGTGTTGAAAATCCTCTCTCCTAATGTTTCCAAAGTCCAATTCCTTCTCTCAGCCTCCAGTGTCACTGGAAGCTTACCACTTGTCTTTTGCACTCTGATTTATTTAATGCCTTTTCATTAACTAAGTGGTACAACCTCTGCCACAGAGAGGTCGTGAGGATAAATATCTGCACCTGATGCCTCAGCATTTACTATAGTTTTAGATTTAACAGTGTTAAGTTTTGGTTTGGTTTTTTGAGACAAGACTTTGCCATGTATCGCAAGCTGACCACAAACTCTCAACAATCCTCCTGCCTCAGCCTCTGGAGTGCTGGGATTACAGGTGTGAGCTACCAGGCTCAGCTCACAGTTTTAGTTTTAAAAGACTACACATATTATTTTTAATCTACTTCTTTCATAATATTTTAAAGGTGAGCCAATAAAACTGCCCTCTCTACGTCTATTACAATGCTGTACATGAGAGGCTAAAATAAAAATTTACAACGAATAAATTTTACTCCTAAAAAATCTTAAAAGGTAGATCCCAAAAACTAGTTCTTAATATTACTTCGGGGCATGGGAAAGAGAACAGGCCTATCAAGCCATCTAAGAAAGCCCTCAGGGCATCTGAACCTACCAGGATTGAAACTTTCAGTCACAGGAAAGGCCTCCTGGGGGTCTGTGAACTTCTATTCTAGTTTCCTGAGGAAAGCCAGGGGTGGAAAAAGCATCCTCCAAGATGCTTTCCTCACTGCTTTGTAGAACTCCCAAAATAAACACTAAGGGTATCCTACAACAAGGGCTCCTAAATGCTCAGTAGGCCCCTGACCAAGTTTCTAAGGGCTCATCTCAAAAGAGGAAAAAGATAAACAATGCATTATGCTCCACTCTAAAGCTAACATCTCAAAGGACTTTCCTTTATTCTGAGGTTATATTTGCCCTACTTGGTGGGGATAGCAAAATATTCTTTTTCTTATAAAAAGACAGAACATATCTGAGGAAGGTAGCTATTTTTGTATCTTTTATATACAATGTAAAAAAATCAGCAATCTCATGCAAGACTCCCAACCTTCTTTTTTAAATTTTAGCAAGACAAAAATTTCACTGTTCTGGGCTGGGGATTTAGCTCAGTGGCTCAAGTGCTTACCTGGTAAGCACAAGGTCGTGAGTTCGATCCCTGGTATCAAAAAAAAAAAAAAGAATTTCACAATTCATAAGCCAGGCATGGCAAAGTACATCTGTAATCTCAGCACTCTGGGAGGATGAGACAGACCTTAGCAACTTAGCAAGTTCCTATCTCAAAATTAGGTTTTTAAGAGGAGAGGAGGATTTTGTACCGTGTAAAAGACCCTGGGTTCAATTCCCAGTCCTGCAGGTTAAAAAAAAAATTCCATAATTTTGAGTTCCACTCATCTCAGCATTCCCAAATCCACTCCCAAGTATGGACCATGACAGGGTTGCTGGGGTTACTCACTGTTCTACCAACTCCAGCCATGCAGTAGTGGCTGCTTGGAGTGTTAAGAAATATCCTGGCCCAATGAGGAAGGGGCATGATCAGTCAATCAGTGATATCTGACATGGAATGGCAGAGGCTGGTAAGGCATTGGGAAATTAGGTGGGAGAGTGACACAGGAATGCATCTGAAGAGCACTAGCCCCTTGACTAAGACTTGCCAGTGCCCATTATTTAACCACTCGGTAAAGTATAAGTGAAAAAATCCAATGGCTTGTGAAGCCTTTTAGTATACTGTGCTGAACACAAAGGAGAGAACAGTGAAGTCATGAGGGTACTTCATGGTCAGCAGGGCTCCTCCACTACCTCCTGGCCTGTGACTCATTCCTGCCTAATCAAAACCTCAGCAAGCTATCAATGCTGAATCTGTTACTTCAAGGGTCTGCAATACACCTGGGAAAGGCATTTGGCCAAAGCAGGGTGGCAAGAAAGGGCAGTGGAAAGGATTCCGAGAACTGACCACTGGGAGTGTTTTTCAAAGAAACCTACCCTTGTGATTACACATCAGCAATTCAAAGTCCAAAGATTCACAAAATATAAAAGGAAAACAAATGTACTCAAGCAGTAGAACAAAAACCCAGACAGGCTTTATTTTAGGAACAGAAATGACAAAGTAGTGTTCTCTGCAAATACATATGGATTGATGCAACACCCAAAGTTAACAAATTGTGCCTTCCCAATTCTGAAAAGGCTCTTGTTTTATGAAGTCCTCATCCCCATTGAATAGCTCTTCCTGGGTACTGGCTCTGACTGCAGACTGCTCTGCCTGCCTGCCTTATGAAAGAGGAAGTGGGCACAGAAGGCAGGGGCCCATCTGAGATAGAACAGTGTTCAAACTTCCACCTTCTCAAGATTTTGAAGTTTGGAGCTCACATATACCCTTACTTCTGGAAAGGACTCCTTCAGAAAGACCTGTTCCAGGGACAAATTCACAGGTCTAAGGCTGTTCACTGTAGTCCTGTTTGTTAAGTGACCAAGATGAGACAACTCACTTGCTCGATATTGAGAAAATGATTAAATAAGGTGAGGCACATTCATGGAAAACATACCTTGTAATGCAAAAGAAAGAAATGAATCTCATGCTGGAGATTT
Organism: Hydrochoerus hydrochaeris; assembly: GCA_004027455.1. Taxonomy (NCBI): domain Eukaryota; kingdom Metazoa; phylum Chordata; class Mammalia; order Rodentia; family Hydrochaeridae; genus Hydrochoerus; species Hydrochoerus hydrochaeris. Next base: position 297,767 of record PVLA01001983.1, read on the forward strand.
AGCTCAGTGGTTTAAACGCCCGCCTGGCAAGCACAGAGTCGGGAGTTCAATCCCCGGTACAAAAAAAAAAAAAATTTAACAAAGAAATGAATCTTGTAAATGCTGAAATGGGAAGGTGTCCATGATACACAAGGCAGAAACAGCAACTTGCTAAACAATGCAGTGTAATTCCACTGTGTGTGTACATAATATGCATGTATACACTCTTATGAGCATATATTTTTGCAAATAAAAAAATTCCAGAAGGATATATGTCAAAGTGAACAGAACTGGGGAGAAAAGAACTTGCTTTTTTTTTTTTTCTTTCACTTTGTATATTCTTGGTCTGTTAACCTTTTAAAATACATTACTTCAAATAAGAAATACATATAAATATAAAAGTAAGAGCCATCATTATTCCTCTTTTGCTGAATCAGGGGAAAAAACCCCAATTACTAGGAAAGAAACTGCCTAGAGAGGTGAAGGCTTGACTCCCTCTCTCTCTAGCTGCTTTCAACATTTCTCCCAGCCTTCAGGCACATCAGGTTGTATTTTTACTCAGTTTTGATCAGTAAAAAACAACATTTAATTTTTGAAGCAGGATTTGCACTCTTGGAAAAATAAAATAAGAACTACGAACCAAATCCAGACAGTTTGAAATGAGCAAAGCTCAGTTTCACATTCGTCAAAGATGGGATCTTTGGCCTTAGGTCTCACTGATTCATCTTTTCAGACCCGACCACCCCACCTTCATCCTCTCTGAATACATTGTTTGTTTATCATTTATCCTACTCTTGCCTCTAAATGATTTGAAGCAGTTCCTAAATGAATTTAAGGCAAGGAAAAATAATTGATCTGAAAATGGTAAATTTGTTAACAGGAACTAAGGTACAATGGTTAAGAAGGAGGGCTAAGCAAAAAATGTTACTTTAAATAGAAAATCCTTGTTATGGCTTGTATCTAGATGTCCCCCAAATGCCTCATGTAGTCAAGCTGGGGCTTTTCAAAGGTGGCAGGATCTAGGATGTGTGAGGATAGGATTAAGGGTGTGTTACTCATTTGGCATAATTCTACTTACAGTGCATAAATTAATTAAACTTCCTCATGTTCTCCAGAGGTCCCTAATATTTTTCATAAGAAAGTCTGGTGACCAAGTGTAATAAATCTCTTGACACATGCCTACCTACCTCTACTGACACAGAGGTTTGATCATCTTCAAAAACTAGCTTAAAAGACAGTTCAAGTTTAGTCATTTACATGTGAGTTCAAATCCCAAAGATGTTATCATGACTGTGTGAGCCTTAACAAAACCTCTTTGAACTTCTGTTTTCACATAGGGAGAAAAGAGGATCTTGACAGTACCCATTTCATAGGGTTGTTATAAGGATTAAATCTGATAATGTAAAGAACTTAAGCAAATGTGCAATTAACAGTAAAGTATTACCACTGACTAAATTTTTGGTATGTTTTTCTTCAAAATGTAAGAACAATGGGAAAGTGTAAAAGTTCTTTTATTCCTGGTCTAGGGCTATAACTCAGTGGGAGATCATTTGCTTAGCATGCATAAGACCCTGGATTCAATCCCTAGCACCACAAAAAAATTGTATCATCCCAATGAAAAGATGGAATAATCCTTACATATACATCTCCACAGATCAGAAAGAAAAAAGTAAGTTGTTTCTCAAAGTATGCACCAAGATCTCTGCTCATTTAGCTATAAGAAAGAACCATATGGGGGCCAGGGATTTAGCTCAGCAGTATAAGTGCCTGCCTGGCAAGCTCAAGGTCATGAGTTTGATTCCTGGCACCATTAAAAAAAAAAAGAAAGAAAAACCATATGTAACCACAAACACTGTGGGAGAAAAAAAATCAGTTGGCAAAAAGAGAATGATACTGATAAAGAAGGCATGTATTAGCTTACTATTCAGGATAAACTATATCAGAGATGTAGATGTGCTCTAATATAGTTTCCTCAGTTTACAGACTTAATTCATTCCACAATTCTGGTTGAAGGAATTAAGCTCATGAACTGAGGTACTACTATATTGCTATGTCTTAAAAATCTACCCCAGATGTATTACAACTCGTTCCAAAAAAGCCCCACTCTGAATATGATTTCGTACCAATAACAAACTAAGGATTTCTCCCACAGCTTAGACAATAAGGACATGTATCTTAGATATTTAGTAGTTTTTCCTACAGAATAAGAAAAGATTTAAGTAAGAATCTTTTTTGAAGTTTCTAGTATAGAAAATACAGACCATAATAAAAACACACCATTTACACACTAGTGTGCCAGCCCTGTGCTGAACGTTATGTACACTGCTTTTTTTAATTCTCACAACCCCTCACTTTACAGATGACACAAAGGCTCAGAGAGGCAAAATAAACTTTTCAAAGTCACTACCACAAGGTCACCATATTTGCTGCAGGGCAACAATGGGGAATTCAAAATTATCTGTCAGAAAAGTGACCCATCTGTCACTTTTCAGATCTCAGTTATAAGAGTCAACACCGGGAAGCTTAATCTAGCTCTCTCCACAACATCAAATCCTTAGTACTCTTCCCTTGTACTATCTCCCTCTGCAGCTCTAATCACAATACTTTTACCCTTATTGAATACTGGGGCTTCTCCTACCAAACCATAGCTCCTCAATGTTCTCATTTATTTAGGAACTTTGGTCTCTATCATCCTATCACACACTAGTCTCCGTTCACATTTATACTGATTAAATGAATGGAGAAGTGCAATGCCCAGAAATAACCCAGCAGCCAGGGTACCAGGCTAGCACCAGTCCTTGTGTGTGAGAACGACAATGCTAGCCAATCAGAGGGGCAAGAGAATACTGAGCAAAGCTTAGGATGAGAAGAGTCTCTCAAAGCACAAATCTCGCAGTGGTAAGATGGTGTGGCATCTTTGCACTTGAGGCAGGAGTAGGAATGGACCCAGTGACCACCTCTACAGTCATGCCACATGGGCTCAAGCGCTACAAATGACCCTGGGCTACCTGCTTAACCTCTGTGTGCCTACAGTCCTCATCTATAAAACAGTAACTGACGAACCTACATCTATATAGCTACTAGAACAACCACGTTATTGCATGAAAAATACCTCAAAGCCTGGCTCTCAATAAGCACACAATAATGCCTGATAATGGCTGTCAGATATTAAAACAAAAAAAAAAACAGTTTGTCATTGTTTTCTCTCCTGGAGTAATCCAAGTGAACATGGGTTCCAAAGGCTGTAAGAGTTAAGAGGTAAGGACTCCTTCCCTCTGATAACTTAATTCAAGACAAATCATTACAGTTAAAGGACAATAGAATTATACCAATGAGTCACTGTTCCCAGCAATAACCCTAGATTCTTGACAAACTTAGGTTTTACTTTCAGGTCTAAAATTATATGATTCCATGCCAACGTACATCTTTCTTTCTTGGTGTTTTTTTTTTTTTTTTTTTTTTGCTTTTTGAGACATAGTTTCACTATGTAGTTCAAACTGACCCTGAAATAACTTTACAGCCCAGGCTGGCCTCCAACTCGCAGCAATTCTCCTGCCTCAGCCTCCCAAGTACTGGAATTATATGCATGTGCCACTATGCCCATCCTGCCAATCTACTTAAGCTAAACGAAGAACTTAAAATTATCATCTACTGCAATGAAATGGGACTCCTTTTTTTTTTAACTCTAGGTATAATATATAAATGCCCAAATTACAAACGATACAACATAAATATAACAATATGAATATCAAAATCTCAATTCTGACAGTTTCAGATCTTTTTGTATAAAAGCATCTCTCTATAACTGCTTTCCTAATAGAAATATATAAACTCATTTGCTCTTGTAACATATTAACTATCTTGCAATTAAAAATACAATCAAGTATTTTGTAATTTTAAAAAAGCTATAAAGACACCATTGGAATAAGTGGTGCTATTTTAATGTGGATCTATTTATTAGATAACACACTGTATACAATTAAATTTCCTCAATATGATAATGGCATTATGGTTACCTTAAAGAATTCTTTTGCTCCTAGATTTGATTCTTGTGCACTTAACCACACAAATTATTTACTCTTCATGAACCCAAATTAATACAATTTTATTTGATTTCTAATCCATTCTATATGCTTATGTGTGTGTGTGTGTGTGTGTATACATATATAGAGATATAAACATATATGTAAATAAGATAGGGGCATCTTTCTATTGTAATTATTTTTCCTGGTATTTTAAGCTGCTATTTGCTTTCACTGATATCTTCTTAAAATATTTTAAACAGAATCCCCTGCAGTTCACAGGTTTTGAACTTTACAAAAGTGAAAGCAACTGAAAGTAAAGGAAACGGAAATATAAAAATAGTTACTAAATCTCAACAATTTTTTGCTATGTGTGTAGTCAACAAGGAAAAACCCAGGATTTCAGAGAAATATATTTTAAACAAGCCACATAAGGCCATCACAATCGTAACATAAAAATGCTGAACCAATCAAAGTACTATCTCCTTTAGGACAATCGGATAATCTTTTGAAAACATATCCAAACAAAGATAAGCCACTTAGGTCTAATAAAACAAAAAAAAGAGTAACTTCTTTAAGTAGAAAATTATATTTGCTACCTGTCAGAAATTTGAGCTCTCAGGACTCAAAATTGATTTATTTGGCTGATGCCAGTCTCAATTTCACAATGTAATTTTTTTTTTTAATTTTGTACCACAAGTGAGCAAGGTTTAAAAGGGGACAGTGAAAACAAGCAGGAGTAGACTTTTATTACATAAATGTTCAGGCAAAAAACAAATGTGGCTACACTGGTTTCCCAGAGCCCCACGTTCATGTAACACCCAACTAACTTACCCCTTAATGTGCAGTCTTGACAGGCATAAACTCCCTCTGAATAACGCTGCTGTAGCAACCCAGATAGATTAGCACCCCCCACCCCCTATCCGCCCCCCCCACGCACACACACTCTCCCCCCCACCCTGGCAAACAAACAGTAACAGCCCAGAGAAGTCAATGCTTAACCAAGACAGATGTTTCAGGGAGGTGAGAGACAGCGTTCAGGAGAAAAAACTCCAGTTGAGTTTACAGTTCTAAGAGGATCAGAAACAATGTTGTTCCTACACAGCTAAGGCCTGGCTTGGGACACCCACGTCTATAATCTCAGCACCCAGGAGGCTGAAGCAAAAGGAGTTCAAGGCCAGCCTGGGCTACATAGTGAGTTTAAGGCTAACCTGAACTACACAGCAAGACCCTGTCTCAAATAAATAAATAAACACTGAGATGATTTACCAGCACAGATCTCAAGTTAAGTGTTCTTACCACAATCAAAAATTTCAGAAAAGAAAAAGATCAGGTATTACCTACAAAGTGGTTTTCTTATTGGCCCTCAAGGCAGACTGAGAGCAAGAAATGCCAATACCTCAAAAATGCTGCAAATGTAGATCCTTCCTCTAAACACACACGCAAGCACACATGCACACACACTGCACACACCAGTCTCCTTCCCTCTTCCTCTTACCAAATACTTCCTTCATCTTAATTCCTCTGTGTGCTTCACTTCTTCCTTTTAAAAAAAAAAAAACATCAATTCTCTGTCCTTTGCTGGGAGACCCAGTGCAATGCACAGAAGAAGAAAATGGGGCAGGGGACTACTTCCTAAGCTCATTTTCCCCAAACCCTGAAGGTTCTCCACAGGCCAGGACAAGCTCTACATACCTAGAGGGCACAGAGCCCAAACAGCCTACAGCAAACCTGAAAGGCCCCAGTGTGTCCTGGGGCCCAACATCAGTGACAAGCCAAGGCAGCACACAGGGATTTCTGCTTCTCTAAGGGGTCACAGAGGGAGCAGGTAACAAAACTGTCCAACGGTAGGTGACAGCTCTAACCCACTGAGTGCTTGTTCTCTCTGGACAAACTGGGCCCCAGTAACCTAGTGCCCACAGGGTATGAGGTGGCGGCCCTTGAATCTCAGCACACTGGAGGCAGGGGGGCTGTGCCCTCCTTGTTCAGAGGTCAGGCCATTCAGTGTTGTGGGACAGAAGACTGTGAGTGTGAGTGGGAAGAAGATGCCGGAGTCACAACTCCGAATAAACCTACCCGCCCCTGAGGCAAGCCAGGCAGTCTGCTGGGGCCCTGAGTGCTGCAGCCCAGCCCACAGCCAAGTCATCGGGCTCCAGGCACCTGCACAGCCTCATTTTCCCCTTCCCTCCAAGTGCTTCCAGCACACAAGTGAGGCCCTCCTGTCCTCTCCTGGCCAGTGGACCTGTCGTCCCCAATGGTGCACTCCCTCATCTGTCAACCCCTGCCTTTCCCACTGTTGAGGGAAACAGTGGGAAACAAACATCCACAGCCCTTTGGATGGTCAAATGCAGCACACGTGAACTCATTTGCTCTTTGTGAAAGCCCTTTGAGGGGCACTGTTAGTATTCCCACTCTATTAGAAAACTCAGGTGAAGAATGACCAAGTGACTTTCTCAAGGTCCCACCAGTGAAAAGCAGTCAAGATTCAAATCCACACTCCGGAAAGAAATCAACTGATAACAAATGTTGGCAAGGCTGGGGCGGGGGGGGGGGGGGGGG